>ML782819.1:768020-839026 GCA_009831015.1 Picea engelmannii
GTTGAGAGATACTTTGGCCCACTTGTCCCCATTCTTAGAACTTAGGATAAAATAATTGTCCATACTTTATACTTTAAGGAATATTAATATAATATTCCTTTTTGGATTAATCTCCCTATCTTATCCCTTTTCCTTAACTTTTAGCCCCCCCTTTCCCTAAACAGTGGATTTTAGTCCCCCATACTCTTTTATCATGGTCAGTCTACACGCAATGATGTATTTTATTAATGATAAAACATATACAAAAGTAATCTCACTAGCCTTTAGCATATAGGCTCTCCATCCTAATTCAACACATAAGCATCCTAGATTATAATAATTGGCTCACCATCCTATAAAACACAACATATACACAAAGGCTCCCTGGCCTCAAAATCATGTGCACTTAAGTTTGTTGTGTGTGGTATCCTACAATGTGCACACTTCATCATTTTAGTATGCAGTACATGTGTGCACTATACCATGGAAGGTGCATACAAAAATGATATCAAATAGCTCACCAGCTTAAGTACATTTCCATTTACATTTACAATTGGGTTTGGCCTAGGGGTATTACAATCCCCTCCCCTTATTTATACATTGTCCTCAGTGCATTATGTACACATATCAACAAGATTTCCAAAATATTCAAAAATATGCAGGTATTTTTCTTGCATTGCATCCTCATGTTGGACCCAAGTAGTGTCCTCAGGACCGTACTAGGTCCATTGGAGATTTACAAGCCCTATGGCTCAATTCCGAAGATTTTTTATTTTTTGATCTAGAATGCATACCGGATGTACTTGGAAAACACCTTCTTGCTCCACCTAAATCACATTCCAATCAATAACATGATTAGCATCAGGTATATATTTCTTAAGCAATGATACATGAAATAAATTATGAATGGTCATTGATGTATGCAAGGAAAGCATGTATGCTACAGGCCCAATCCTCACTAGGATTTCAAATGACCCACAATAGCGAGCTACCAACTTTGAACAATTTCCCAACTTCAGGGAACTTATGTTGGCCTTCACTTTCAAGAATACATGGTCCCCCACTTTAAATTCCCTATGAGTTCTACCCTTATCATCATATATTTTCTTCCTATCTTGGACAACCTTTAAATTTTGTTTTATTTTCAACATTTTCTCCTCCATTTCTTTGAGTAAATATGCCCCAACCACTGCTCTATCTGTTGGGTTGTCCCAACTTACCAGTGTGTTGCACCTTCTGCCATAAATTTCCTCAAATGGGCTAATCTTTAGAGATGATTGGTACCCATTGTTATAAGAAAAATGTACTAAGTGTAGGTAGTCTTCCCATTTTTATGGTTTATCCATCACATGCATCATCAACATATCCTCAATCACTTGATTTAGCCTCTCTATTTGTCCATTTGATTCTGGATGATAAGATGTACTAAAATTCAAATTTGTTCCAAATCCCTGAAATAATCCTTGCCAAAAATTTGATGTAAATTTTGGATCTCTGTCAGACACAATTGTCTTGGGTATACCATGTAATCAAGCAATTTCTCTCATATAAACATCAACAATGTTGGATGCCTTGTGAGTGAGATTTACTGGAATAAAATGGGCAGCTTTAGTAAGCTTATCCACCACTACCATAATAGAATCATGTTGCTTGTTTGTTCTAGGAAAGTTGGTGATGAAATCCATTGTTACAACTTCCCTTCCACTCAGGAATGGGTAATGGTTGTAGAAAACTAGCTGGGTGTCTCTGCTCATCCTTTACCTTTTGACATTCCAAACATTTGGCAATAAAATAAACAACTTCTTTCTTCATTCCTGGCCAATAATATTGGCTCTTGACAACTGCAATAGTTTTCTGATAACCTTGGTGCCCAACATAAGGTACATTATGCATTTCTCTCAATATCATATTTTTCAATTCATGGGAATTTCGTACATAAATTATTCCCATGTATATGAGAACTTCATCATTTTCTATCTTATAGTCTTCAATTTTCTGCTGCAAAATACCTTGCTGTAATTTTTCCACTAACTCCTTGTATTGCAAATATGATTTTGCAGCCTCCAAAATTTTGTCTTTCAAATCTAATTGGTACATGCTAATGGTTGTAGCATGAAACTCATGCACTCTTCTACTGAGTGCATTAGCAACTTTTTTCTCTTTCCCCTTGATATGCTTTATATCAAAGTCATATTCACTAAGAAATTCTAACCATCTGCTTTGCCTAGCATTTAGAGATGGTTGATAAAATAAATATTTCAGACCATTATGGTATGTCCTTAGTTCAAACCTTTTTCCCATGAGGTAGTGCCTCCACTTCCTCAAGGCATGCACTAAGGATTCCAACTCCAAATCATGAGTGGCATAGTGCCTTTCATGCTCCTTCAACTTTCTTAATTCATAACATACAACAAACCCATTTTGACTGACAACTCCACCAAGTCCTTCTTTACATGCATCGGTGCATACAATGAAGTCTTCATTTGGATATGAAATCCTTAGTATTGGAGCACTTGTTAATAATTTATTCAAGTGTTGGAAACTCTTTTCACAATCCAATGTCCACTGAAACTTCACACCGTTATTTTACAAGGAAGTGATTGGGTGTGCAGTCTTTGAGAATCCCTTAGTAAATATCATATAGTAGCCTGCAATGCCCATGAATGATCTGACCTCTGTCACATTCCTTGGTGCTGACCATTATTGTCCCTTTATTACATATTAAGGAAGAAAGCGAAGAGAAAAGATGAAGTTCAAACTGCGCGGAAGGCACATTGACTGAGAATGGGTCGAAGTGGTCAAAGAATAAGAAAAGAAGGAGTGAAGTAAGAGAAAGAAAGTCATTGAATGAGAAGATCAAGGAAGACATATAAGCAAGGAATATGGATCATGGACAACACATCAAACGAAAAAATACACCAATGGATGCTTTGGAGCACCTCGAGGGAAAGAAGGAAAGACATGTTGGCAAAGCCCTAAAAATGCGGGTCAAGTTGACCTAGGATTTTAGACTTCTAGTGTTTTGGTATTTAAGGTTTTGACACCTAAGGTTCGGCCTAAGTTTGTCTAAGAGTCATTGTAATGTATAAATAAATGTATAAAGGAGCAGGGAAGGTGTTGGCACAAGGGCAGACCCAGGGTTCAATGCTTCAACTGTGCACCAACAAAACCCTAATTACCATCCCTTTCAACAACACCTATAAAGAAGATGAAGTCTCACTCGAGTTAGAGACAGGGGGGTTGTAGGAATCAAGTGTCTACAACCTAGCTGGGACACAGATCTATGATTACAACACTTTAACAAAGAACTTAACCAATAATATGCATTAGTATTTAACCCTTATTCATATCGTAGATAAAAACCCTAATTACATAACAACACAGTATTCATCAAGGTCTAAGCACATCTAACCATTCAACACATAGCATCAGAATAGATTTAAGCACTAAGAACTAAGCTACTACATCAGATCCATCTAACATACATAAATATTACAACATTGAGCATAGATCACATCAATAACATAAAAACCACATCGCACAAAGCAACCACAACACAGGATATACGTGGTTCACCCCCAGTGTGGGGCTACGTCCACCAACTCTTCTCTTCTTTATTAGGCTCTTCCAATATTCTTACATGCACCAAGCCACAAAGCTAACTCCACATAGGCCAGAATATTTGCACACACCTCACCATATCCTCCTTCCCAAGTTAGGTCACAACACAAAGACTTACACAGTCTACGCACAAAGCCTTCAAAACTATTTGCACTGAGCACTCTGGATTTTACAATCACATAAATAGAACTTTCACTTAGAAAAACTAGACGGACCTCGCTCTAAGTCTTATCTTCTTAATTATACATTACAAAAGAGGCATAAACATGGGTAAACCCATGGGATGACATCCCATACCTGTTACATAATCTCTAAACCCAAAAATCCTGCAAAAGGGGGCGAGATCCCATGATATCCACTTAGCCTGGGTGCTCTATCTTCGACCATCCTGTCGAAGTCCCAAAAGTGGTCAAACATGACCAAGGTTCTCCAAAACTTGGTCGAGGGCCAACAGGCCCCCAAAAATCACCTATGACTCATCCTGAGTCACTTTGATCTGGGAAATTCTTCTTTGAAGGCTTTGAGCTTGGCTCAAGCTACCTCGACTTGTTGCTTCGCTAGAGCCTCCTGCTCGACGAACTTCTGAATGACTGTCTCAGTGACAGATCCTTCTAAGCATTGTTCCACTGTGGTGACCACTTGTTCTAGTTGTGCACCTTGTCCCTTGATCTCCTAAAAATGTGTGTAGGCTTCATCTTGTATCGACTGGAGTCTCTGGGTCACTTTCAAGACTCTACTTTGGATGGCATGGACCTGTTGTTGAACTGCGTGTTGTTCTTGTGACCTTTTAATATTCTCAACCATTGAAAGCAGTTTCATCTTTGCTTGCACTGTCGAGGCTTGCTGATTTTCCTCCTGAAGCTATGCTTCTAATGTTCTTAGTTATGGGTCCTCTGCAAGGATCTCAAAGGTCTACGCACTTTGGTTACTAATTTGCTTGCATTCTAATGCCAATGCCCTGATTATTTCAGTTGTGCTCTGGGAAGTTTCTTCCATGTGGTCTCGCACTTCCTGCGGAGTGCTCGACACTGCTTGTAATTCCATATTTGCTACTCTTTCTTGGAGTTGTTGAATGGCTTCAGCAAGCTTCCCCACTTGGCTCTTAGTCATCTCTTCTTCCATCAGTGCCAACCCTAGCATGGAGCAAAGTGCTCGAGTGACTGTTTCTCTAACTCCAATATGATCTACGAGAAACTGATCTTTCTCTCTTTGTATCTGCTCTCTGTCCTCTTCAAACTTCGCTCGGAGGTCATCTTTCTCTTTCTTCGCAACTCGACTTTGCTCTAGGGCTTCCTCCTTTTCCTACTTCAGGGCCTCTGTGGCCTGTTCTTTTTCCTCCTTTACTCGATGAAGGTGAGCCTCTGTCACATCTTCTAATCTTCATAGTTGGGAGGGATCATCTCCTACTTCTATACCCCCTTATGAAAATGACCCAGTAGACACTACGCGGCTCGAATAGAGAGCCTATTGTACCCCCTTGAGCTCTGCCTCGATCCTATCATACATTGTCTCTTGTTTGGCTTTGTTTCACAAAAAAATGTCCTCTAAGGTATCTAATACAACTACAATGATGAGGTCGATATCATCCACCGTAAGTACAGTCTATAATTGAGTCTTATTGGCTTGTGACTTCTTCCACGCTGAGGGTTTCTTTGGAGAAACCTTTCTTTTATTTGACATCTCGACCTCTGTAAGGGGATCTTTAGGTGATGTCACTTCACCCTATTCCTGCTTGTCTTCTTCCCCTTCGTCCTCTTTTTGGTCTACTTCATCATCTCCTCCTCCTTCGGGTGACTCCGATGCAGTTTCCTTTGACATGCTCTTTATTTCCTGCACCTCTTCCTTCTTTTTCTTCTTGTTGTTGCTAGGTCCATCATATTCTTCTCGGGTGACCATAGGAATTTCAATGATATCAGGGTTGGAGAGTTTCGTCTGCTCAACTGGTATAAGGAATTCATCTTGCCACTCCTTAGTTATCTCCTCCATGCCTTCATCAGTTAATTCATAGTACGAATGTAGCTCCTCCTTGGTTTCATCCCTACTCACAATGATGTAAATGAAGTGCCTATATGCATGGAACTTCACAAGTGGCCTAAACTGATGGAGTGTATTCAGAGTCATTCATGGGAATGACTCAATGGCTCACATGAGATGTAGATAGTAAGTGTGGAATACAACATTCGACTGCCATTGCGTTACCATATCGCTCGATTACCACAAGGTGATGACCCTTGTAGCTAGTGGTTTAGATGGCTCAACTTCAAAGAATTTTTCTCCTTTTGGCATCTCCCAAGCGACAAAGGCAACAAAAATCATCAACCAGTTGAAGTGAGACTCGTAGCCCTGGTCTTACACTTCGTGGAAATATTGATCCAACTGGTTGACGAGGTAGCTCACCCAGTTCATCTACATCCCTTCGATGCACTTTCTTGCAAGGTCGACGACAAACCCCATGACCTGCATCGATCTATTCTTCCTGACGAGCTTACCAGTGATCAACTGGAAAGATAGGTGCACTACGCCATTTTGGATGGAGGCTACCTTGTAGCCCTGCTTCCCTTTATCCACATCACCATAGGTGTCATTTATTTGTTGCACTAGGGCATGATCTGCAGCCTTCCCTAGGTAAAAATCTTGAGGGTCTGGTCCCTGCATGCTTAATCTAGTGATCTGGTGGATCAGCGTCGTATCTACAGTGATGCACCTATCCAACCAAAGGTACCCACCATGGAAGCACGACAGGAGGATTTTAACGCACATGTTAACTTCTTAATGTCTTTTGAAGTGTGGTATCTTCAACACATTAAGGATTGTTGATCTCGCAATGTCCATGGTCCATGGCTGGGGGACTATCTTTGGCTTCTTCCCCATTATCTTTGTTAAGTACTTATGTGGTGCAAGCATTCCATAATTATTGCAGTCTCCCAAGTTGAAATCACTAATCTTCGGCATCAAAATCTATCCCAACTATGGGCCAATTGTGCGTATCCCCTTCGGGAGGTACACAGTGATTAGTGTATAGTCAAAATCTCTCAGGATGCTTTCACTACTAACCATGCCATACAGAGGTGGGATATAGTCGGTCAAGACTGACGGGATGCACTTCGCATTCGCTAGGTTGTCGTGGGGCTTACTTATTTTCTCTTTCGTAGTTTGGGATGGTCCAGATCGACGTGTAGTCGACGAGGATGCTTGTGATCCTCTCTTTGATGAGGCCTGTGCTCCTGTGGACATGACCTTCTCAGCCATAAGGTCTATTAGGATATCCTCCACAAACGTCTCTACTACGCTAAGGCCGATCGACATGCACGCTTGAGATCAGATATCTCGGGTAGGCAGACAAACACTTGAGGTAAGAAAAATGGGTGGCAAGGTCACAATAAGCACAACGCGATAGCAATCAGTTCTCTACGGGCTCGAATATCTCAGTTTGAAAAATTATTCCTAGTGAGACATGAGATAGACTAAATAGAAAATGTCGTAACGGATTCCTCTAATGGGTAGGAATGCCTTACTCAATACAATTCCATCCATTATGGTGTGGTCCCAACAGTCCAATGGCTATCTTTCCGACAATAACTGCATTTCTAGACGTTCTAGAGTGTCTTTCTAATGGTCGGGATGCCTCCAATGGTCATATTTCATCGTCGTGGAAAAGTGCCAGTCTGTGATATTTTGCTATTCCAGCGAGGTTCAAGTTCTGCAAGCCTTTCATCTACGAAGTCCTCTCTAGAACCTCTTGCAATTTTTCTAGATTTTCTTTCTTCTTACTAAGCTTTCTTTCTTTATTTCCTATGATCTGCATCTCTGGATTCCTCTTTCCATTCTTGTTCTTATCTTCTCTTAGCATAGTAACTTTGCACTGTTGAGGATCTTTCATAGGGTTTGAGGGTAATACTTCTTCTCTTACTGTTTCTGGAGTAGGTGCTCTTCTATTATGCATGGATAAGTTCTTTAAGCCTTCTTTTGTTCTTTCAACTTCGACAGCCATATATCTAGCCCTCAGTTGCTTCGACTTGTCCTCTTGTTCTTCTATTAAGCACACTATTCTCCTAGCCATGAAATCCCTTAATTCTTTCTTTTTCTATTCTATAGCTTCCTCTTCTTCTTTCCTTCAGATCTAATCTCTCTCAATCCAATTCCTTCCTAACAAAAGTTCAAAAGGAGCGATGTTCTCAACAAAATTTACGACCTCAAATTCTTCTTCGGTCGATGTTCCATGAGCACTCATACGTACATGAGTAAGTCTTCCACATAGGGTTATCATCTTTCCTTTAAACAATCCTATTCTTCCCAATGAAGGAATCATAGAAGGATTTCCCAAAATTGCCCAAGTACTTTATGGCATAATGTTCACCCATGTTTCTGTATCCAATACATAGTCTATGTCAAAGTCTCCTATTCTTGTTTCTATTCACTGCTTCTCTTTTAAGATCTCTGGTAAATTGATGTCTTTGTACCAGGGCATTCCTTAGCAAGATATCTCAGTCTTCTACAACTATCACAAATATTCAGTCCTCTCTTTCTCTTAAACAATCCCCAAACTTTCCTGTACTGCGCACTGGGATCACAGTGATGGACCTACAAAAAATTATTTCTAGGATCCTGCATCCACTTGTTAGTCCAAAAATTATTTCTATGCATAGGAATAACATATCTTTCATTATCTTGGTTAGATCTATTCATATGAAATATTCTTTCTTCTAGCGGTGCCCTCGTTTTCAAATTAGTGCGAAATCTATCAAACATACCTAGATCCATTCTTTCGAAACAAAAATTTCCACTTATCTTACCTTTATCAGAGCACAAATATTTAAAATCTTACCTCTTTTCTTTAGATCCGGCTCCCTTTTTAGCACAGAGCTTCGCAATTCAAGTAGAATACTGCACACTATAGCAATAGATCTATGCACAGAGCTTTCTCTTTTCTTCAGTTCCCAGCAATCACAGTTTCAGGTCCCAACAACGGAACCATTTTTTGGCATAGGGGAAGACCCAAGGTTCAACACTTCAACTGTGCACCAAAAAAACCTCTAACTACCACCCCTTTCGACAACACCTGCGAAGTAGATGAAGTCTCACCCAAGGTAGAGGCAGGGGGGGTTGTAGGAATCAAGTGTCTACAACCTAGACAAGACACAGATATGTGATTACAACACTTTAACAAAGCACTTAGCCAATAATATGCATTAGTATTTAACCCTTATTCACATCGTAGATAAAAACCCTAATTACATAACATCGTAGTATTCATCAAGGTCTAATCACATCTAACCATTCATCACATAGAATCAGAATAGATTCAAGCACTAAGCTACTACATCATATGCATCTAACCTACATAAATATTACAGCAGTAAGCATAGATCACATCAATAACATATCAACCACATCGCACAAAGAAACCAAAACACAGGATATACATGGTTCACCCCCAGCATGGGGCTACATCCACCAACTCTTCTCTTCTTTATTAGGCTCTTCCAATATTCTTACATGCACCAAGCCACAAAGATAACTCTGCATAGGATATGAGATCTGTGTGCACCTCGCTATATCCTCCTTCCCAAGTTAGGTCACAACACAAAGCCTTACACATTCTGGGCACAAATCCTTCACAACTATTTGCACTTAGCACTCTAGCTTTTACAATCACATAGATCGAACTTACACTTAGCAAAACTAGACAGACCTCGCTCAAAGTCTTATCTACTTATTTATACATTACAAAAGAGGCCTAAACATGGGTAAACCCATGGGTCGACATCCCATCCCTATTACATAAGCCCTAAACCCAAAAATCCCGCAAAAGGGGGTGAGATCCTGCAATCGTTGCTTAGCCTGGGTGCTTCATCTTTGACCAGCTTGTCGAAGTCCCAAAGGTGGTCAAACATGACCAAGGTTCTCCAAAACTTGGTCGAGGTCCAACTGAGGATTGGGTAGAGTTGTCTTGTGATATCAAGTGATTATTATTGTGCAAGAGAGAAGTGTTGTGTGTGAGAGAATTCTTGTATTGTAAGATCTTCAGTTGGGTGTGAAGATCAACCCTGTAGTTGGGTGCGCGGGGAGGGGATATAGAGAAGAGAGAGAGAGAGAGAGAGAGAGAGAGAGAGAGAGAGATCTGCAAGCTAATTGCACATAGCCCTAGGGAGAGGGTGAACCATGTATATA
The DNA here is from genome assembly GCA_009831015.1 of Picea engelmannii. NCBI lineage: Eukaryota > Viridiplantae > Streptophyta > Pinopsida > Pinales > Pinaceae > Picea > Picea engelmannii. The sequence continues at coordinate 777,792 of ML782819.1, forward strand.
TTGGTGTATTTTGTGGTTGATGTTGTGTTCTTTTCTTATGTTAGTCTATTATTTCATTGTTGATCTTTATATGAGATATGACTGTATGAAGTAGGTTTAAGTTGGTAGATAATATCAAGTTGATGTGTGTTATTGTTCTGGATCCACTTTGCATCCCTTCTAGTTGTAGACACCTATGTCCTAAACCCCCTATTCCTACTTCGGGTGAGACTGCATCTGCTTCACAGGTGTTTTTGAAAGGGCCAGTAGTTAGGGCTTGTTGGTGCACTATTAGAGTTGAACCCTAGGTCTGCCCCTGTGCCAACAAATGGTTTCGTTGTCGGGACCGAGATCTTCTTAAGGGAATGTCAAGGTGGTTTCCATCATAGAAAAAGATTCAGAAGTCGATAGAAGAACAAGAAAGAGACTTCTTTGAAGCCCATAACAAGAACCCTAATCTTAGTACAGAGGATTGGTTGGGAAGGTATATCTCTAGTGATATACATGAGATTTTGTTTGGAGGAATTCATAAGGAACTATATGAGTGGTTAGCCAGACTAGAAGATACCTAGTTTGAGATCAGATCTAGACCAAGTGTGGTTTGGACGTCGGTGTTGATCAAGAAGTTGAAGAGATTTGATAACGTTGTGTCAAGAGCAGTAGATCACTGGTTTGATATTACTATTGGAGGGTACATCACTGAGTTTTCTATTGATAGGGTAGAGTCATATAACCAAGCAGAGAGATATTTCTTTAAGGGACCCAGAGGAAAAATTTTACACTTTTTGAAGTTGAAGATCAAGATTTTATTGCATGAGAAGAAAATATTGAGGATACAGTAGTGGTCGGATCGAAAATCTAATGTTCACAAATTCATACAGCGACAGTGAAGAAGAAGTTGGACATACGCACAGTGGGAGAACCTTCAGAGAGGTCCCTCCGATAAACCTATTTGAGCAAAGACAGGAACCATTAACATGGGACGAAGGGTGCTACAATGGAGAAGAAGAAGATTTATTGAATGAGGAACATTTAGGGTCCACTGGGGCAGAGAAAGAGAAGACTAAAGAACCTTGTCAGGAAGAATAAAAAATTTCAGGAATTGCACCGACCATTGAAGTAGGTACTATTACTCCTGTTGTTTTAGCAGCACTACGTAACTAGAGTAGTCAGAGTTACCAGAGCACTCAGAGAACTATTACTAGTAGTTTAGTACATACTCAGTCAAGCACCCTAGGATGATCTATGGCAGATGAAATGAGGCTACCTATATTTAGAGGAGATGGATCTTAAGATCCTGATCAACACTGGTTCTTATGCGAAGATGTATGGAGTATCAAGCAATTCAATGACGAAGCTGTTAAGAGAGCTCAGTTTAGTACTACCTTGAGAGACTATGCACTGAGATGGTACATGAAGTTTGTTAAAGGAGTTGTAAAACCTAAACCCCTAAATGACATCAAGACCATGTTGAGTGCAGAATTGAAGAAACCTAAGTTGGAGTCACAGTGCATTACAGAACTGAAATAAATCAAGTAGAGAGTAGCTAAACATGTTTAGGAGTTTGATCAGAGTTTTAAGACCTTGACAGGCCATTTGAGTTTTTAGATCCCAGATGATAAGAACAAGGAATGGTTCATTGCTTCCCTCTTACCACACATCAGAGTTCCTTTGATGAAATAGAAGGTCGTTTCGCAAGCTAAGGCACTGGAGATCGCCATGAAACTAGAATCAGCCCCTATGGGAGAATCTATCTTAGGTATGAATCAAATTTTGAGTCAGTTAACTAGCTTATCTTTGTAGGTGTTGGCCCTTGACCAAGCTTTGGGAGATTCTTGGTCATGTTGACCTATTTTGGAAATTGACATCTTGTCGAAGGAGGAGCTCAAGATGAAGTGGAGATCATGGGATCTCGGCCCCTTTTTGGCTCCTTTTTGGGTTTTTGGGAATATGTAACGGGAATGGGATGTCGGCCCATGGGATTACCCATGTTTAGGCCTATTTTGTATATATAAATAGATGCTTAGGCTATATAGAAGTGGTGGTGCATCTATGTGATGTGAATGTATGCTAAGTGAAAGTAGAGTCTGTAAGTGATTTGTGAATGACTGTGTGAGACTTGCAGAGCTAAGTGCAAGTCATTGTAGCAAGATTGTGGAAGGCTTAGTGTTGGAACGCAAGGAAGAAGGATCTAGCGAGCTACGCAGATATTCTTTCCTGTGCGGAGTAAGGTTTTTGAGTATCAGTGCTTGTAATCGATTGAATAAAAATAATAAAGAAGAAGAGTTGGTGGACATAGCCCCAGGGTGGGGGTGAACCACATAAATACTGTGTTGTTATGCTATGCGCTTGTATTAATGTGTTTATGACTCTCTAACTAAGTGCTTTGATATATATAGATAGATCTACATATGCTTTGTGTTATGAATGTTAGATTTGACTTCTATGAATGTGCTTAGTGCTTGCTTCTGCTATATCTGATCCATATGTTTGTGCTAAGTGCTTAATTACATTAGATTAGTGTGAATGATGCAATGCTCTATTCTATCTGCGTAGTAGGTCGAATATTGATGAACTATTGATGCTAAGTTCTCTGTTAAGTATTATAATCACATATCTTTGTCCCACCTAAGGTTGCAGACACTTGAGTCTTGCAACCACTCCTGCCTCTACCTCGGGTGAGACTTCATCTGCTTCTCATGTGTTGTTGAAGGGATGGTAGTTAGGGTTTTGTTGGTTTGATGTTGTAGCTTGAACCCTGGGTCTACCCCTGTGCCAACAAATGGTTCTATTGCTGGGACCTGAAGTTATGATTGTTGGGAATTGAGAAAGAAGAAGCTTTGTGCAAAGATTCATCCTGAAGTTGTGAAAGCTCTGTGCATAGATCTGTCACTCTAGTGTGCCGTATTATACTTGATTTATAAATCTCTGTGCTAAAATAAAGAAGCTCATTCTGAATAAAAGAAGTCGAATCTGAAGGAGAGAAGCAAGATCTGAAATCTTTTGTTCTCTAAGAAAGGTAAAAGTGATAATTTATGATTAAAAGAGGTAAGATATGCAAGCTTTGTGCTCTGATAAAGGTAAGAATAGTGAAATTTTTTAGATATAGAAGCTTTGTTCTTTGTAGAAGTAAGATAAGTGGAAATTTTTGTTTCTAAAGTATGGATCTAGGTATGTTTGATAGGTTCTGTCCTAGCTTGAAAACTAGGGCACTAATAGATGAAAGAAGGATCGATATGAGTAGATCTAATAAGAATAGTGAAAGATATGTTATACCTATGCATAGAAAGAATGTTTGGACTAACAAATGGATGCAAGATCCTAGAAATAATTTTTTTCATGTTAGCTACCATGATCCTAGTGCGCAGTACTAGAAAGGTTGGGGATCATTTAAAAGGAAGAGAGGATTAACCCTATGTTATAGTTGCAGAAGACCGGGGAATCTTTCTAATGAATTCCCTGGGAAAAGACCTAGTTGTCTTTTTTGTAAATCTATGGACCATGAAGTGTTGGATTTCCCTAGAATGATTACTAAGATGGAATAAATGAATCTAAATAAAGATAACCCTAAGGCAGATCCAAAAATGGTAGAATCCCAGGAAGAATCAAAGAAAGTATTGTTGCAAATATACGAAACCCTGAATGACCATCGACATATCAGATTATCAAAGATCTTAAAGGAAAAAGAATGCATTGAAGTAAGAATAGGAGACTTTGACATTGATTGTATTCTGGATGAAGAAACACAAGTGAATATCATGACAAAAATAACATGGGAAGCCATAGGAAATCCTTCTATGATCCCTTCATTAGGAGGAATAGGACTATTCAGAGGAAAGATGATAAACCTATGTGGGAAGCTCGCTTGCATACCTATGAACGTTAATGGAACTTCGACAAAAGAATATTTTGAGATTATTAAATTTATTGAAGACAACACCCCATTTACCATGTTACTAGGAAAACCATGGATTGATAGAGATCAAGCCAGACAAAAGGAAAAAGAAGAAGTTTTGGAACAGAATAAACAAGAGTTAAAAGATTTCATGACCAGAAGGATCGCACACTTGATTGCAGAACAGGAGAACAGATCGAAGCTATTTAACACTAGAGGCCTAGATGTCAAAGTTGCAAGAACATTAGAGGACTCACTAGAGTACTTATCCCAGACAAAGAAGAAGGGAAAGAATTTCAACAGCGCGAAGTAACTATGTTAAAAAAAGATAAGAATCAAAATGGAAAAATGCATACTGAGACGAAGCTCACTGGAAAGAAAGCTAGAAATCTAAGTAAGAAGAGGGTTAATATTGAAAAGTTATAGAAAGTCCTAGAGGGAACCTAATGGAAGGAAAATTTGCAAAATTGGAGCTTCACCGGGATATCAGAACGGTGACACATGGCACTTCGCCATGGCGAAGCAATATAGCTGTTGGGGAAGTTTATAACCATTAGATCAATGCTCTGAATGGATAGAAAACCATTTATGGCCAACCAACTCACCATCTGACCATTGAGACCACGACATAACAGAATGAACCAAGTTAATGAAGACCTCATACCTGTTGCAAGCGACCCATTGTCGAGTTACCTATTTATCCCACTGCGCCACGCACCGAGAACACTTTTTCCAATTGAGAATTTGATCCCACAGACTACGTTGAGTTTATACCATGATCATCTTGCTTCTACTCTCTCTCTTGTTATTGTGTCTAAGCTACCCCTCCCAAACCTAAGATTGTTAACCACGAGTGTGTATGTTGGACAATTTGAGCGTTGAAGAAAGAGTTGTTGAGGAATTTTTGATCGACCTGATGACTGAAAGAGTCATGTCGGAGAGAGGATTATCCACAGGTGTACAAGCATCATCCACGAGAGGACTTCCAGCTTCTCCATCCACTTCTCAATATGGACCATCCTAACCATCCGATGAGAAGCGAACCAAGCACAGGGATGATCTCGTGAATGCTAAGTTGATTTTGAGCATATTACCCACCTATATACCACCTATGAGTAGTGTTGTAAACCGCGACAACGTACCTAGATATTTTGAGTATGCCTTGGTCACTGCGTACCTCTCAAAGGGGATACGCACAGTGGGAGAAGACCAATATAAGATCGTAGCATTGAAGTTTAGTGACTTCAACCTGGGAGATCGCAAAGTCTACAACATTTTATCCCCACATAAGTACTTGACTAAAACTAAAGGGAAGAATTCAAAGATCATCCCTCAGTCATGGACCCACAACCTCATGCAGTCCACCCTGCTGAATGTTATGAAGATTCTTCATTTCACACGACACCAGGAGGTGAATGCATGTGTCAAATTGTTGTTGTCTTGTTACCATATAGTTTATCTATGGTTAAACCGTCGCATAACAGTGGATCTGACGTTGATAAATCGTATCACCGGACTTATCATGCAAGGACCTGACCCACGGGATTTCTATCCTGGAAAATCCATGGACCGCGCTCTCTCCCAAAGGATCAAAGACACTTATGGAGATGTCGAGAAAGGAACGTGACACCACAAGGTAGCTTCTATCTGGCACAGTGTGCCTCGCCTGTCAGATGATTGCAGGTAAATTAGTATGCAAGAACCAACCCACCCAAGTGACTGGTTTTGTAGTCGACCTCGCAGGGAAGTGCACAGAGGGCATATAAATGAATTGGGCGAAGTACCCGGTAAACCAATTAGAACATTACTGTACAGAAGGCCAAGATTAAGGGTATGAATTCCACTTTAGCTGACTATTGATCCTGATCTCTTTCGTTTCCTGGGAGATGTCGGAAGTTGCGACCTTCCTGAACATCGATTCCTTTAAACCATTGGTTGCGAAGTTCAACACACTGTGGTATTCAAGAGACATGAATAAACAGTGGCAGTCCAATGTTGTATTTCACGCATACTAAAACCATTTTAAGGTATCTATACAGTCTGTGCCTCTCATAACTCTGAATACTTTACACAGGTTCATGCCTTTGATGAAGTTTAGCATAGACCACCATTTCATCTATATCACAGGGCGTGTTGATGAGCACAAGCAGCAAATTCAGTCCTACCACAAGCTAATGGAGGAGGACTTGGAGGAGATCACCAAGGACTGGTCAGCGAACCTCCTCATTCCAGCAGACCCTACAAAAATATCTGATATAGACAGTCCAGAAACTATGCAGGATAAATCCAAACCTAGCAGGACGAAGAAAACTAAAGAGGTTCAGGATTTAGACAATGCATCTGTGAAGACTGCTTCCATCTAACCAGAGAAAGGAGGTTATGGTGGAGAGATATATGGCACAGAAGTTGAACAGAATAAAGGAGAGGTTACACTTCCTAGAGATGAGGAGGACCCCTCTAAGAAAAGGAAGGTTTCCCCCCCAAATCCTTCCTCCCGGAAGAGATCGAAATCTTCTATGAAAAAAATGCAGACTATCCTCACCTCAAATTACTTCAATTTCATTATAGCAGCTCTGAATGATGCTTCGATGGAGATAGCAGAGAAACAAGAGGCTAAGTAGGAAGCGATGTATAATAGAATCGAGATTGAGCTCCAAGGAGTGCAGTAAGAACTACAGTCCAATCGCACAGTCTCCACTGTGCCTCTATCAGCAGGAACACCAAAACTGGGAGATGAGCCATCTCAACTCCACTGAATCGCTAAGACAGTCGAAGCTCGCCTTCAACGAGCACGGGAAGAAATAGTGCAAGCCACCTAGGCTTTGACACAAGTACAAGGAGTCCTTGTAGAGAAACATAGTACTGCAGAACAAGCGAAGCTTGATCTCCAGGAAAAGTTCGATGAAGAAAAAGCCCAACTGCAGAAAGAAAAGGAACATTTGCTCACGGAGCAACTCGAAGTAAAAGAAATGGTCAACAGGGAACTTCTCTTTGTGACAATCATAGAAGTAAATGTCGAAGAGAGAATTCCACAACAAATAGTACAACTTGAAGAAGTGATCCAACAGCTACAACAATGCATAGAAGATTTGCAGCTACACGTAGTACCTGAGACCCCTCAAGATGTAAGAGATCAAAGGGAAGCAACCACTAGGAGCACAGTTGAGAGACTGAAGGCTCTTGTTGGGGAGTGCAAGCAATTGAGTAACCACAGTGCCCAAATGTATGAAAAGCTCGATGAGAACCCAGAATTGTAGGCACTAGAGTCACATCTCCAGGATGAAAAGAAGAACGCAGAGATACTACAGGCGCATCTGAAGGCTCTGTTAGTTGTGGAGAGAATGAAGAGATATCAAGAGTACCAAACCGTCCAGTAGCAGATCCATAAGATTCAAAGCAAAGTTATGGAAGTAACTCAACGGCTCCAACCTGTGCAAGATAAGGCCTATCAGCTGTTCATAGAGGTTAAGAGCTGAGGAGAAGAGATAGAACAGGTTGTTAATGCTGTAGAACAACGCCTAGAAGGGAAAGTGAACAACGTAGTAATCCAAGAGTTTGTTGAGCAAGAGGTCATAGCACAGCAACAAGTTGAAGTAGCTTGAGCCAAGCTCGAGGTGTTTGAGGTAAAACTAGTCAGACTAGAGTGACTCAGGATGATTCACAGGTGAGTGTTGGGGGCCTGTTGGCCCTTGACCAAGATTTGGGAGATTCTTGGTCATGTTGACCTGTTTTGGACTTCGACAGCCTTTCGAAGGAGGAACGCAAGATGAAGCAGAGATCACGGGATCTCGGCCCCTTTTTGGATGCTTTTTGGGTTTTGGGGAATATGTAACAGGAATGGGATGTCAGTCCATGGGTTTACCCATGTTTAGGCCTATTTTGTATATATAAATAGATGCTTAGTCTAGATAGAAGTGGTGGTGCATCTATGTGATGTGAATGTATGCTAAGTGCAAGTAGAGTCTGTAAGTGCTTTGTGCATGACTATGTGAGACTTGTAGAGCTAAGTGCAAGTCATTGTAGCAATATTTTGGAAGGCTTAGTGCTGGAACGCAAGGAAGAAGGATCTAGCGAGTTGCACAGATATTTTGTCCTGTGTAGATTAAGGGTTTTGAGGCTCATTGCTTGTAACCGATTGACTGAAAATAATAAAGAACAAGAGTTGGTGGATGTAGCCCCAGGGTGGGGGTGAACCACATAGATACTGTGTTGTTATGATATGTTCTTGTCTTAATGTGTTTATGACTCTCTAGCTAAGTGATTTGATATAGATAGATAGATCAGCTTATGTTTTGTGCTATTAATGTTAGATTTGAATTCTATGAATGTGCTTAGTGCTTGCTTCTACTAGATCTGATCCATATGTTTGTGCTAAGTGCTTAATTACATTAGATCAGTGCGAATGATGCAATGCTCTGTTCTATCTGCGCAGTAGTTATTGGTTGAATATTGATGAACTATTGATGTTAAGTGCTCTGTTAAGTATTGTAATCACATATCTGTGTCCCATATAAGGTTGCAAACACTTGAGTCCTGCAACCACCTCTGCCTCTACCTCAGGTGAGACTTCATATTCTTCGCAGGTGTTGCCGAAAGGGTCGGTAGTTAGGGTTTTGTTGGTGCATTGTTGTAGCGTTGAACCCTGGGTTTTCCCCTGTGCCAACAACAGGTCGAATATATGAATAAAGAAGAGGGAAAAGATAAAAGAGAAGACATCTTGTGTATTAGATGCAAATAAGAGGACGATGACAAGGATAAATGTCCCCTATTCCATGAATACTTGGCCTCTAGAGCTTTGGGCCCTTTGAAGCAGTTTACTCTACCCTGGTGCGAGGTATGTAGAAATAGACATCATGTTGGTGAATGCTATTACATGAATAAATATGTCCAGACACCTACCAATGTTTACTGCACATTCTATAAATCTATGGGGCATGATGAGAAGGATTATAGGGATTATGATCTTTTGCATGAAAGGTCAAGAGATACATATAGGATTCAAGGAGAGATTCAACAGGAAGAAAATTCTACACATTTTAACTCTCCAGGAAGAGGAAAGTTCAACCCTCTTGGTGGATTCAGAGGAAGAGGATGAGGAGGAGGCATGGGTTCAGGTCAAGGTCAGATCATTTTTCATAACTGTGCACAGGCATGAGACTTGGCAAGGGACTTCCAGAACCCTTGTACCACTTGCAACTACTGCAACTCATTTGAACATGTTATTGAAGATTGTCCCATGTTGTTAGCCAAACTTCAGGAGAGACAAGGAGGAAACCAAAAGGTACAACTAATATCAGCATAACCTCGCAGAGAGGATCCCAGATTCGTTTTTATCACTAGAGGAGGAGTTGTTACAGGAGAATACATGGTGTCTCCAAGAAAGACTACAGAAGAATCAAGGGTTGGAAGAGCTCCAGAGAAGACACAAATGTTTTATCCAAAGAAAGAAAAGTAGACGTTTGAAGAGGCAAGAAGAGAGTTTGGAAGAGCTCAGGCGTATTCATGGACACAACCAGAATTGAGAGAATGTGGAATGCCTCTGGAATTCGATCGGTCAGTTGTGCCTAGAGGAGGAAAAGAGGTAAGCAAGATTATGGAATTATTATGTACTTGAATTAATTTGATTAAGGATGAAAGAGTTGTACAAGAACTACAAAATTTGATCAAGAAGTATGAAATAGGAAGGATAGATCCTCTACTGAATAGAGTAGTACATCAAGTATCTAGAAAGAGAAGGAGAAACAAGGAATTACACCTTAATGCTCAGATTGGAGATTATGACATAGATTATGTGGTCCTCGACTTAGGGTCAGAATTCAATGTTATGCCAAAGCAAACCTAGGAACTGATGGGAAAACCTAAGTTGATTTTCTCTCCTATCGGGCTTAGGATGGCTAATCAGTAGGCAATAATCCCCTTTGGGAGACTGGAGCATGTCCCTATGTACATCGATGGGGTAAGAATGTTTGTAGACTTTGAAGTAATTGAGATACTTGATGATATCTATCCTTATCCTGCATTAGTAGGAATTGATTGGCCTTTCAACAATTCCATTGTCGTTGACTTAAAGAAAATAAAAATGACATTTGAAGATGATTTCCTTAGGGTCATTGCACCTATGGATCCTGATGAAGGTCATAGATACATAGAACCCATCAGAGAAGAATACCGCACATACGAGCTGGAAAACATATATAAATTGACAACAAGATAGTAGGATTACATTAATTCTACAACGGATGGGAATTTAAGTTGGCGAATTGACAGCGCATGCTCATCAAATTCAGAAGAAGCACTGGAGAACTGGAAGAACAAAATGTATGAAGTTTATGCATGGAGGTGTGCTAGATTGACCAGGGAAGTTCACTATATTGGCACAGAAGTAAGTAATCTGCCCACATTTGATGGTTTAAATCACTTAGAAATTTTCTTATTGGAGTTTGAAGAAATTGTACCAGTACAACAGAGTTTGTTGGCACTGGATGAAGCTTTAAAAGAAATGCCAACAATATGGTGGGGAACACACAAAAATAACATCGTGGAGTGGGTGTAATGTCGCACTTTGATGACAGTGCGATTTTCAGACCAAATCGAAGGATGCGAAGTTTGATACACGGGTCAGAGCTATCCGAAGGACCATGTGCAAAGTTGCGAGGAGGCCTAGAGAAGTATTCATCAAGAATAGTGGGTGTATAAATTCATTAACACTTTGGACACAACACCTATTAATTGGTATCTACAAGAAGAAATGTGCCTCACCACTGCAGATTGGTACGATATGACTCAGAACTTTGTAGCTACATTATTATTTGAAATTCAGTACCCCGCAATAGATCAAGCTTTACAAGTTGTAAGACAAAAAGTCTTTGAGGAGGCACCTAACCTCCCTAGTGAGAAAGAAGAGGATGAATGGATTGCACCTCTCCAAAAACTGCAAGGTTGTTACAATATCAATGCTTATGAAGATGATGATCCTAGGAATGTGAACATCGTAGAAAATGAAGGACATAGAGACATAGAAGGACTAGGAGTCGAATTACCTTTTATTGGACAACCAATCAAAATCAATAAAGTTAATATTGGAACAAAGAAAGCACCTAAGCTAGGAAACGTGGGAGATTATTGGGATGATGCCACCATTGAAAAGATCACATAATTACTGCATGAATATCAGGACTTGTTTCCAACCAAGTTCACCACCATGAAGGGAATTAAAGGGCCCATGGGAGAAATGAAGATACCCTTAAAACCATATGCAATTCCAGTCAAGCATCGAACCTACAAATTGATTCCCAAATATAAGAAGAAAGTCAAGATTGAATTAGATAGAATGTTGGAAGAAGGAATCATAGAACCTATTGAAGATTCAAAATGGATTAGCCCTATGGTGGTCCAAGATAAGAAGATTGGAGATATCAAAATCTGTGTAGACTTGAGAAAGTTGAACGATGCATGTTTACATGATCCATTCCCTACACCGTTTACTGGTGAAGTGTTAGATAATGTAGGAGGACAAGAAATTTACTCTTTCACAGATGGATTTTCAGGTTATCACCAGATCAATATTGCTAAGGAAGATTTCCATAAGACCAAATTTGCAATGGAATGGAGTTCTTTCCAGTACATAGTGATGCCTTTCGGATTGAAGAATGCACCAACCATATTTTCTAAGGTGGTGGTCGAACCATTCAAGGAATTTTTACATAAATGTTTGGAAGCATATTTTGATGATTGTAATGTTTTTAGCTTATTGGAAAATCATATTGAATGTTTAATACTAATGTTGGATAAGTGAAGGCAATGTCAGATTTCCCTAAACTTGAAGAAGTGTATCTCATTTTCACCCTTTGGAGTGTTGCTAGGACATATTGTATGTAAGAAGGGATTGTTGGTAGATCCTGCCAAGATTTCCATCATGGTTGACCTACCCCCTCCTACTTCGGTTAGACAACTACGCACTGCATTGGGACATACTAGATACTACAAGAAGTTCATCAAGGGCTATGCATAGATAAAAACACCCATGGAGAAGATGTTAAAGAAAGATTGCTAGTTTCAATGGTCAGAGGAATGTCAGCAGAGCTTCAACACACTGAAACATAAAATGGACAATGCGCCTATTTTGGTTTTCTCAGATTGGAGAAAGGAATTCCATGTGCATGTCGATGTGTCATATATTGCATTAGGATTAGTGTTAGCACAAATAGGATCAGGATATATTGACCATCCGTTAGCCTTTGCTATAAGGAATCTCTTTACAGCCGAGATAAATTACACTAGCACTGAAAGAGAAGGGTTATTCATGGTGTACACATTGCAGAAGTTTCGACACTACTTATTGGGTAGATATGTTAAGATGTTCACTGATAACTCTGCGTTGAAATACCTATTCAACAAGACAGTGTTGGGGGGAACAATATGCAGATGGCTACTGTTATTCCAAGAATATGATTTTGAGATTGTGGTCAAGCCAGGGAGAATGAACAAGGGACCTGACCACTTATCCAAGTTATAACATGGAGAGGAACCTACTAGTCTGGAAGATAAAATACCAGATTCACAGTTGTTGTCCAACAGAAAATTTGATTATCACTTCATCGAGATAGTTCAATTCCTGTCAACAGGAATGGCATCTCGAGAATATACAGTCTTGCAGAAGAAACAACTGGTAGCTCATGCTGCATATTTTTCACTTATAGTTGGAAAACTATATAAGATGGGACCTGATGAGATCTTGAGGAGATGTGTTATGGAGGCAGAGAGACCATTGGTTCTGGAAGAATCACATGAAGGCGTTGCAAGAGGACATTATGCAGGAAAAGCAATAGCGCAGAAGGTTCTTAGAGCTGGCCTCTAGTGGCCCACTGTACACAAAGATGCGAAGAAATACTACAAAGCCTGTGATTTATGCCAAAGAGTGGGGAAGCCTTCCAGATGAGATGAGATGCCTTTAGCACCACATCTAACCTTACAGGCATTTGAGAAATGGGAAATTGATTTTGTGGGACCTATCAACCCACCAGGAAAGAACACAGGAGCTCGATACATCATCATTGTGACAAAGTATTTGAAAAGATGGGCAGAAGAAAGAGAAGTTAAGCACTATAGTGCAACTATAGCTACGTGGTTCATATTTGATGATATCATAACCAGATTTGGATGCCCGAAGATCCTTATGAGTGATCAAGGCACACATTTTATTAATAAGACTATTAAGGCCTTGACTCAGTAATTTGAAGTTTGACATCAGAAGAGCACTCCATACCATCCACAGGCGAATGTGATAGTCGAATCTTTCAATAAGGTCTTGGAGATCGCGTTGACGAATATTTGCAGTGTGAATAGAGATGATTGGGATTTGAGAGTACCAACAGTGTTTTGGGATTACAGAACCACTTGCAAGAAGCTGACAATGCTGACTCCATTTAAGTTGGTTTATGGGTTATAAGTGGTAGTACCTATGGAATATTTGGTTCCTAGCTTAAGAATTGCAGCATTCATAGATATGGATGACACTGGCGTTGTTCAAAACAAGCTCACGCAGTTGGTGGAACTAGAGGAAGACAGATTTATTGTGGGATTTCATCAGCAGGTACAAAAGGAATGATAAAATGCCTACCATGACAGACACATCAAGATGAAATCATTCAAGCAGGGAGATCTGGTATTGGTATATGACAAAAATTTCATGAAGCATCCAGGGAATTTCAGGACACATTGTCTTGGGCCATATGAGGTTGCCTATGTTGCAAAAGGAGGAGTTGCATAGCTGAAGACTTTGAACGGAGAATGGAAGGAAGGTTTAGTGAATGGGAGTCGGTTGAAATTATACTATGACAACCAGATGCATTGCATCTCTCAGTAAAAGATTAAGAAGAAGGGTTTAGGTACTAGGTGAATTTGAAACTGGGTACCAGACATAGGAAAGATAGTTTTCACATAGTGGGAATGAACAGAGCATAAATTAATTCGAAGTGACACATAAAGGTCTAGTCTTGCAGTGACTCACGATGAGTCATAGGTGAGTGTTGGGGGCCTGTTGGTCCTTGATTACGGATTAAGGAAGAAATCAAAGAGAAAAGATGAAGTTTGAACTGCGCGGAAGGCACATTGACTGAGAACAGGTCAAAGTGGTCAAAGAAGCAGAAAATAAGGAGCAAAGTAAGAGAAATCAAGTCGTTGAATGAGAAGATTGAGGAAGACAGATAAGCAAGGAAGATGGATCGTGGACAACTTAGCAAACAGAAAAAGTCAACAATAGATGCTTTGGAGCACCTCGTGGGAAAGAAGGAAAGATAGGGTAGCGAAGCCCTGAAAATGTAGGTCAAGTTGACCTAGGGTTTTAGACTCCCAGGGTTTTGGTATTTAGGGTTTTGACACCTAGGGTTTGGCCTAAATTTATCTGAGAGTCATTGTAATGTATAAATAAAGGCCTAAAAGAGAAGGGAGGGTTGGCTAGAGTTGTTTCGTGATATAGAGTGATTATTATTGTGCGAGAGAGAAGTGTTGTGTGTGAGAGCATTCTTGTATTGTAAGATCTTCAGCTGGGTGCGAAGTTCAATCCTGCAGCTGGGTGTGCAGGGAGGGGATATAGAAAAGAGAAAGAGAGAGAGATATACAAGCTAAGTGCGTAGATAGAACTGTATATTTTCACATAATATATCAAGAAACGCAGTTTTATGGATGTATCCCTAGGGAGAGGGTGAACCACACATATCTTGTTGTCTTCTATGGTTGATGTTGTGTTCTTTGCTTCTATTAGTTTGTTATTGCATTGTTGAGCTAGATCTGAGATATGACTGTGTGAATTAGGTTTAAGTTGGTAGATAATATCTAGTTGATGTGTGTTATTGTTCTAGATCCACTTTTGATCCCTTTTGGTTGCAAACACCTATGTCCTGCAACCCTCTATTGTTACTTCGGGTGAGACTGCATCTACTTCGCAGGTGTTTCCGAAAGGGCCAGTAGTTAGGGCTTGTTGGTGAGTTGTTAGAGTTGAACCCTGGGTCTCCCTTGTGCCAACAACCATCCTCTAATGGATTATATCTTCTCAGGATCCACTGCTATCCCTTCCTCTGAAATGATATGTCCCAAATAATGAATTTTCTTCTGATAAAATGAGCACTTGCTCAATTTTTCATACAACCGATGCTCCCTTAATACTTGTAATACCATCCTCAAGTGTTGTTCATGCTCTTCCTTTGACTCAGACTATAAAATAATGTCATATAGAAATACAATGACAAACGTATCTAACTATTCTATGAAAATACTAGTCATTAAACACATGAAGACAATTGGTACATTTGATAACCCAAATGGCACCATTGTGAACTCATAATGACCACACCTTGTTCTAAAAGAATTCTTGTTGATGTCTTCTTCTTTAATTCTTAATTGATGATAACCTAACCTAATATCAATCTTGGAGAATATTTTTTCATATTCCAACTGATCAAAGAGGTCATCAATCCTTGGAAAAGGATACATATTCTTCATAGTTACCTTGTTCAACTTCCTAAAGTCAATGCATAGTCTCAATGTTCCATCCTTTTTCTTCACAAATAAAACTAGGGTACCCCAAGGTGACACACTTGGGTGTATATACCCCTTCTTCAAGATCTCTTCAAGTTGTATTTTCAACTCCTTCAATTCTAGTGCACTCATCCTGTATGGAGTCTTGGATACTGGAGCTATTCCAGGCATCAAATTTATGGAGAAATCAATGTCTCTTTTAGGGGCTAATCTTGGTATTACCTTAAACACATATTCAAACTCTTTTAGGACTGCATAATGTCCAATATTTGACACCTTATCTTTAGGTGACTCTTCCATATGAGATGAAAATATTTGACACCCTTTTCTATAACATTTCTTCAGTTGCAATGCTGAAATTTCTCTAATGGTTACTGCCCTGGGAATTCCCTGCACTGTCCTTAGGTTTCCTTCCTCATCCAAGAAAGTAAATTCCTTGTTATGACAATTTAGGATAGCATTTTTTTGTTCCAACCAATCCATCCCAATTAGACAGTCATAGGAACCTAAAGGCAAGATATTCAAATATGACTTGGTGTTCAGTCCATTCATGTACATAAGACATGAATTAAACATCTCTTTAACTTTTCTTTTGGCTCCGGTAGCCAGTTGCACCAACCAATATTTTCCATGCTTGCTTCTTGGAAAATGCAAACTTTCCACCATCTTAGGATTTATATAACTATGACTAGAACCTAAATCAATTAAAATAACAATGTTTTGGTTGTTGATCATACCTTACACTTCAATCATATGTGATTGATACTCTTCTTTCTTGTTGTCCAGGGCCGCATAGATCCTTGGTACACTTTTTCCCATGTCTTCCATTGTTTCAACTTGTTGTACATTGTGAACAGTCCTCACTTTTTCACCTCTATGAGGACAATCTCTAAACATATGATCTCCTTTACAACCCCAACATTGAAATATGTGGTTTCTTTGGCCTTTGACCCCCTGTCTCCATTATTTGGGGTTCTCTGGAAGTTGGTTGTCCCTGAGGATTATTTCTGAAGAATGGTGGCTCAGTTCCCTTCTTCCTTTGATCCATCTTGAATTTTGTTTTGTCTTCCCTAGATTTTCCGAAATATGTCCTTGATTTTTGTTGATCATATAGGCATTTAGATCACCTTATGGTCTCCTCCAATGTTTTGGGTTCATCATATTGTATTTTCTCATTGATGAATGATGGCAATCCACTCAAATACCTATGAATCTTAACTATCTCATCCTTGATGAAAGAAACATACTCTAGTAGTTCTAAAAAATTTCTTTCATATTCATCTATGGTCATACTCCCAAGCTTTAGTTCAAATAAATCTTTCATTTTCTTATCATAGCATCTCTTACTCAAATATTTCTTTTCAAAATACTTCTTGAATTCCCTCCAAGTAAACATTTTCTCTTTAATGTGTTGCACCTCCACAAGTTGATCCCACCACATGGATGCCTTTCCCTTGAATTGATAGATGGAAATTATTCTTTCTACATGAGAAGAATAATTATGAAATTGAAAATACGTTCTCATGCCCAGCATCCATGTCTCTGCATCTTCATCCTTCTTGTGCTCACTATCAAATGTAGGAGGTTTGATTTTGTTCATTTCTCCTCGTCGCTCATCCACCCCAGACCTATTATGCTTCCTGACAGGGGATGGACTTTATTTGTTGTGTGCTCTCTTATTTGAATGCCTCAGGGAGTGATGGTGATGTTTTCTAACACTTCTTGTTCTTCTTTTCTCATTAGGAGACCTGTGACTTCCTGATTTGCTTGAGCCACTCTCCTTATCCAATTTATTTTCTATTATGTTCAAGCTTTGCATTAACTTCATGTTGAAGTCCTCCTTCTTCTCCTTGGATATCATAAGCCTTTCATTATCAATTTTATGGCTTTGGACATCCTTCTGAAAATTTTTAATGGTCTCTACCATATTCATGTTTTCATCCCTTCCTTCTCCATGTACATTGGAGTTTTTTCCTTCAATGGTAATATGCACATACATCCCTATGATCTCATCTTCCTTAATGTAATCCCGCTATGCATATTCCATTCATATGCACTCTGTGTTGATTCTGATCTGATCTAGTTGTTGTTAACTCTGCAAAATGTGCAGCCAATAGAACTTTGTCAGGCTAATTGTTTCAACAATTTCATCAAAATATGAACCATTCTGGTTCAATAATACATTTGAATTATTTCTTCTGATTTCCTCAAAATTGAATACCCAGATCAACTTTCTGGGTGAAGAATTATATTCTATTTTCCAAAAGAATTCCAACGCCTGCTTCCATGCTAAATTCTAAGTCTTGAGCAGAAAGTTATGGTTATTTGAAAATTGTCCATTAATTTTTCTATTCACTCTTCAACTTGGTGCAATTTTGCATTGTAATTATGAATTTTTGTACTTATTCCATTGGATTTTTAGTAAGATCTCAATTGGGTTTCTTAAAATACATATTTTGGACATTTTTTCCAAGTTTCACCTTTTTCTAGGTTCTAGGATGCTAGTTACAGCCTGCTAAAGTTCTAGGCCAATTCGTATTTTTGGTCAAGAATGCTGCAAGTACATTATTTTCCATATTAATAATTTTTAACATGCCCTTAATTTTAATTCACATCTAGGAATGTCTTCTATGGTTCAATATCTTTTCATAGACTGCTCCTACGCCTCAATATGATTCCAGAGAAGAAAGTTATGGCACTTCAAAGTTAGTTGGGTCTTAAAATTTACCCTCCATTGTTTGTCATGTAACTTCCTCATAAAAGCTATGTGTTAGCACTCTGTAAATTTTGTATGGTTGATAGAAAAATGACAGAGGTAACTATTTCAACCAGCTTCAAAGCTGAAGCACTAGCCTGCTCAACTCAGAGAGGGCTCTCTCATGTCACTTGATATATCTATGGAAATTGGTGGCTAGATTTGGTCTATTTTGAGGTTTTTAATAAAAAAATTGAAGAGTTGAAGATGACCTTTGGGTTATCGGGTCAAAAATGTAGGATGCATTACCAAATCATAAAAAAAATTAAGAGGAAAAGACTAAATGAGGAAGTGACTTCTAAGTTTATGCTTGAAAATTTAGATGGTATCAGAAGAAAAGAAATAGACAACTATTATCAGAGCATTATAGTAATGAATTCTGAAATGGTTTAGAAGAGACAAACATAGTCTAAATTGCCAAGCCAAGAGCATTGAATAATGAATTATTTACTTTTAATTTCTCAATTTAGACAGAGGAAAGAAAAATGAAATACAGAATAATAGGAAACACACACTATGAGAGAAAACAAGACTCATAACACCACCAATTAAAATATTTTCATAAAAATTCCAAAATATTCCCTTGCATCCATGTATTAATTTCGACCCCAAAGATTTACAAAGTTTTCCTACACAGAGGGTAGGCTCCTCCTTTCTCCCCCCCTTTTTCTATACTCGTGAGGCCAATCATATATAGAGGGATTTCGTGTGGAATTTAAAACGTTATGACTTCCTCATAATTCTAAAAACAGATACAAGTTACAAAAAGGAATAATAGTTGTATTATTTAGAGGGACCATTAGTAAACGGTCTGTCATATCAGGACTCCCTTTTCTTAAGCTGACATCTGTCCAAAACATTCTGAAATACACCAAAATTTTACCTGAGGATTCACCTCATCTTAGCGATTTCCTCCTCCAGGGTATTCCACCAATAGGGATTTTCCCCGACGCTTTCTATCATCTCGATTTTTCCCTCTGTCCTCCACCTTTTTCTCCTCTTCTTCTTTGTGGCTGGGTGGAAGGTGTTGTCTATGTGTTCATTTATGACGATATCCCTTATAATGGGGTTTGATTTGACTCTCGAATATGTCTTAGTTTCAGGTTCGGTATGAAATTTAGTCACCAGTATCTGCAAGACCCATCTTTCATCCTTACTTATTGACCTGCTTGGTACATTAGTTGAGAACCCAGTCATGCTAGACACAGTTTGATGGGTATTATCCATACCTTTTGTACTTTGCAGAGACCTTGATTTGGCCACCCTTTAAATTTTCAGAATTTCAGGAACACAGGTCGAGCTTGCTTTTCTTACGCATAAGATGGCAATTTACCAGAATGGGATAAAATGATCTCATATCTGAGATTCGATGGTTTTTTGTACTTTGATCATGAATTACTGTCACAGTACACTGGTGTGCCATGCTTCATAAATCCACTTTGAATGATGAGTCCCGAGTTATTTATGTGATGGCGTCCTTTTGGTACGTCATCTAGGGAAGTATTTGGACTGGTGATGTGAGGTGATCTGACCAGCCACCATTCTTCCCGTGAGTTATTGATGTGACATTTTGAACCAAGTGACATCGAGGACATAGGAAAAGTGGTTTCAGGCAATCCATTGTCTCCCCCGATGTGTGTGTAAGAGCTCCATGCGGTCCCCATCAAAACTAGAGTGGTTTTCCTTGGTCTGCCTTTGAAATGTTAAGTTTCGTGCAATTTGTTGGTCCGATGTGGGCCTCGACCGTGGATCTGAGATTATTCATTGTCGATGGTTCACCGAGATACTCCATTCCCTCCTCTGCTATATTCTTTCATATGCCACAGGATATAGTAGAGCGCCCTAAACTATCATGCCTCTACTGTGGTATAACATCCTGCTGAACCTCAGAAATTTATAGATACCGATATAAAAATTGTTAAGGTGATAACATTGGCTCCAACTGGGGATGTTATCCTCCCAGTGAGGTAGCAAAGAACTCATATACCTGGTGCCTGATCCATTGGGTTGTCCCCAAAACATGTATGTACCCTACTCCTACCAAGTTCTATGCACTGATTCCAACTGCATGCGGGACACCTGAGTACATTATTGAAAACTGACTATATTTAGTGATAAAAAACTCAAACTAGAAAATGCTTGACCGAAAAGATTATTTTCACATCCCTACCTACCCTAAAATTGTTGGGATTACCACTCAATCAAGTGATGCTAAAGTGCCAATGCATCCAATCAAGCAATTGGCTTCCTGATTTTCCTTTGTTCACATTTTTCTTAAGCTGGTAGTAAAATGTAAAAGATGGCGGATGGAAAAATAAATCAAATCCAAAATCTGAGCTTATGAATGAAACAAATTCATCCTTCACTGAATATTGTAATAGGATGGCCACCGGATCTTGAAAACCATGAAAAATCATTTCTCCTTGGTGAGAAAAAACCGAAAGGCAAGCATCTTTCATCATTGTTAGTTGTTTTTTCCCTATTTCTTCTGTTTTGAGAACATTTTTGAATGAAATGGAAACGATAGGTTTGTCTGCTTGTCCATGCATATCAACAAGAATATTCATATATTCTTACACATCTTCAAATATGACAGCCATATAGTATGCATCAAGGCTATCCACCTATTCATCAAACAACTCTGCTTTGGTTTCATTGAATTTCTAGGAATTTGTTTGAGGACCACCATTTTGATCTTCAAACGAATTAATTGAAATCAGTTCCTGCTCATAATATTCTATAAAATGTGAAAAGACGACAGCGTGCATTATTTCACAGTCTAGAATTCCCATAGATTTTTCAAAACCCTGATTTTGAAATGACTCAAATAAAACCACTGCCCTTTTACTATCTTTTTGTATTTCTAATGGAAAAGTGGCATATACTGCTTCGTTTCTTTCCTGAAAATCTATGTCATTTGTTTTTTTATTGTTGGAGACTTCCATAGATGCAATTTCAGAATCTTCATCCATGTCTATGTTGTTTAAAAATTGAACCACGACGTCATTCTCAAGGGAAGATAAAATACTTTGAAACACCTTTTCATGTTGAGAACCTATATTGATTTCGGGAGAGAGAAAATGACCTTGAACAATACTTTCTGGAGCAACTTCTTCTTCCTTTTCAAGCTGATAGTTGAACATAGACTACAAATTTGAGTCGACATGAACCTTTATGTGATCATTCATAATATTATCATCACCACTCCGCTCAGGCTTGGAGGATTCCTGACCTGAGATACTACAAATATTTCCGTTCAATAATTCAAAGGAAGCAAAACATCATGGTAGGGTTGTCTTACCCGATTTCAAACCATCTTCGATTTTATCCCCAACAGATGGTTGTATTTCATCACAAGTGATAGCATTTTCAGGCATATGAAAAGAGTGTTGTGATACCTTTTCCTTCTGCTTCATAAGTTTGGCATGGTTTTTCATAAACACATATTTACTCTCCTCAATGATGATCTTAGGATTTTCTTTCAACAACCTAAATGAAGAAAAGCATAAAGGTAAAGAATTTCCTTCAGCTAATTCAACACTTTCTTCTTTGTAACTATGATATGTAGGTTGAGTCATTTCATTACACCACTGAAAGAAAAATTCTGATAAGGGACATGCAGTTGGTTTCTCTAAGGATTCATCTTCACAATCGTCATTGTATTCATCATATACAGGTAAATCAGTAGCATATGCAATATCATATAGAAATAACAACTCTGGGACATCAACATGCTTTTCAACAGACTGATTTGAAAAATCATCTTCTTGACTGTCTACGATTAAATACATAAAATTACAGTTCTTTTCAAAATTATTTCCATTAAAAGCTTCGCGAGAGCCTCTGATATCGTCAATTATGTGCTCAAAATTCCAATCAACTATTTCATGTTCAGATTTGCTTTCATGTTCACATTTGCTTTCATGTTCACATTTTCATTCATGTTCTTGAGCATTCAACTCCTCATTCTGGATCAGATTACATGCTTGGATGTTGTGTTGAATGTCCTAAGCATCCCTAAACATTTTTTGTAAGGATTCAGGTCTTCTTTCCATCAGGAGGAAAGAAAATTTTGGATGAAGAGTAGTTTCATAATGGAGCATGGCAGCAGCTTCAGAGGATTGAATTTATTCGGAAAAAATATAATAGATGCTAGATAATTTTATACTAAACACAGAAATGGCTTCATTGATTTGCTTTTTCAAGGCATAAAACGCATTGAGTTGTTCATCTAAGGATTTCTCTTTTCCCCAGAACTTTAAGAATACCTACTTCAATTATACCGATGAGATGATGGTTTCTGGATGAAAATGTTTGAACCAATGATTGGTATCTCCTTTCAAGGATTGAGAGAAAACTCTCATACACACATCATCATGGTCAATCTCGAATAAATCTATAAAATGCTCAAACCCTTGAATGTGATTTTCGGCCGAGATAATACCCAATTCTTCGTCGAACACAGGTAGGTACTCATAGTAATTTGGAGGTAAATCATGAAGGGTTTGTGATCCAGGTGGATATCGGTGGCCACCCACCTTTTTCATATGGCTCACAACAACTTTCTAGCAATTTTGATAATTTACTATATTTAGCAATTTTTCGGGTCCTGAACTTCCGGAGTCGTTTTGAGGCCCTGAATGACATTTTTTGGGGTATGTTGTCGTTGCAAAATTTAATTTTGAAATTTTGTGCAACTGTTGTATTCCATGGATAGATCTTTCCAATGGGCTATCATACGCCTAAAACAGAGATCGTATGCAAAAGTTACGACCCCGAGAAGTTGATGTAATGACTTACCCAAATAGGGCCCACATGACTTTTGGCACTTCATTTCCTAGGGTTAGGTTTTTGGATGTTTAAGGTTTTTGAAACTCCTTTTTATTGTAAAAAGGCCTTGAGAGCCTCATTGTAATCATCTTCTTGTGAATGAGCATATCTGTCACATCTCTTCTTAGAGATAAGCCACCACCATTCCAGCAAGCTTGTTTTCTACTGCATTTTACAGTTTCAACTTATTTCCTTATTGAATAGAAAACCAATTTTACTGTATCTCTGTTATTATGTGTTAAGCATATAGTAACAATCTGTAGTCATTTCATTCTACTCATAAAATTCGGATCAGTGGTATCATATCGTTCTTCTCCTTGTCCTCTTAATGCATGTCCCCAACAAGGTCGGAGTACAAAGAGTTGGATCTCGAACTTGTTTCTCTTGAGGACAAAAGCTCTCGCACACCCAAGTGACCTCTCATGGAAGGAGAAAAGAAAGATGATGGGACAAGAGATCCTTTCAAACTGTTGATTGAGGAAGCCCTCACATAACAAAGGAACAAGATGATGGATAATTTCGCGCAAATCCTTCGGCGACTACCAACATGCGACACATCTTCTTCGAGCAGAGGCATCGCCCCATTCAAGGTACAAATAAACTTTGATATTTCTATATTTGAAGGTCAGATAGATGCAAATGCTATAGACAAGTGGTTGAATCTACTAGAAGGGTATTTTTCTGTCCATAACTTTTCAAATAGAGAAAAGATTAATTTTGCGCTTCTCAAAGTCATTCCCCATGTCAAATATTGGTGGGAAAATTTCTATGAGCAAAAGGAAACAAAGGAAACCTCATTATTTACAGTCATGGCCACCTGCGAATCCTTCAGGGATGCTATTAAGGAACAATACTACCCTGTCGGAAGTTATGACGACTTGTATACCAAATGGACCACACTGCGGCAAGAAAGAGACCAAGCAGTGCCAGATTTCACAAATATATTCCATACCTTGCGCACCAACTGGGTATAAAATATTCAGAGCAAAATCTGGTGCTCAAGTATTGTGGTGTTCTACATAGATACATCTAAACCGAAATGGAATTTCTGGACATCTCATCCTTGTGCGCGGCCTACCGATATGTCGTCAAAATTGAGCAGAAGCCCAAACAAAAGACTCGACAATTTGGGTCGGGGAACCCCTCACAACAAAATCCAGGAAGGGGTGGCCCCAACCCACAAAACAAAGTACAGAGCAAAGATGGACACTATTAGGACAACCAGTCCAAGCCGCAAGCAAAGAAGGACACCAAAAAGACAAAGAAGGATACTGGGAAGTGGTACGACTTCCATAAGATCCCTTGGAATAACACTGTTGACTGCCACTCAAAGAAGACACTGGTGGCCAAAGTGAAATCCTTTGAATCAGATGTAGATTCTGACTTTGATTTGGAACCATAAAGTGAAAGATGGATCATTGATGCGGAACCTAGTGCCACTGTTTCTACCACCAAGCTCCAACATGGTGAACCAGATAAGCCAGAAGAAGGAGAGAAACTCTTTCATTCACAAATGTGGGTAAAGGGCACCCCGTTGCACTTCATCATTGATAGTGGTAGCCAAAAGAGCCTCATCTCAGCAGAGGTCATCAAGCAGCTCGCCCTGCCGACAACGTCGCACCCACAACCCTACACCATTGGATGGCTCCACCAAGGAAGCGATCTCTGTGCTAGCCAACAATGTCGACTGTCATATGGAATCAAGCCCTTCAAAGACGAGGTATTATGTGATGTTTCTCCTCTAAAATTTTGTGATGTTCTTTTGGGACAACCTTATTTATGGAAACATCATGTTGTATATGAGTCTAGGCCTCTTAGGGTTATTATTACTTTGAACAGGAAATTGTATAGGATACCCGAGGTTGTCCCACCTAGTGTTATTTCCTTGATCTCTGCTAAGAAATGCAAGAAGGTCATCTCCCAGACGGGGAATTTTGTCTTCTTCATGATTCGCTCTCAGAATGAAAGAAAAATCATAGCCACATATAGGGTCTCTATGACCGACCTCTCCACACAGCAGAAGCAAGTAGATAAGGTCATGGAAGAATACTCGGATATCTTCTCCTCACCTACCAGGGTACCTATGCACTGCTAGGTCAAGAACCCCATTGATCTGACCCCTATTGTCGCTCTCTATTAGAGAATGAGGAGATCAAGTGACATATCCAAGAATTTCTCCACAATGGGAACATTTGTCCCAGCTCATCACCTTGCGGGAGCCCAATCGTGTTGGTACAGAAGAAAGATGGAACCTGGCGACTTTGCATTGAATATCAGACTCTGAAAAAAATCACAGTTAGAAATCGGTACCTGATTCCCCAAATCAACGACCTCCTTGATCAAATCATGGGGGCCAAATACTTCAGTAAGATTGATCTGAAGTCTGGCTACCACCAGGTCTCGATAGAATAGATAGATGTATGGAAGATCGCCTTCAAGTCAAAGGAAGGCCTTTTTGAATGGTTGGTCATTCCCTTTGGTCTAACAAATTCTCCAGACACTTTCATGATGATGATGGAAGATATACTGCAACCATTCACCAATACTATTGTAGTGGTGTATCTGGATGACATTTGCATTTACAACAAGACTTGGGCCAAACACTTGCAGCATATTCAGCAGGTTCTGCACACCCTGCGGCAACACAAGCTATACGCCAACTTGGAAAAATGCTCCTTTGGCATGGACAAGGTCCATTACCTAGGCTACATCATTGATCAACATGGTGTACATGTGGATCCAGCCAATATCCAAGTCATCTGTGACTGGCCAGCCCCAACCACACTCACTGAGCTTCAGAGATTCTTGGGCCTTGCCAATTTCTACCGCAGGTTTGTGTTGGGATTCTCCCATATTGCATGGGCCCTCATCCAAATAACCAGGGGTGGTGGTAAGGTGAAATTTGTGTGGGGCCAGCCCCAAAAACAAGCATTCGATGATTTGAAGTAGCTCTAGTGCTCAGCCCCAGTACTTTCACTACCATACCTGCAACAACCCTTTGAGATTGAGACTGATGCTTCAGACTATGTTGTGGGTGCAATTCTCACACAGCATGGCCACCCCATGGCCAATCATAGTGCGACACTATCAGATGTTGTCCGTAAGTACCCTACTTACGAAAAAGAAATGTACTCCATTGTGCAATCCTACCACCATTGGAGACATTACATTCTTGGGAGGGAGACAGTCATCCACACTGATCATAAGCCACTGCAGATCATGCAAACACAAGGAAAATTGCAGAATGACCACCATCAAAAGTGGTCCACATACTTGCATCAATTCCACCTTAACATCAAGTATAAAATAGGAAGCACCAACCGCGTCGTTGATTTACTCAGCAAACAACCAGTCGTGGCACTCACCACAGTGCTAGAATCCTGTGGCCATGAGACCTATGGATGGCCCCAACTCTATGAAATAGACCCGGACTTCGCCACCACCTACCAAATATTGGGTGCAAAGGCAATTGTCGATAATTTCCATCTTCAGGATGGGTTGTTGTGTTGTATGGGCCATATATGTGTTCCATCAAGTGAGCGATCAAAGCTGATCTGGGAAGCCCACTACAGTCGGGTGGCAGGACACTGCGGCATCGAAAAGACAGTGGCAATGCTACAAAAACATTTCTACTGGCTGAAACTTCGACAGGAGGTCAGTAAGTATATCAGATCTTGCACTGCCTGCACTATTGCCAAACCAAACACTAAGAAACAGGGCCTATACACCCCTCTTCCTACTCCTGACAAGCCATGGAAATCCATCTCAATGGACTACATGTCGGGCCTCCCGTCCACCAAGCGGGGAAATGACTGTGTTTTTTTGGTTGTTAATCGCTTTTCTAAGATGGCAATTCTGGTTTCTTGCAAGAAGAGAATCACAACAGAAGCCACTACCAAGGTCTTCTTTGAACGAGTCTGGGTACATTTTGGAATCCCACAAATGATTGTCTCAGGTTGGGACAGTCGATTTCTCAGCTCATTCTGGTCGATCCTCTGGTCACTGCTGGACACCAAGCTCACCAAATCCACGACCTTCCACCCCCAGACAGATGGCCAAACTGAGGTTGTAAATCGAATGATCGTGCATATCTCATGCATGTATAATTCCAAGAACCCTCACACATGGGATGAGAGTCTTCTCTATGTCCATCATATCTAGAACCGAGCCCTGCATAGCTCAACCAGACACATCCCCTTTCAGGTGGGGTTGGGATTCCAAACATTGGGTCCCATAGATGTTGCACTTCCCCTTGCAGTCACCTCGACCGACTCCTCTCCTGCTTCAAATGAGGCAGAAAAAACCACCCAATTCATTGCGAGGATCCATTGCATCTGCCAATAGGTTTAGGATATCCTACAAAAGTCCAATGACAAGTACAAGTAGCGCCATGATCAACATCGGTTTCCACATAAGTTTCAGGTGGGCGACAAAGTTTGGTTGCACTTGAAGAAAGAACACCTTACAGGACCCCATCGAAAGCTTTACCCACTCCATTATGGGTCATACACCATCACCAAGGCTATGGGGGATAATTCTTTTGTGCTCAACATTCCTCCTTTTCTTGGCATGGACCAAGTGTTCAACGTGGACCTCCTTCAGCATTATTTCCCACCATTATTGGACACCTCAAACATAGCAGAAAATCTGACACCAACAGAGCTCAACCCCAACTGCATACAATAGGAATCTGGTGATCAGATTGTGGACACATAGATCAAGGGCACTTGACAAAAAAGGATCCAGCTTTATCGAGTCGTCAAAGCAGGGTAGCTCCTGCACCAAGGCAAGTGCCTCACCCGGGGCCAAATTCAACAGACATTTCCTCATCTGATGGGGGAACTCAACGCAATGGAGACCATTGCTTCCTAACGATGGAGGATTGATCTAGGTGGATATCAGTGGCCACCCACCTTTTCCAGCTGGATCACAACAACTTTCTAGCAATTTTGATAATTTACTATTTTTAGTAGTTTTTCGGGTCCTAAACTTCCGGAGCCATTTTGAGGCCCTGAACAACGTTTTTTGGAGTGTCTTGCCGTCACAAGATGTTATCTTGGAATTTTGTTCAAATTTTATAGTCCTCGGATAGATCTTTCCAATGTTCTATCATACGCCTAAAATGGAGATCGTATGCAAAAGTTACGACCTCGGGAAGTTGATGTACTGACTTACCCAAATGGGGCCCACATGACTTTTGGTGCTTCATCTCCTACGGTTAGGTTCTTGGATGTTTAGGGTTTTTGAAACTCCTGATTATTGTAAAAAGGTCTTGAGAGCCTCATTGTAATCATCTTCTTGCAAATGAGCACAGCCATCACATCTCTTCTTAGAGATAAGCCGCCACCATTCTAGCAAGCTTGTTTTCCGCTGCATTTTACAGTTTCAGCTTATTTCCTTAATGAATAGAAAACCTGTTTTATTGTATCTTTGTTATTATGTGTTAAGCATCTAGAAATAATATTTAGCCACTTTTTTCTTCTCATAAAATCTGGATCAGTGGTATCAGAGCGGTCTGCTCCTTGTCGTCTTAATGCATTTCCAAAACGAGGTCAGAGTACAAAGAGTTGGGTCTCGAACTTGTTTCTCTTGAGGAAAAAATCTCTTGCACACCCAAGTGACCTCCCATGGAAGGATAAAATAAAGATGATGAGATAGGAGATCCTTTCAAACTATTGATTGAGGAATCCCTGACGCAATAGAGGAACGCGATGATGGATAATTTCGCACAAATCCTTCGGCGACTACCAACAGGCGACGCATCTTCTTCAAGCGGAGGCACCGCCCCCTTCAAGGTACAAATAAACTTTGATATTCCTATATTTGAAAGTCAGATAGATGAAAATGTTGTAGACAAGTGGTTGAATCTACTAGAAGGGTATTTTTCTGTCCATAACTTTTCGAATAGAGAAAATATTACTTTTGCACTCCTCAAAGTCGTTCCCCATGTCAAATATTGGTGTGAAACTTTCTATGAGAAAAAGTAAATAGAGGAAACCTCACTATTTACAGTCACAGCCACCTAAGAATCCTTTAGGGATGCTATTAAGGAACAATACTACCCTGTCGGAATTTATGATGAATTGTATACCAAATGGACCACACTGTGGCAAGCAAGAGACCAAGCAGTGCTAGATTTCACAAATATCTTCCACACTTGCACACCAAGTTGGGTACCAAATATTCAGAGTGAAATCTGGTGCTTAAGTATCGCAGTGCTCTGCATAGATACATCCAGACAAAAATGGAATTTCTGCACATCTCATCCTTGGGCGCGGCCTACCGATATGTCATCAAAATCGAGCAGAAGATCAAACAAAATATGCGACAATTTGGACCGGGGAACCCCTCACAACAAAATCCAGGAAGGGGTGGCCCCAACCCACAAAAAAAAGTATAGAGCAAAGATGGACACTATCAGTACAACCAGTCCAAGCCGCAAGCAAAGAAGGACACCGGAAAGACAAAGAAAGATACCAGGAAGTGGTGCGACTTCCATAAGAGCCCTTGGCATAACACTACCGACTGCTGCTCAAAGAAGATGTTGGTGGCTGAAGTGAAAGCCTCCAAATCATATGCAGGTTCTAACTCTGAGTCAAAACCAGAAAGCGGAAGATGGATCATTGATGCAGAACCTAGTGCCAGCATTGCTACCACCAAGCTCCAACATGGTGAACCAGACGAGCCAGAGGAAGGAGAGTGCCTCTTCCATTCACAGATGTGGGTAAATTCACCCCGCTACACTTCATTGTTAATTGTGGTAGCCAGAAGAACCTCATCTCAGTAGAGGCCGTCAAGTGGTTGGCCTTGTAGACAACGCTACACCCACAACCCTACACCATTAGATGGCTCTACCAAGGAAGCGATCTTTGCGTCAGCCAACAATGTCAACTGTCATATGGCATCAAGCCCTTCAAAGATGAGGTATTGTGTGATGTTGCTCCTCTTGAAGTTTGTGATGTTCTTTTGGTCCAACCGTATTTATGCAAACGTCATGTTGTATATGAGTCTAGGCCTCATAGTGTTATTATTAATTTGAACAGGAAATTGTATAGGATACCCGAGGCTGTCCCACCTAGTGTTATTTCCTTGGTCTCTGCTAAGAAATGCAGGACAGTCATCTCTCAGACAGGGAAGTTTGTCTTCTTCATTATTAGCTCTCAGAATGAGAGAAAAATCACAGCCACATCTAGGGTCTTAGAGACCGACCTCTCCACACATCAAAAGAAAGTAGATAAGCTCGTGGAAGAATACTCAGATATCTTCTCCTCACCTATCGGGGTACCTCTGCACTGCCAGGTGAAGCACCCCATCGATCTAACCCCTATCGTCACTCTTTGTTAGAGAATGAGGAGATCAAGAGATAGATCCAAGAATTTCTCCACAAGGGGAACATCCATCCCATCTCATCACCTTGCGGGAGCCCAATCGTGTTGGTATAGAAGAAAGATGGAACCTAGTGACTTTGCATTGATTATCGGTCTCTGAATAAAATCACAGTCAGAAAACGGTACACGATTCCCCGTGTCGATGACCTCCTTGATCAACTCATGGGTGCCAAATACTTCAGTAAGATTAATCTGAAGTCTGGCTACCACCAGGTCCTAATAGAATAGAAAGATGAATGGAAGACCGCCTTCAAGTCAAAGGAAGGCCTTTTTGAATGGTTGGCCATGCCCTTTGGTCTGACAAATGCTCCAGCCACTTTCATGAGGATGATGGACAATATCCTGTGACCATTCACCAATACTTTTGTAGTGGTGTATCTGCATGACATTCTCATTTACCGAAAGACTTGGGCCGAACACTTGCATCATATTCAGCAAGTTCTGCACACCCTGCGGCAGCACAAGCTATACGCCAACTTGGAAAAATGCTCCTTCGGCATGGACAGGGTCCATTACCTAGGCTACATCATTGATCAACATGGAGTACATGTGGATCTAGCCAAGATCCAAGTCATCCGTGATTTTCCAGCCCCAACCACACTCACTGAGCTTCGGAGGTTCTTGGGCCTTGCCAATTTCTACCGTAGGTTTGTGTTGGGATTATCCCATATTGCATGGGCCCTCAGCGAAATAACCTGGGGTGGTGGTAAGGTGAAATTCGTGTGGGGCCAGCCCCAACAACAAGCGTTCGATGATTTGAAGCAGTGCTTGTGCTCAGCCACAGTACTTTCATTAGTAGACCTGCAATAACCCTTTGAGATTGAGACTGATTCTTCAGACTATGTTGTGGGTGTCATTCTCACGCAGCATGACCACCCCATGGCCTATCATAGTGTGACACTATCAAATGTTGTCCGTAAGTACCCTGCTTACGACAAAGAAATGTACTACATTGTGCAAGCCTGCAACCAGTGGAGACATTACATTCTTGGGAGGGACACAACCATCCACACTGATCATAAGCCACTGCAGTTCATGTAGACATAAGGAAAATTGCAGAATGACTGCCATCAAAAGTGGTCCACATACTTGCAGTGATTCCACCTCAACATCAAGTATAAAATAGGAAGAACCAACCACATCACTAATTGCCTCAGTAGAGCACCAGTCACAACACTCACCATAGTGCTAGACTTCTGTGGCCATGAGACCTCTGGATTTCCCACACTCTATGAAACAAACCAGGACTTTTCAACCACCTACCAAATATTGGGTACAAAGGTAGTTGTATATAATTTCCATCTTCAGGATGGGTTGTTGTGTCATATGGGCCATATATGTGTTCCATCAAGTGAGAAAGTGAAGCTGATCTGGGAAGCCCACTACAGTTGGGTGGCGGGACACTTCAGCATCGAAAAGACAGTGGCGATGCTACAAAAACATTTCTACCGGCCGAAACTTCGACAGGAGGTCAGCAAGTATATTAGGTCTTGCAATGCCTGTGCTATTTCCAAACCAACAACTAAGAAAGAGGGTATGTACACCCCTCTTCCTACTCCTGACAGGCCATGGGAATACATCTCAATGGACTACATGTCGGGCCTCCCTTCCACCAAGCTAGGAAATGACTGTGTTTTTGTGGTTGTTGATCGCTTTTCTAAGATGGCGATTCTGGTTGCTTGCAAGAAGAGCATCATAGCAGAAGCCACTGCCAACCTCTTCTTTGAACTAGTCTGGGTACATTTTGGAATCCCACAAACCATTGTCTAAGATCGGGACAATCAATTTCTCAGCACATTCTGGTCAAGCCTCTAGTCACTGCTGGACACCAAGCTCACCAAATCCATGGCCTTCCACCCCCAGACAGATGGCCAAACCGAGGTCATAAATTGAATGATCGTGCATATCCCACACATGTATAATTCCAAGCAACCTCTCACATGGGATGAGAGTCTTCCCTATGTCCAGCATAGCTACAACCGAGCCTTGCATAGATGAACCGGCCACAACCCCTTTCAGGTGGGGTTGGGATTCCAACCATTAGGTCCCACAGATGTTGCACTTACCCTTGCAGTCACCTCGACCGAATCCTCTCCTACTTCAACTGAGGCTGACAAAGCTTCCCAGTTCAAGATATCTTACAAAAGTCCAATGACAAGTACAAGATATGATCAACATCGGGTTCCACATAAGTTTCAGGTGGGTGACAAAGTTTGGTTGCACTTGCAGAAAGAACGCCTTACAGGACCCCATCGGAAACTTTGCCCACTCCGTTATGGCTCGTACACCATCACCAAGGTTATTCATGATAATTCTTTTTCACTCAACATTCCTCCTTTCCTTGGCCTGCACCCAGTGTTCAACGTGGACCTCCTTCGGCCTTATTTCCCACCATTATTGGACACCTCAGATGTAGCAGAAAAGATGACACCAATAGATCTCAACCCCGACTTCATAAAATAGGCATCTGATGATAATATCATGGACACACAGATCAAGGGCACTTGAAAACAAAGGATCCATCTTTATCAAGTCGTTAAAATAGGGTAGCTCCTGCACCAAGGCAAGTGCCTCACCCGGGGCCAAATTCAGTAGAAATTTCCTCATCTGATGGGGGAACTCAAAGAAATGGAGACCATTGATTCCTAAGGATGGAGGATTGATCCAGGTGGATATCAGTTTCCACCCACCTTTTCCAGCTGGGTCACAACAACTTTCTAGCAATTTTGATAATTTACTATTTTTAGCAGTTTTTCGGGTCCTGAACTTCCGGAGCCGTTTTGAGGAAATGAACGACGTATTTTGGGATATTTTTCCGTTGCAAAATTTCATCATAAAATTTTGTGAAACTGTTGTATTCCTCAGATATATCTTTCCAATGGGCTATCATACGCCTAAAACAGAGATCATATGCAAAAGTTACGACCCCGGGAAGTTGATGTACTGACTTACCCAAACGGGGCCCACATGACTTTTGGCGCTTCATCTCCTATGGTTAGGTTTTTGGATGTTTAGGGTTTTTGAAACTTCTGTTTATTGTAAAAAGGCCTTGAGAGCCTCATTGTAATCATCTTCTTGCGAATGAGCGCAGTCGTCACATCTCTTCTCAGAGATAAGTCGCCACCATTCCAACAAGCTTGTTTTCCGATGCATTTTACAGTTTCGGCTTATTTCCTTATTGAATAGAAAACCAGTTTTATTGTATCTCTGTTATTCTATGTTAAGAATCTAGTAGTAATCTGTAGTCATTTCGTTCTTCTCATAAAATCGGGATTAGTGGTATCAGAGCGGTCTTCTCCTTGTCGTCTTAATGCATGTCCCCAACGAGGTCGGAGTACAAAGAGTTGGGTCTCAAACTTGTTTCTCTTGAGGACAAAAGCTCTCTCACACCCAAGTGACCTCTCATGGAAGGAGAAAATAAATATGATGGGAAAGGATATCCTTTCAAACTGTTGATTAAGGAATCCCTCATGCAATAGAGGAACGAGATGATGGATAATTTTGCGCAAATCCTTCAGCGACTACCAACAGGCGATGCATCTTCTTCGAGCGGAGGCACTGCCCCCTTCAAGGTACAAATAAACTTCTATATTCCTATATTTGAAGGTCAGATAGATGCAGATGTTGTATACAAGTGTTTGAATCTACTAGAAGGGTATTTTTCTGTCCATAACTTATCGAATAGAGAAAAGATTACTTTTTCACTCCTCAAAGTCGTTGCCCATGTCAAAGATTGGTGGGAAACTTTCTGTGAGCAAAAGGAAATAGAGGAACCATCATTATTTACAGTCACAGCCACTTGGGAATCCTTCAGTGATGCTATTAAGGAACAATACTACCCTGTTGGAAGTTATGATGACTTGTATACCAAATGGACCACACTGCAGCAAGAAAGAGACCAAGCAGTGCCAGATTTCACAAATATCTTCCATACCTTGCGCACCAAGTTGGGTATCAAAGTTTCAGAGCGACATCTGGTGCTCAAGTATCATGGTTCTCTACATAGATACATCTAGACCAAAATGGAATTTCTAGACATCTCATCCTTGGGCATGGCCTACCGATATGTCGTCAAAATCGAGCAGAAGCTCAAACAAAAGATGAACAATTTGGGTCGGGGAACCCCTCACAACAAAAGCCAGGAAGGGGTGGCCCCAACCCACAAAACAAAGTACAGAGAAAAGATGGACACTATTAGGACAACCAGTCCAAGCCGCAAGCAAATAAGGACACCAGAAAGACAAATAAAGATACCAGGAAGTGGTGCGACTTCCATAAGAGCCCTTGGCATAACATTGTCGACTGTCACTCAAAGAAGACATTGGTGGCCGAAGTGAAAGCCTCTAAATCAGATGTGGGTTCTGAATCTGAGTCAACACCAGAAAGTGGAAGATGGATCATTGATGTGGAACCCAGTTCCACTGTTGCTGCCACCAAGCTCCAGCATGGTGAACCAGATGAGCCAGAAGAAGGAGAGTGCCTCTTCCATTCACGGATGTGGGTAAAATGCACCCTGATGCACTACATTGTTGATAGTGGTAGCTAGAAGAAAATCATCTCAGCAGATGTTGTCAAGCAGATGACCCTTCCAACAACGACGCACCCACAACCCTACACCATTGGATGGATCCTCCAAGGAAGCGATCTCCGCGTCAGCCAACTGTGTCGATTGTCATACGACATCAAGCCCTTCAAAGACAAGGTATTGTGTGATGTTTCTCCTCTCGAAGTTTGTGATGTTCTTTTGGTTAAACCTTATTTATGGAAATGTCATGTTGTATATGAGTCTAGGCCTCGTAGTGTTATTATTACTTTGAACGGGAAATTGTACAAGATACCCGAGGTTGTCCCACCTAGTGTTATTTCCTTGATCTCTGCTAAGCAATGCAGGAAGGTCATATCTCAAACAAGGAAGTTTGTATTCTTCATGATTCGCTCTCAGAATGAGAGAAAAATCATAGCCACATTCAGGGTCTCTGCGACCGAACTCTCCACACAGCAGAAGCAAGTAGATAAGGTCATGCAAGAATACTCCAATATCTTCTCCTCACCTACCGGGGTACCTCTACACTGTCAAGTCAAGAAACCCATCGATATAACCCCTATCTCCTCTCTCTATTAGAGAATGAGGAAATCAAGCGATAGATCCAAGAATCACTCCAAAAGGGGCACATCCGTCCCAGCTCATCACCTTGCGGGAGCCCAATCGTGTTGGTACAGAAGAAAAATGGAACCTGACGACTTTGCATTGATTATCGGGCTCTCAATAAAATCATAGTCAGAAACTAATACCCAATTCCCTGAATCGAAGACCTCCTTGATCAAATCATGGGGTCGAAATACTTCAGTAAGATTGATCTAAAGTCTTGCTACCACCAAGTCCCGATAGAACAGACAGATGTATGGAAGACCTCCTTCAAGTCAAAGGAAGGCCTTTTTGAATGGTTGGTCATGCCCTTTGGTCTGAAAAATCCTCCAGCCACTTTCATGAGGATGATGGATGATATCCTGTGACCATTCACCAATACTTTTGTAGTGGTGTATCTAGATGACATTCTCATTTACAACAAGACTTGGGCCAAACACTTGCAGCATATTCAACAAGTTATGCACACCCTGCAGCAGCACAAGCTATACGCCAACTTGGAAAAATGCTCCTTCGGCATGGACAGGGTCCATTACCTAGGATACATCATTGATCAACATGGAATACATGTGGATCCAGCCAAGATCCAAGTCATCCGTGACTGGCCAGACCCAACCACACTCACTGAGATTCGGAGCTTCTTGGGCCTTGCCAATTTCTACCACAGGTTTGTGTTGGGATTCTCCCATATTGCATGGGCCCTCAACCAAATAACCATGGGTGGTGGTAAGGTGAAATTTGAGTGGGGCCAACCCCAACAACAAGCATTCGATGATTTGAAGCAGTGCTTGTGCTCAGCCCCAATACTTTAACTACCAGACCTGCAGAAACCCTTTGAGATTGAGTCTGATGCTTCAGACTATGTTGTGGGTGTCGTTCTCATGCAGCACAACCACCCCATCGCCTATCATAGTGCGACACTATCATATTATTTCCATAAGTACCCTACTTATGACAAAGAAATGTACTCCATTGTGCAAGCTTGCCACCAATGGAGACATTACATTATTGGGAGGGAGACAGTCATCCACACTTATCATAATCCACTGCAATTCATGCAGACACAACGAAAATTGCAGAATGACCGCCATCAAAGGTGGTCCACATATTTGCAGAAATTCCACCTCAACATCAAGTACAAAATAGGAAGCACAAACCACATCATTGATTGCCTCAGCAGACCACCAGTCGTGACACTCACCACAGTGCTAGACTCTTGTGGCCATGAGACCTTAGGATGGCCCCAACTTTATGAAACAAACCCGGACTTCACCACCACCTACCAAATATTGGGTGCAAAGGCAGTTGTCGTTAATTTCCATCTTCAAGATGGGTTGTTGTGTCGTATGGGACATATATGTGTTCCATCAAGTGAGTGAGCGAAGCTGATCTGGGAATCCCACTACAGTCGGGTGGCAGGACACTTCAGTGTCAAAAAGACAGTGGCAATGCTACAAAAACATTTCTACTGGATGAAACTTCGACAGGAGGTCAGCAAGTATATCAGGTCTTGCATTGCCTGTGTTATTGCCAAACCAACCACTAAGAAATAGGGCATGTACACCCCTCTTCCTACTCCTGACAGGCCATGGGAATAAATCTCAATGGACTGCACGTCGGGCCTCCCATCCACTAAAAGGGGAAATGAATATGTTTTTTTGGTTGTTGATCGCTTTTCTAAGATGGGGATTCTAGTTGCTTGCAAGAAGAGCATCACAGCAGAAGCCACTGCCAAGCTATTCTTTGAACGAGTCTGGGTGCATTATGGAATACCACAAACTATTGTCTCAAATCGGGACAGTCAATTTTTCCACACATTCTACTTGAGCCTCTGGTCACTGTTGGACACCAAGCTCACCAAATCCACGGCCTTTCACCCCCAGACAGATGGCCAAACTGAGGTCATAAATCGAATGATCGTGAATATCCTGTGCATGTATAATTCCAAGCACCCTGGCACATGGGATGAGAGTCTTCCCTATGTCCAGCATAGCTACAACCAAACCCTGCATAGCTCAACCGGCCACAACCCCTTTTAGGTTGGGTTGGGATTCCAACCATTGGGTGCCATAGATGTTGCACTTCCCCTTGCGGTCACCTCGACCGACTCCTCTCCTACTTCAACTGAGGCTGACAAAGCCACCTGGTTCATTGAGAGGATCCAACACATCTACCAACAGGTTCAGGATATCCTACAGAAGTCCAATGACAAGTACAAGCAGCACCATGATCAACATCAGGATCCACATAAGTTTCAGGTGGGCGACAAAGTTTGGTTGCACTTGCAGAAAGAACACCTTAAAGAACCCCATCGGAAGATTCACCCACTCCATTATGGGCCATACACCATCACCAAGGATATGGGGGATAATTATTTTATGCTCAACATTCCTCCTTTCCTTGACCTGCACCCAATGTTCAACGTGGACCTCCTTCGGCCTTATTTCCCACCATTATTGGACACCTCAAACGTAGATGAAAAGATAACACCAACAGAGATCAACCCCGAATGAATAAAAGAGGCATTCAGTGATCAGATTGTGGACACATAGATCAAGGGCACTTGACAACAAAGGATCCATCTTTATCGAGTCGTCAAAGTAGGGCAGCTCCTGCACCAAGGCAAGTGCCTCACCCGGGGCCAAATTCAGTAGAAATTTCCTCATCTGATGGGGGAACTCAACGCAATGGAGACCATTGTCTCCTAAGGATGGAGGATTGATCCAGGTGGATATCGGTGTCCACCCACCTTTTCTATCTGGATCACAACAACTTTCTAGCAATTTTGATAATTTACTATTTTTAGCAGTTTTTCGGGTCCTGAACTTCTGGAGCCGTTTTGAGGCCCTGAACGACATTTTTTGGGGTATGTTTCCGTTGAAAAATTTCATCATAATTTTTTTTGTAACTGTTGTATTCCTCAGATATATATTTCCAATGGGCTATCATACACCTAAAATGGAGATCGTATGCAAAAGTTACGACCCCGGGAAGTTGATGTACTGACTTACCCAAACGGGGCCCACATGACTTTTGGCGCTTCATCTCCTAGGGTTAGGTTTTTGGATGTTTAGGGTTTTTTAAACTCCTATTTATTTCAAAAAGGCCTTGAGAGCCTCATTGTAATCATTTTCTTGCGAATGAGCACAGCCATCACATCTCTTCTCAGAGATAAGCCGCCACCATTCCAACAAGCTTGTTTACCGCTGCATTTTATAGTTTCATCTTATTTCCTTATTGAATAGAAAACCAGTTTTATTGTATCTCTGTTATTCTGTTTTAAGCATCTAGTAGTAATCTATAGTCATTTTTTTATGCTCATAAAATCGGGAACAGTGGTATCAAAGCGGTCTTCTCCTTGTCGTCTTAATGCATGTCCCCAACGAGGTCGGAGTAGAAAGAGTTGGGTCTCGAACTTGTTTCTCTTGAGGACAAAAGCTCTCACACACCCAAGCGACCTCTCATGGAAGGAGAAAAGAAATATGATGGGATAGGAAATCCTTTCAAATTGTTTATTGAGGAATCCCTCATGCCACAGAGGAATGAGATGATGGATAATTTCACGCAAATCCTTTCGGCGACTACCAACAGGAGATGCATCTTCTTCGAGGGGAGGCACCGCTCACTTCAAGGTACAAATAAACTTCGTTATTCCTATATTTGAAGGTTAGATAGACGCAGATGTTGCAGAGAAGTGTTTGAATATACTAGAAGGGTATTTTTCTGTCCATAACTTATCGAATAGAGAAAATATTACTTTTTCACTCCTCAAAGTCGTTCCCCATGTCAAAGATTGGTGGGAAACTTTCTGTGAGAAAAAGGAAATAGAGGAACCCTCATTATTTACAGTCACGACCACCTGTGAATCCTTCAAGGATGCTATTAAGGAACAATACTACCCTGTAAGAAGTTATGATGACTTGTATACCAAATGGACCACACTACGGAAAGAAAGAGACCAAGCAGTGCCAGGTTTCACAAATATCTTCCATACCTTGTGCACCAAGTTGGGTATCAAATATTCAGAGTGACATCTGGTGCTCAAGTATCACGGTGCTCTACATAGATACATCTAGACTGAAATGGAATTTCTGGACATCTCATCCTTGGGTGCGACCTACCGATATGTCATCAAAAT
The DNA here is from genome assembly GCA_009831015.1 of Picea engelmannii. Lineage (NCBI taxonomy): Eukaryota > Viridiplantae > Streptophyta > Pinopsida > Pinales > Pinaceae > Picea > Picea engelmannii. The sequence continues at coordinate 817,458 of ML782819.1, forward strand.
CGAGAAAAAGCTCAAACAAAAGACGTGACAATTTGGGATGGGGAACCCCTCACAAAAAAAGCCAGGAAGGGTGGCCCCAACCCACAAAACAAAGTACAGAGAAAATATGGACACTATTAGGACAACTAGTCCAATCCGCAAGAAAATAAGGACACCGTAAAGACAAAAAAAGATACTGGGAAGTGGTGTGACTTCCATACGAGCCCTTGGCATAACACTGTCGACTGCCGCTCAAAGAAGATGTTGGTGGCCAAAGTGAAAGCCTATGAATCAGATGTGGGTTATGACTCTGAGTTAGAACCAGATGAGCCAGAAGAAGGAGAGTGCCTCTTACATTCAAATACATGGGTAAAATTCACCTCACTGCACTTCATCGTTGATAGTGGTAGCTAGAAGAATGTCATCTCAGCAGAGGTCATCAAGCGGCTGGCCCTGCCAACAATGGCGCACCCACAACCCTACACCATTGGATGGCTCCGCCAGGAAGTGATCTCCACGTCAGCCACCAATGTCGACTGTCATATGGCATCAAGCCCTTCAAAGACAAGGTATTGTGTGATGTTGCTCCTCTTGAAGTTTGTGATGTTCTTTTGGGCCAACCTTATTTATGGAAACGTCATGTTGTATATGAGTCTAGGCCTTGTAGTGTTATTATTACTTTGAATAGGAAATTGTACAAGATACCTGAGGTTGTCCCACCTAGTGCTATTTCCTTGATCTCTGCTAAGCAATGCAGAAAGGTCATATCTCAGACGGGGAAGTTTTTCTTCTTCGTGATTCGCTCTCAAACTGAGATAAAAATCACAGCCACATCCAAGGTCTCTGTGACCGAACTCTCCACATAGCAGAAGAAAGTAGATAAGGTCATGGAAGAATACTCATATATCTTCTCCCCACCTACTGGGGTACCTCTACACTACCAGGTCAAGTACCCCATCGATCTGACCCCTATCATCTCTCTCTATTAGAGAATGAGGAGATCAAGCGACAGATCCAATAATTTCTTCACAAGGGGCACATCCATCCCATCTCATCACCTTGCGGGAGCCCAATCATGCTGGTACAGAAGAAAGATGGAACCTGGTGACTTTGCATTGATTATTAGGCTATGAATAAAATCACAGTAAAAAACCGGTACCCGATTCCCCAAATCGACGACCTCCTTGATCAACTCATGGGGGCCAAATACTTCAGTAAGATTGATCTGAAGTTTGGCTACCACTAGGTGTCGATACAACAGATAGATGTATGGAAGACCTCCTTCAAGTCAAAGGAAGGCCTTTTTGAATGGTTGGTCATGCCCTTTCGTCTGAAAAATGCTCCAGCCACTTTCATGAGCATGATGGATGATATCCTATGACCATTCACCAATACTTTTGTAGTGGTGTATCTGGATGACATTCTCATTTACAGCAAGACTTGGGTCGAACACTTGTAGCATATTCAGTAGATTCTGCACACCCTGTGGCAGCACAAGCTATACGCCAACTTGGATAAATTCTCCTTCGGCATGGACAGGGTCCATTACCTAGGATACATCATTGATCAACATGGCATACATGTGGATCCATCCAAGATCCAAGTCATTCGTGACTGGCCAACCCCAACCACACCCACTGAGCTTTGGATCTTCTTGGGCCTTTCCAATTTCTACCACAGGTTTTTGTTGGGATTCTCCCATATTGCATGGACCCTCAGCCAAATAACCAGAGGTGGTGGTAAGGAAAACTTTGCATGGGGCTAGCCCCAACAACAAGCATTCGATGATTTGAAGCAGTGCTTTTACTCAGCCCCGGTACTTTCACTACCAGACCTGCAACAACCCTTTGAGATTGAGACTGATGCTTCAGACTATGCGGTGGGTGTCGTTATCACGTAGCACAGCCACCTCGTGGCCTATCATAGTGTGATACTATCATATGATGTCCGTAAGTACCCTACTTATGAAAAAGAATTGTACTCCATTATGCAAGCTTGCCGCCAGTGGAGACATTACATTCTTGGGAGGGAGACAGTCATCCACACTGATCATAAGCCACTGCAGTTCATGCAGACACAACGAAAATTGTAGAATGACTGCCATCAAAGGTGGTCCACATACTTGCAGCAATTCCACCTCAATATCAAGTACAAAATAGGAAGCACCAACCGCATCGTTGATTGCCTCGGCAAACCACCAGTCGCGACACTCACCACAGTGCTAGACTCTTGTGGCCATGAGACCTCAGGATGGCCCCAACTCTATGAAACAGACCCGGACTTCGCCACCACCTACCAAATATTGGGTGCAAAGGCAGTTGTCAATAATTTCCATCTTCAAGATGGGTTGTTATGTCGTATGGGCCATATATGTGTTCCATCAAGTGAGCGAGCGAAGCTGATATGGGAATCCCACTACAGTCGGGTGGAAGGACACTTCAAGTCAAAGGAAGGCCTTTTTGAATGGTTTTCCATGCCCTTTGGTCTAACAAATGCTCCAACCACTTTCATGAAGATGATGGATGATATCCTGTGATCATTAACCAATACTTTTGTAGTGGTGTATCTGGATGACATTCTCATTTACAACAAGACTTGGGCCGAACACTTACAACATATTCAGTAGGTTCTACACACCCTACGGTAGCTCAAGTTATACACTAACCTAGAAAAATGCTCCTTCGGCATGGACAGGGTCCATTACCTAGGATACATCATTGATCAACATGGCATACATGTGGATCCAGCCAAGATCCAAGTCATCTGTGATTGGCCAGCCCCAACCACACTCACTGAGCTTCGAAGCTTCTTGGGCCTTGCCAATTTCTACCGCAGGTTTGTGTTGGGATTCTCCCATTTTCCATGGGCCCTCAGCCAAATAACTAGGGGTGGTGGTAAGGAAAAATTTGCATGGGGCCGGCCCCAACAACAAGTGTTCGATGATTTAAAGCAGTGCTTGTGCTCATCCCCAGTAATTTCATTACTAGACCTACATCAGCCCTTTGAGATTCAGACTGATGCTTCAGACTATGTTGTGGGTGTCGTTCTCACGTAGCAGGGCCACCCCATGGCCTATCATAGTGTGAGACTATCAAATGTTGTCCGTAAGTACCCTACTTACGACAAATAAATGTACTCCATTGTGCAAGCCTGCCACTAGTGGAGAAATTACATTCTTGGGAAGGAGACAGTCATCCACACTGATCCTAAGCCACTGCAGTTCATGTAGACACAAGGAAAATTGTAGAATGACCACCATCAAAAGTGGTCCACATACTTGCAGTAATTCCACCTCAACATAAAGTATAAAATAGGAAGCACCAACCGCGTCACTGATTACCTCAATAGACCACCAGTCGCAGCACTCACCACAGTGATAGACTCCTTTGTCCATGAGACCTCTGGATGGCCCCAACTCTATGAAACAGACCCGGACTTTGCAACCACCTACCAAATATTAGGTGCAAAGGAAGTTGTCGATAATTTCCCTCTTCAGGATGGGTTGTTGTGTCGTATGGGCCATATATGTGTTCCATCAAGTGAGCGAGCAAATATGATCTAGAAATCCCACTACAGTCAGGAGGTAGGACACTTCGGCATCAAAAATACAATGGCGATGCTACAAAAACATTTCTACTGGCTGAAACTTCGACAAGAGGTCAACAAGTATAGCAGGTCTTGCACTGCCTGCGCTATTACCAAACCAACCACTAAGAAACAAGGCATGTACACCCCTCTTTCTACTCCTGACAGGCCATGGGAATCCATCTCAATGGACTACATGTCGATCCTCTCATCCACCAAGCGGGGAAATGACTGTGATTTTGTGGTTGTTGATCGCTTTTCTAAGATGGCGATTCTGGTTGCTTGCAAGAAGAGCATCACAGTAGAAGCCACTGCCAATCTCTTCTTTCAACGAGTCTCAGTACATTTTGGAATCCCACAAACCATTGTCTCATATCAGGACAATCGATTTTGCATCACATTCTGGTCGAGCCTCTGGTCACTGTTGGACACCAAGCTCACCAAATCCACGGCCTTCCACCCCCAAACAAATGGCCAAACCAAGGTCGTAAATCGAATGATCGTGCATATCCCGCACATGTATAATTCCAAGAACCCTCACACATTGGATGAGAATCTTCCCTATGTCCAACATATCTACAACCGAGCCCTGCATAGCTGAACCATCCACAACCCCTTTCAGGTGGGGTTGGGATCCCAACCATTGGGTCCCATAGATGTTGCACTTCCCCTTTCGGTCACCTCAACCGACTCCTCTCCTACTTCAACTGAGGCTGACAAAGCCACCCAGTTCATTGAGAGGATCCAGCACATCTGCCAATATATTTAGGATATCCTACAAAAGTCCAATGACAAGTACAAGCAGTTCCATGATCAACATTGGGTTCCACATAAGTTTCAGGTGGGCGACAAAGTTTAGTTGCACTTGCAGAAAGAACGCCTTACAGGACCTCATCGGAAGCTTCACCCACTCCGTTATGGGCCATAAACCATCACCAAGGTTGTGGGGGATAATGCTTTTGTGCTCAACATTCCCCCTTTCCTTGTCCTGCACCCATTGTTCAACATGGACCTCCTTCGACCTTATTTCACACCATTATTGGACACCTCAGACGTAGCAGAAAAGATGACACCAAAAGAGCTCAACCCCGACTACATACAAAAGGCATCCGGTGATCAAATTTTGGACACACATATCAAGGGCACTCAGCAACAAAGGATCCATCTTTATTGAGTCGTCAAAGCAGGGCAGCTCTTGCACCAAGGCAAGTGCCTCACATGGGGCCAAATTCAGCAGAAATTTCCTCATCTGATGGGGGAACTCAACGCAATGGATACCATTGCTTCCTAAGGATGGAGGATTGATCCAGGTGGATATTAGTGGCCACCCACCTTTTCCAGCCAGCTCACAATAGCTTTCTAGCAATTTTGATAATTTACTATTTTTAGCAGTTTTTCGGGTCCTAAACTTCCAGAGCCGTTTTGAGGCCCTGAACGACGTTTTTTGTTGTATGTTTCCGTCAAAAAATTTCATCATGAAATTTTTTGCAACTGTTGTAGTCCTCAGATAGATATTTCCAATGTGCTATCATACGCCTAAAACGGAGATCGTATGAAAAAGTTACGACCTCGGGAAGTTGATGTACTGACTTACCCAAACGAAGCCCACATGACTTTTGGTGCTTCATCTCCTAGGGTTAGGTTTTTGGATGTTTATGGTTTTTGAAACTCTTGTTTATTGTAAAAAGCACTTGATAGCCTCATTGTATCATCTTCTTGTGAATGAGTGCAACCATCACATCTCTTCTCAGAGATAAGCCGCCACCATTCCAGCAAGCTTGTTTTTCGTTGCATTTTACAGTTTCAGCTTATTTCCTTATTGAATAGAAAACCAGTTTTACTGTATCTCTGTTATTATGTGTTAAGAATCTAGTAATAATCTGTAGTCATTTCGTTCTGCTCATAAAATCCAGAGCAGTGGTATGAGAGCGATCTTCTCCTTATCATCTTAATGCATGTCCCCAACGAGGTCGAAGCACAAAGAGTTGGGTCTCGAACTTGTTTCTCTTGAGGACAAAATCTCTCACACACCCAAGTGACCTCTCAAGGAAAAAGAAAAGAAATATGATGGGACAGGCGATCCTTTCAAACTTTTTATTTAGGAAGCCCTCATGCAAAAGAGGAACGATATGATGGATAATTTTGCGCAAATCCTTCGGCGACAACCAATAGGCGACATGTCTTATTCGAGCGGAGGCACCGCCTCCTTCAAGGTACAAATAAACTTTGATATTCCTATATTTGAAGGTCAAATAGATGTAGATGTTGTAGACAAGTGGTTGAATCTACTAGAAGGGTATTTTTCTTTCCATAACTTTTTGAATAGAGAAAAGATTACTTTTGCGCTCCTCAAAGCCATTCCCCATGTCAAAGATTGGTCGGAAACTTTCTGTGAGAAAAAGGAAACAGAGGAACCCTCATTATTTACAGGCATGGCCACCTAGGAATCCTTCAGGGATTCTATTAAGGAACAATACTACCCTGTCGGAAGTTATGACAACTTGTGTACCAAATGGACCACACTGTGGCAAGAAAGAGACCAAGCAGTGCCATATTTCACAAATATCTTCCATACCTTGCGCACCAAGCTGGGTATCAAATATTTAGAGTGACATCTAGTGCTCAAGTATCACGGTTCTCTATATAGATACATATAGACCGAGATGGAATTTCTAGACATCTCATCCTTGGGCATGGCCTACCGATATGTCGTCAAAATCGAGCAGAAGCTCAAACAAAAGATGCGACAATTTGGGATGGGGAACCCCTCACAACAAAATCCATGAAGGGGTGGCCCCAACCCACAAAACAAAGTACAAAGAAAAGATGGACACTATCAGGACAACCAATCCAAGCCGCAAGCAAAGAGGGACACCAGAAAGACAAAGAAAGATACCGGGAAGTGGTGCAACTTCCATAAGATCCCTTCGCATAACACTGTCGATTGTCATTCAAAGAAGATGCTAGTGGCTGAAGTGAAATCCTCGGAATCAGATGCGGGTTCTGACTCTAAGTCAAAACCAAAAAGTGGAATATTGATCATTGACGCAGAACCCAATGCCACCGTTGCTACCACCAAGCTCCAACATGGTGAAACAGATGAGCCAGAAGAAGGAGAGTGCCTCTTCCATTCACAAATGTGGGTAAAAGGCACCCCACTGCACTTCATCATTGATAGTGGTAGCCAGAAGAACCTCATCTCAGCAGAGGTTGTCAAGCGGTTGGCCCTGTCGACAATGCCGCACCCACAACCCTACACCACTGGATGGCTCCACCAAGGAAGCGATCTCCACGTCAGCCAACAATGTCGACTGTTATACGACATCAAGCCCTTCAAAGATGAGGTATTCTGTGATGTTTCTCCTCTCGAAGTTTGTGATGTTCTTTCAGGCCAACCTTATTTATGGAAACGTCATGCTGTATATGAGTCTAGGCCTCGTAGTGTTATTATTACTTTGAGAAGGAAATTGAACAGGATACCCGAGGCTGTCCCACCTAGTGTTATTTCCTTGATCTTTGTTAAGAAATGCAAGAAGGTCATCTCTCAGACGGGGAAGTTTGTCTTCTTCGTGATTCATTCTCAGAATGAGAGAAAAATCACAGCCACATCTAGGGTCTCTGCGACCGACCTCTCCACACAGCAGAAGCAAGTAGATAAGGTCATGGAAGAATACTCAGATATATTCTCCTCACCTACTGGGGTACCTCTGCACTGCCAGGTCAAGCACCCCATCGATCTGACCCCTATCATTGCTCTCTATTAGAGAATGAGGATATCAAGCGAAAGATCCAAGAATTGCTCCACAAGAGGAACATCTTTCCTAGCTCATCACCTTGTGGGAGCCCAATCGTGCTGGTACAAAAGAAAGATGGAACCTGGCGACTTTGCATTGATTATCAGACTCTGAATAAAATCACAGTCAGAAACCGGTACCCGATTCCCCGAATTGACGACCTCCTTGATCAACTCATGGGGGCCAAATACTTCAGTAAGATTGATCTGAAGTCTAGCTACCACCATGTCCTAATAGAAGAGACAGATGTATGGAAGACTTCCTTTAAGTCAAAGGAAGGCCTTTTTGAATGGTTGGTCATGCTCTTTGGTCTGACAAATGCTCCAGCCACTTTCATGAGGATGATGGATGATATCCTGCAACCATTCACCAATACTTTTGTAGTGGTGTATCTGGATGACATTCTCATTTACAGCAAGACTTGGGCCGAACACTTGCAGCATATTTAGCAGGTTCTGCACACCCTGCGGCAGCACAAGCTATACACCAACTTGGAAAAATTCTCCTTCGGCATGGATAGGGTCCATCACCTAGGCTACATAATTGATCAACATGGCATACATGTGGATCCAGCCAAGATCCAAGTCATCCATGACTGGCCAGCCCCAAGCAAACTCACTGAGCTTCGGAGCTTCTTAGGCCTTGCCAATTTCTACCACGGGTTTGTGTTGGGATTTTCCCATATTACATGGGCCCTCAGCCAAATAACCAGGGGTGGTGGTAAGGAAAAATTTGCATGGGGTCGGCCCCAACAACATTCGTTCAATGATTTGAAGCAGCGCTTGTGCTCAGCCCCAGTACTTTCACTACCAGATATGCAACAACCCTTTGATATTGAGACTGATGCTTCAGACTATGCTTTGGGTGTTGTTCTCACACAGCAAAGCCACCCCGTGGCCTATCATAGTGCGATACTATCAGATGTTGTATGTATTTACCCTACTTATAATAAAGAAATGTATTCCATTGTGCAAACCTACCTCTAGTGGAGAAATTACATTCTTGGGAGGGAGACAGTCATCCACACTGATCATAAGCCACTATAGTTCATGCAGACATAAGGAAAATTGTTGAATGACTTCCATCAAAAGTGGTCCACATACTTGCAGCAATTCCACCTCAACATTAAGTATAAAACAGGAAGCACCAACCACGTCGCTGATTGCCTCAGCAGACCACTAGTCGTGGCATTCACAACAGTGCTAGACTCCTGTGTCCACGAGACCTCTAGATGGCCGCAACTCTATGAAACAGACCCCGACTTCGCCACCACCTACCAAATATTGGGTGCACAGGTAGTTGTCGATAATTTCCATCTTTAGGATGGGTTGTTGTGTCGTATGGGCCATATATGTGTTCCATCAAGTGAGTGAGCGAAGCTGATCTAGGAAGCCCACTACAGTTAGGTGGCAAGACACTTCGGCATCGAAAAGACAGTGGCGATGCTACAAAAACATTTCTACTGGTCGAAACTTCGACAAGAGGATAGCAAGTATATCAGGTCTTGCACTGCCTACGCTATTTCCAAACCAACCACTAAGAAACAGGGCCTGTACACCCCTCTTCCTACTCCTGACAGGCCATGGGAATCAATGTCAATGGACTACATGTCGGGCCTCCCATCCACCAAGCGGGGAAATGACTGTATTTTTGTGGTTGTTGATCACTTTTCTTAGATGGTGATTATGGTTTCTTGTAATAAGAGCATCACAACAGAAGCCACTGCCAAGGTCTTCTTTGAACGGGTCTGGGTACATTTTGGAATCCCACAAACCATTTTCTCAGATCAGGACAGTCAATTTCTCAGCACATTCTAGTCGTGCCTCTGGTCACTATTGGACACCATGCTCACCAAATACATATCCTTCCACCCCCAGACAAATGGCCAAACCGAGGTTGTAAGTCGAATGATTGTGCATATCCCACACATGTATAATTGCAAGAACCCTTGCACATGGGATGAGAGTCTTCCCTATGTCCAGCATAGCTACAACCGAGCCCTGCATAGCTGAACCGGCCACAACCCCTCTCAGGTGGGGTTGGGATTCCAACCATTGGGTCCCATAGATGTTGGACTTCCCCTTGTGGTCACCTCTACTGACTCATCTCCTGTTTCAACTGAGGCTGACAAAGTCACCTAGTTCATTGAGAGGATCCATCACATCTGCCAACAGGTTCAGGATATCCTACAGAAGTCCAATGACAAGTACAAGCAGCGCCATGATCAACATCGGGTTCCACATAAGTTTTAGGTGGGCGACAAAGTTTGGTTGCACTTGTAGAAAGAATGCCTTACAGGACTCCATCGGAAGCTTCTCCCACTCCGTTATGGGCCGTACACCATCACCAAGGTTGTGGGGGATAATGCTTTTGTGCTCAACATTACTCCTTTCCTTGGCCTGCACCCAGTGTTATAACCCTAATTTGCACCAGACATGCTTACCTAGCATCAGGCCATCTCAGATTCCTTCTTTGCCAAAACACTGTTGAACAACTCTTCTTAAAAAACCCTTTTATAAAGATCCACACGCCCTGCTCCATTACTGCACGCATGTACATGCTAGCTAACCCAAGACAACCCGTGTGTACCTACAAAAGCACGGAAAAAGGAAAGTTGTTGATGAAACACACAGCTTTGGGTAAGTTAACTAAACCTTTTGGCCATGCATGTCTGGTCACTCGACCAAATACCTAGCTTCTTCTAGCCTATAAAAGAAGGGTTAGGGGTCCCATTTGAAAGGGGGAGAATCATAGTAAAGAAAATATGCTTGATTAAGCATTCCCATTGTCCCAACCTTTAGCCATCCTTGTGCAAAGTGAAGTATATAGCAAAGTATTTGGAAGACAGTGGAAGAAGAGCCCAAGACCAGGATCGAGGAGAAGTAGCCGACTTTATCATTGTAAGGTATCATTGTGAAGTTAATAAAAGAATTTCTTTTCCCGTCCCGCCATATGAGATTGTCATTATTGGAATATTGATTGTAGGATTGATTAAATGTCTAACCCGTTAGTTCATAGATCAAATACATGTGGAGTTCTTTGTTTGTCTTTAGTGAATGCAAGTCAGCATTGGGAGGAGAGTTGCATTCAAAGAACGACCAAGCGTGAAAAGGGATCGACATCAAACATGAAAAATAAGGTACGTCAACTTAATATCTTGAGCCTTGTATTTATATATGAGTAACGGGGGTTTAGGCATGGGATGATGATAAAAAGTAAGAATATTTAGGTCATTTTTGCATGCATGATAAAACCCTTAGTGCTAGTCTGTAGGAGGGATTTCCCACCCACAACAGAATTGGCAACCATACTGGGGATCTCTAGGGTTTTTGGGAATTTTTTTTCTTGGGTATTTTTAAGAACTAGTTTCATTTCTTGTTTTTAAAGTTTCTACAAAAGTCTAAGCTAACAGAGATTCTGGTCTTCCATACCAATTATCTTTGTTTCTTTGCTTGAATGCATTTTTTTTTGAGACCCACAGAGGTATATGCGGCCTGTATAAGGTCTGCACGTGTGTACCCACGCCCTACCTTCCCACAGCCCGTGTGTACATGCTAGCTGAGGAAGTGTCAGTCGCATGTGTGATTCCAGAAAATTTCTTTTAGAGAGGCAGTCATCCTCTCCCCTGTCAAGAATAAGCCTTCTCAAGGGTTTTCTGGAACTCTTTCTAGTCTTTGTTGTTTGTAGTCTATAGCTTAGTTTTTACCTCAGATTGGTTTGTTCTATGAAATTTTCCTTCAATTGTTTTCTTTTTCTGTCAAAGTAAGTTACTGAGTCTTCAAGAGATTTTGGTTCTCAATACCAGTATCCTTTGTCAGTGCTTGATTTCTTGTAGTTTCATTTTTTGAAGAGTTGCAGAAGTACATGCGGCTTGCATAAGGTCTGCATGCGTGTACATAGGCTCTGACCTTACACAGCTTGCGTGCACATGTTGATTGTTGAACTGTCAGCAGTGTGCCTATTGAGAAATTTGTTTGGTTTAAGGAGAGGCAGTCACCCTTTCCTTGTCAACAGTTATACCTCTCAGGGTTTGTGGTCTCTGCCATAGCATCTTAGCCTAGGTTTGGACTCTATTATAGCTTGCTTTTTCATTTAGAAGATTTCTTTTGTTTTCTATCTTTTTAAACTTATTTTTAGCTTGAAATTTTAAGAAAAATGAGTTGCATTTCGAAAAAAAATTCCCCCTCATGGTCGAGGGGGGCCATGAATCGTGCATTCATCAGTTTCTTTTAGAATATTTTGTTATTTCTGATTTTATTGGAAGAAAATATAAAAAAAAAAACTTAGTTTGTTAGATCTCTTTCTTTCCTGGCATTTTCTTTGCATTGTTATTTGAAAAAGAAAAATAAATTAACATAGCGTTGTGTTTTCTTCTAATTTTTAAAAGCATTTCAAAAAAAAAATTATAATCATTCTTTGCTAGTGTTCATATAAGTTTCATCATTTTTCGCAAGAGTCTTAACACCATTAGTTGCACTATCGTACCCTTTTGAGTAAATCAAGCCAGTAAAAAGAACGCTAATTAAAATTTACTAGACTTTATGTTTGTAGGGTCCATCAACTAGATTAGGCTAGAGCCTTGATTTAGGTTGGAGAGGAAACTCTTCAAGGCTATAAAACAAACATATGAGTTTGTGCTAAGTAGTGTAGAAGTCCAGTAACATGGAAATTATCTGGGACCCCCCTCTAACACAAGGGATAAACATGAGGTCGCATGCGGAAAGGTAGCGGAGATAACCCCTCCAAAGTCGAACCAAGCGTAGTGGGGAACGCATATAGAGGACTTGTCTTGGGATTCCATTGATCACATTTTCCACAGAGCTTCGTGGGTCTCGAATCCATTCGAGGTCCTTAGTCATCTTTCGGAACACTTTCTTTCGATACCCTTGATAGGTTTTGGGCTTGATACCTTGCTCATTGTGATCCACCCGACTGTCGACTATACCCGCCTGGTGATTGTTCACGAGCTGGCAACCTAGTTGCCTTTATTTTAGGGACTTACACAGGTGACTGTGGGGGTATACCACAATACCTAAGGAAGACATTGAGCCATTCTTTGCAGAGTATACTCGGAGGGTGATTCCGTATTCAAGTTTCAATTGCACCGGTAAGTTGCTCTAGTGTTGGTTGGTGTAACTATTCTTCCAAATAGTTATTCGTTTGCTTGATTTGCCTTTAGGAACTTTTAGTGTGTGCTATGTGCTCCCTAGTTTTCCATAGTGATTTAGTCAGTTGTGGATTTGGGTATCTGACCTAGGGTGGTAGACTACCCACTCTGTTGGTTGAGAGGACTTTTCAGTCTTCTACTTAGAAACGTGGAGCCACCTCTTTATAGGCGTTGTTTCGATAACACTAGTTCACCAGAGTCAGTGTGTGAGACTTTTATGGACTTGAACAATCCCAAAAAGGGAGAACCTATGCATAAGATATTCATGGCTAAAGTTCCCGGCAATACCAACTAAGGAGCCCCTTCACAAGGGGATTCTTGTGCTTTTCCCTTCTTCAGAAACATTTTTGTCCTTTTGATGGCCACTTTGTACATTCCTGGATTGAATGTGGGACTACCGGTTTGGTTGGGTACCATTCCAAATGTCCCAAATTCTCTTGATGCTTCTCAATTAAGCACTTTATTTCCTGGGCACCCTATTGATGTTTCTTCTTCAGCAAAGTCTTCTCCTCCTCCTTCTCCCACCTCTGGTGAAAGTAAAGTTACTAGTAACCGAAAGTCTAAACGAAATAGAAAGAGGAAGAATAGGAAGAAGAAATCACCAACCTCTGCGAGTCATGTTGGAGATAGGTCTACAACCTCTACAAGTAACATTGAAGACCAGCACCCAGCCTCTACAAGTTATGCTGGGGGAAATCACCCACCCTCTACAAGTCATGTTGGGGGAAAAAGTCCAGTCCCTGCTAGTCATACTGGCAATAGGTCTGTAGCCTCTGCGAGTCATGTTATCAACCCATCACTAACCTCTGCAAGTCATGTTGGAGATGTGCAACCAACCACTACTATTCATGCTGGGGGCATTAATTCTATTGAGAAACCTAGACGGATAGGACGTAATCCTAAGTTCCCTTGTAAGCTTTGCAAGGGAGATCACCTTACTCATTTGTGCCCTGGCATTCCAGAGGTACAAAGATTGTGGTCCCTATCTACAAGCTCTTCTGATTCTGAGTCTTTTGAGGTTTCCTCGCAGTCTATTCAACCATTGGTTGTGAAAGTGGTCATGTCGATGCAGTCATTGGCTGATCCCACTCCTCTTTTGGGGGGTGAGGTGCCTTTAGACCATGTAGTCTCACAGCCTATTCAGCCATGGGTTGCGAAAGTGGTCATGCCGATGCAGTTATCAGCTGATCCCACTCCTATTTTGGGGGGTGAGGTGCCTTTAGATATTGTAGTATCTTAGCATATTCATTCATTGGTTGAGAAAGTGGTCATGCCAATGCAGTCATCAGTTGATCCCACTCCTCTTTTGGGGGGTGAGGTGCCTTTAGACCATGTAGTCTCGTAGCCTATTCAGCCATTGGTTGTGAAAGTGGTCATGCTGATGCAATCATCGACTGATCCCACTCCTCTTTTGGGAGGTGAGGTGCCTTTAGACCATGTAGTCCCGTAGCCTATTCATTCATTGGTTGCGAAAGTGGTCATGCCGATGCAGTCATCGGATGATCCCACTCTTCTTTTGGGGAGTGACATGTCTACCGACTATGTTTTTAGCATTTCTAGTTCAATACTTCCAAAACAAGGGGGCATTCCGCTCATTCCAAGCACACCCCCTCCAAGCCCTAGGATGGTTTCCTTTTATTGGAATGACCTTGTTGAACCTCGTCTTCCTTCCTCCGCACCCTTTCAAATAAGGGTTGAAGTTAATTCAACAAACATTTATCGAATCCCCTTTTCATCCTAATCATTTTGGTACCTATCACTTATAAGAGTTTTTTTTTTCCCACCCACCCTTCTCAACACACTCATTTGACACCTACCCCCTTTGATTTCCTTTGTTTCCCTAATCATAGTGATATATATCACCTATTCATTTGTTTTTAGTGGACCCACTCCCCATTCCAAGAACCCCCACTTTCCACATGGACAAAACTCACACCCAAGACCTGCAGGTCAAAATCAGACAACACAAGGCCCAGTTTGACCTTCTCGAGGACCAAGTCTGATTCAAATTGTCTAGATTTGATGGCCAATTTTCCAAATTTGACACCCGATTTGACCAATTAGAGGGAAAGATTGACACTCTCACTTCCACTCTCCAACCATTTCTAAACCAATCCTAAGACTCCCCCTTCCCTAAACAACCCTCCCAATTTGATGGTGTTGACTCCTCCCATATTATGTCCTTTCATTCCAACATATTTAATCATGACTCTCATCTTCCCTGAGTTGAGGTCGATAAATTTGATGGCTCTGATACTATGGGTTGGGTCACCCAAATGGAGAATTTTTTTTTTTTTATGGAATTACTAATGAGTTGGAAAAAATTCATTATGTTGTTCTCTATCTAGATCTTGAACCCTAGAAATGGTGGCTATGACATAAAAAGGAATGTCAAGGGTATGTTTCTTGGACCTAGTTTGTTGTTGAGCTTTATGAACGCTTTGAAACTGAAACCCACTATTTAGGCCATTTGACCAAGTTGAAATAGACTGGCACGGTGGAAGACTTCATCACCACCTTTGAGAATTTGGATTTCAAAATAGAGGGCATGATAGATTCCTTCTTCAGGGAATGTTTTATTAGTGGACTAAAGTATCAAATCTGAGCCCAGGTCATCATGGCTTGGCCCCAGACTTGGTTGGAAGCTACTAAATGTGCCAAAGAAGAAAAACAAGTTGGTTTTTCCTAGAACTGAAAACCCTATTTTCTTCCTTTCCCCTGCCCTACCAATCCTACCCCTCTTTCCACCCCTCTCAAGATCTATAAATTAAGTCGGGAAGAAATGGTTGAACACCAAATCAAGGGTATTTTATAATTGTGATGACCAATATTTTCCTAGGCACAAGTGTAAGGAACAAAATACTTTTATGGCCATTTATGAGGATGTTGTTGAAGATGAGTCTGAACTCCCCCATGTGGATGAAATACACCCAAGTGATGATACTACTCTGCCTACTGACCCACTAGAATTTGAACCACAGATTTCATTGCATGCCCTCAGTGGCTTCTTTTCTCCCCAAACCCTTAAGCTCATTATTTACATTAAGCACAAAAAAGTCATCATCCTTGTTGATAGTGGCAACACCCATAACTTTATTCACCACCGCATTTCCTAGGAAATCAATTTCTATATCCATGTTGTTGGAGCCGCCCTTGTTTTTCACCTCGCACAAATTTTCAAATGTTTTGATACTTAAGATCTAAGGTCGTTTTTCTTCTCTTTCTGAACTCATAAAACTCTCAAATCTTGTCGCATGAGTAGCAATGCTTTTTCACGTTCAAAAAAGATCCATTATTCACAAGTATGTTTGCTCTCTGGTTTTATTTCAGGATGTCGCGGATCGGACACCTTATTTCTTGAATTCACAAGTCCCGAGTCGCGAGAATGCGAACTCGTTTCTAAATTTTCGTCCAAGACAAGATTAGTATAAAATCTTTAACCCTTGATTAGACATCATCGGGGTTTCGCGCCTCGGCATTCGTCGACCCTAAATTTTGTTTTTTGCGACTCCGAGAGCCGAGAACGTGATAAACCTTTTTGATAAACCTTAGTCAAGAACCGAGGTTAAAAAACTAACCACGATTAAACTTGGTTCTCGGCGCATCGCCGCTCGGCTTTTTTCTCTCATAAAGTTAAGGTGTCCAAAACTACGATTTGCGAAGTTGCGACATAATTATAGAAAGATTAGTTAGTCTCCTAATTTAAGATTTCCTCCCCTTAATTCGAGCCAAATTATCGCCGTATCGCGATATCGCGACTCGGCATATCATTCTCCTAAAAAGTTGCCTTCAAATTCCCAATTCGCGATATGAAAATTAAGTTAATCATATCATTAAGGACCCTCCAATCATGATTCCCATTGGTTACATTAAAATCATCCCTCGCAGTATCACGAGTTAAAAGGTCAAAACGAGAAAACAGAATTCGTGATGCAACGAAAGGCGAAGAAGTTTTTAAGTCAATAAGATTTGTAATACTTCAAAATTAAACGGATTACGTCCTGCGCTTCAAGGTTGGCACACTTCACGAGGTATTTATTCATTTACTCTCCATAACCCGAGTGCCTGTCAATCCGTCCAATATTCATGACATTAATGAGAAAATAGGGTAAATCCACGATGAAAATAAGATCGGATTTTTTCAATTAATTTGGTTTTATTCGCGATTTGACGGACTCATGACAAAGGTACATGATTTTCAAAATATATATGAGACTTTGTTTTATTTGTTAAAAAGAAAACATTTCTTATTAAGCGTATAGAGCAAGTCTTTCTCCAAGTGAACTAGCCTCTGCATGTATACGCAGGTTTATCACAGAAGAACGAAAACACCAGCTTCAGTTATGGCGCCAAGGAGAGCAACTAAAGAAAATGTCGAAGTCGCAGCACAAGGTTCGGACAACGTCTCAAATACTTCGCCTCGGACGGATGGCTCAGTATCTACCTGGTCTTCTATTACAGATATCATGTAATCCGAGTTAGTAAACTTTTCAGACTCTGATGACTATAACTATGATATCGTGAAGGACGACATGAACACTAGGTACAAGACAATTGTTCAGTCGAGAATGCACCTGGTTGCAACCAGACCTCGGTTGCTCCCGTATTACGATATGATCCGATGGGCATTGGATCACATCGACATGCCTTCCAGAACTATTGTGAATGACCGACAGGCCATGATTGGGACTTTTAGGCCCGAGCATATCCAGTCTATGTATAAGCTCCCAGCGACCTCTGAATACACATATGGCAAAGAATTCCTGGCAGACTTCAAAAACAAGGAGTGTGAAGAATTTGACAAAACTTTGCCAGGCTTGATAAAAGATTGGGTATCTCGTTCCTCCACATTCAGGGTGAACAACGAGGGTGTGTATTTGATTTCTTCGTTGGAGCCAAACTATAGGTATGTGGTGATGATGACTTGTCGGCTTTTCGGGTCGGAGGATACCGCTCATTTTTACGTCCAGTGGGTACCCCTCATCTTTCGGGTAGCAGAAGGTTCCTCATTCAATTGGGAGAAAATGCTCTCCGATAGTTTGTTCAACAGAATCACAGAGTACCAGGAGAAAAAGGCAGTCGGCAAACCATCCAGATTCTACATGTCCGCGTATATCATGGACGCTATATGCTCCCTGACGCCTTTTCCTCTGATGAATTGGGCTTGGAGTCCAACCCATGAGAAGACTGTACATGAGTACCACGATAAGCTGTGGGAAAATAATGCGAACAAATTTATTTATGAGATTTTTAACTGGGTGATGGTGCCCCTTCACGTCACCATTTTTGGTCTTTTGCCACCCCGCATATCAGATGGCATCGTTCAGAATCTGAGCCATATCACGGACTGGTACATGGAAGAGGAATTCTCCTATTTGAGAGTGTTTGGAGCTGTTGTTCCTCCTTTGGCGCTACCACTATTCATTCCCGAAAAGATAGCTTGTCGCGAGATCGCTTGGCAAACAGTAACCGGCGGAGTGAGCAAAGAGCTCAAAGCGTCAGCAAAGAAGGTATGGCCGTCTTTCCCTATTCGGCTAAATTACTACTCCTTATTAGATTTTGGACATGCCAAGGCTGAAGCTGCAGTCATAGAAAACTTAAGCTTAGTCTCTATCGAGTACAAGAAGCATGATCCTCAGGGAATTGTGAGCACTCATTTAGGGAATTGTGGGTTAAAGAGGTTCGATCATGAATGTTCGCCCTCGAATGATTTCTTCTGAGGGGTGAGGTCCTATTCGGAGGTGCAGTTTCGAATCAGATCCCTAGCACCCGAAGACAGGGCCTCGGTTTTAAAATTTCAAGAGCATAGGAAACAAGGTCTTCCCGTGGTGCTAGGAGGTCTGGGACTTTCCAAAGATAAAGGAAAAGAGGCTGAAAGTTTTGAGGGGAAAACCTCTAACCCCAAAAAATGTCAGGAAGGGGAACAGGAGAAGAATCCCAAAACGGAGAAAGATCCCGAAAGGGAGAAGAGTCTTGAGCGGGAGAAGAGTCCTGAGCAGGAGAAGAATTTAGAACGGGAGGGAAATCCCGAAACAGGAGAGAAAACTACTGGTCCTCCCAAGGAACCTAATCCAGAGAAGGAAATAAAGGACACAGGTCCACCAGAAAGACAGAATCCAGAGGTAGGAACGAAGACCCCTGACCCCCCGAAAAAGCAAGGACCACTCAGCACACCGGAGAAAGATGCGAAGCAAATCGGGGAACCTATCACCTCTGTCACCCCTTTACAATCAACACAAGGAAACATTCAGGAGGGATGGATTTTCGGAGAATAATTGAGACCTATAAGGGCAGAAGAACTCCCTCCTAATGAATTCTTCTTTGACAAAAAGAGGAAGGCAGTTGTAAAGAGGGAGTTCTCCCAGGAGGAAGGAACAGCTGTCAAAAGGTTTAAAGTAATGACTGATGGGATGAACAAAAGGAAAGATGAATTTGCCATGGAGATTGCAGGGACGCTGGGAGCGTACGCAACGGCAAATCAATTCTCGGTTGGCGCATTAAAGAACCAGCTCAAATCAAAGAATCGTTTGATCAAGACTCTTGAGGCTAGAGTAGCCTCGGCAGAAGAAAATGCTAAGAGTCAAGCAAGCGGAGAAATAGAGCTGGCCCGATTGACCGATAAGAAAGAAATTGAAGTCCTCAAGACCAAGCTGGAACAAGCAAATTCTACAATCCGAAGTGGTCGGGTACAATCGGGCCAACAGAGGGATACGATTACACAGCTGCAGGCTCAGCTAAAGGTCGCAGAAAGCAAGGCAATTGACATCGATATCGTTAAATCCTGAGCAACTGATATCCGAAGCAGGATCTCCTCTGCTCAACAGAGTATGCTTAACAAAGCAGGAGAGATTCAAGAAGACTGCTTGTTAGTACATCGAATCTCTGAGAATCTGATTAACAAAGAAAGAAACGCAGAAACTGCTCGGATTGCTTTTCAAGAGGCAGTTATAGCGACTAACAACAGGTTTTCAGGGCCTCCCGGGCTCACCATGGACGAACAGACTAGGGGCAATATTTTGTTAAAGAATTGGGAACAGATTATTGCTTTAAGCAAAGAGCAGGTTCAAAAAGTGACAAATTCATTAGCAGAAGCCTGCAATGCCATACATGGTGAGCAATTAGGAATGGAGATGGGAAGCGACACAGAGGCACTGAGACAGATGAATACAGATCGGATTTCTCTCGACATAAAAGAAAAAAATGAGAAGAATTCAGCAGAAATCTTCGGGATGGATAGGGTAGACTCGGCTCAAATCGACAAACATTTGATTCAGCCTAGTGCACAACTCGGCGCTCTTGAACTCGTCAATAAACAAATAGATGATAAACTTCCACAGCTGGCCCGAGAGTGATATTCTGTTGAAGCCAGTTGTCAAGCCGAGCCTTCACATCTTGTGACCCAGTTTGTAGACAAGTGTATCATGTACACTGCATCCATGCGAGGACAAGCATCCAGCTCTTCTTGAAAATAGAATAGATGAAATGGATTTATTTCGTTCCCCCCAGCTATCAATGTAAAGACTTCACAGATTGTATTTCAACTTTTAGACAAATGTATCATATGTATTTAATCTAAGCAAAAACAAGCACCTGGCACCTTTTTTGAAAACAGATAGGAACAGATGGAGTAATTTAGCTCTTCTTAACCGAGAGGCAAATTGTGTATAAATACATCACAAAAAGAAGAGATAAAGGCTGGACTTTTTGTGGACTAACTGTAAGAGAGTTTTTGCATCAAGGGAGTTAATACCAGCAATTTGAAGATTCCCGATTCTGTCACGACTGTGTTGCAAGTTTGTTTCGTCATGTTCTTTGTTTCTTTTCATTTTGCTCTACATAATTGACGTGTATCACTGTAATTTAGTACGACCACTACTATGGTGAAAGGTTTGCAATATTTCTTTCTGTAATCGTCTCTTGTCTTTCCTCTGCACCAGCTATTAGCGGGTGTAAGACCAATTTACGTTTACAGAATTTTATGTTTATTTACACTAGGTCAATTATGTTTATGTCAATTGCTTCTTCTGTGCATACGTGAGTTTTTCCACTGACAGGAACTTCGCGTCATCTACAGCTTAATGTTTTCTCCCATCTCCCGTTATTTTCATCGGAAACAACATAGTTATAGGAAAGGGCCTTCAATTTGTTTTCTTATTTTGTTTGTTCATGCAAAGGTTTTTCTTTATTTTCGTCCGAATTAAAACAGCCAATAAATTCTCTCTTTTAAAAAACCATTTCCATACTGGAATCGTTCCTAAATGACTATCCCTGCAGCAAATCAACCTAACATTCAACCCGGGTTATCTAATCAAATACATATCTCTCTAAATCTCTTTGACACAATCCTTAAAACTGCGGTCACCCGAGACGAATTGGAACAATCATGGGCAGCCATTGAACGGGATATTACTATCCAGGAACAGTTGGAAGCTAGACGGCGAGAACGTAGAAATCCTCATTAGTTTCCTATACCAAAGGTTAGTGTAATCCTTTGCCAACCTTTATCATACTTTCGGATGCCTTGACACTGTACGTTTAAGCCTTAAGTACAGACTCAGGAACAACATCTTTCTCACTTTTCGAACTCAAAAACTTTTTCCAAACACAGCTGAAGTCACCTTCGCAATTTTCCCTTTCTCACTACTAAGTTTGGGGAACGCTTCAAGACAGTCGTAACTGTCCTAGGGTATTCAATAGGTCTTGTGATTCTCATCTTGCATTAAAGAATGATATTATATAATGTAAAAAGGGGAGTCCCGTCGGAACTTTGAGGAAATGATCAGGTTTTCAGAAAGCGTTGATTACCAGAGTCGATTGACATTTATGTATAACAGCCTTACAGATCTCTCAGACATTGCTTCACTGCCAGCGAGCCTGTTCAGTACCCCGGTGAAGTTGTCCGACCCCTTTTTACTGAATTTCTTTTCACCACTTCGGAAAATATTTATGCGTTTAAACGCTAAGACGAGGGCAATCATTTCTGAATTTCCTTTCATCGTCTTAATGGACTAGGTGGGGGCAATCATTTCTGAATTTCCTTTCAC
>ML782819.1:850198-876490 GCA_009831015.1 Picea engelmannii
ATATATTTTGAAAATCATGTACCTTTGTCATGAGTCCGTCAAATCGCGAATAAAACCAAATTAATTGAAAAAATCCGATCTTATTTTCATCGTGGATTTACCCTATTTTCTCATTAATGTCATGAATATTGGGCGGCTTGACAAGCACTCGGGTTATGGAGAGTAAATGAATAAATACCTCGTGAAGTGTGCCAACCTTGAAGCGCGGGACATAATCCGTTTAATTTTGAAGTATTACAAATCTTATTGACTTAAAAACTTCTTCGCCTTTCGTTGCATCGCGAATTCTGTTTTCTCGTTTTGACCTTTTAACTCGCGATACTACGAGGGATGATTTTAATGTAACCAATGGGAATCGTGATTGGAGGGTCCTTAATGATATGATTAACTTAATTGCCATATCGCGAATCGGGAATTTGAAGGCAACTTTTTAGGAGAATGATATGTCGAGTCGCGATATCGCGATACGGCGATAATTTGGCTCGAATTAAGGGGAGGAAATCTTAAATTAGGAGACTAACTAATCTTGCTATAATTATGTCGCAACTTTGCAAATCGTAGTTTTGGACACCTTAACTTTATGAGAGAAAAAAGCCGAGCGGCAATGCGTCGAGAACCAAGTTTAATCGTGGTTAGTTTTTTAACCTCGGTTCTTGACTAAGGTTTATCAAAAAGGTTTATCATGTTCTCGGCTCTCGGAGTCGCAAAAAACAAAATTTAGGGTCGACGAATGCCGAGGCGCGAAACCCCGATGATGTCTAATCAAGGGTTAAAGATTTTATACTAATCTTGTCTTGGACGAAAATTTAGAAACGAGTTCGCATTCTCGCGACTTGGGACTTGTGAATTCAAGAAATAAGGTGTCCGATCCGCGACATCCCAAAATAAAACCAGAGAGCAAACATACTTGTGAATAATGGATCTTTTTTTAACGTGAAAAAGCATTGCTACTCATGCGACAAGATTTGAGAGTTTTATGAGTTCAGAAAGAGAAGAAAAATGACCTTAGATCTTAAGTATCAAAACATTTGAAAATTTGTGCGAGGTGAAAAACAAGGGCGGCTCCAACACATGTCATCAAAAAATTTGAAATCATGATTTCCAATGGAGGCTCCATGAAATGTGGTGGGCATTGTGAAAATGTGTGCCTATAAATTGGTCAATACCAACTGAAATCTCATATGTTTTCTATCGACACATGAGGTTGTGACATTGTGCTCAGTGTTGAATGGTTATGCACTCTAGGTCCCATTCTCATGGATTTTGAAGAATTAGCCATACAATTCCAACAACAAGGACAATAATATAAATTCCAAGGAATCACAACAGGCTCCCCTGAGATCATCAGTTCCCGTCGAATGGAAAAATTCCTAAAAAAAGGTCATTCAAGAATTATTTCCCAACTCCATTCCATTCAAGAAATTGAGACACCCTTCATGCATCCTGACCTCCAATCTATAATATCCAAACACCAAGCTATTTTTTCCACTCCCCAGGGACTTCTCCCTTCCTGTGGTATTCATGATCATTCCATTCCTCTTCTCCCGGAAGGTCTTTCTCCAAATGTTCTCCCTTATCATCATCCCTTTTCCTAAAAGAACGAAATTGAGAAAATTGTTTAGGAATTTCCCAAAGTGGGTCTTATCCGTCCAAGTATCAGCCCCTATTATTCTCATGTTTTCATGGTCCTCAAGAAAGAAGGAACTTGGCACATTTTTCCTGGATTTCGTGCCCTCAACAAACTCACCATCAAAGACAAATTTCCCATTCTTTTCATTGATGATCTCTTGTATGAATTGAGTGGTTCTCAGTACTTTACTAAACTTGATCTATGTTTTGGCTACCACCTGATACGTAAGAAATAAGAAGACATTCCCAAGAATTCATTTAGAGCTCGTGCGGGTCACTATGAGTTCTTGGTCATGCCATTTGGCTTCTATAATTCCCCCTTCACTTTCCAAAGTCTCATGAATCATGTCTTCCATCCTTTTCTCCGTAATTTTGTCTTAGTTTTATTTGATGATATTCTCATCTATAGTAGAACTTGGACAACCCATCTCTCCCATGTGGACCAAGTTCTCTATCTACTCTCTCAGCACCAACTTTTCTTGGAACAATCTAAATGTGCCTTTGGAACCTCAGAAGTGGAGTAATTGGGTCATATTGTTAGCAAGGGTGGTGTAAGGGTGGATCCTAGGAAAATTGAAGCTATTCAAGATTGGATTCACCCTAAAACTCTTAAGAGATTGCATGGTTTATAGGTTTAATGGGATATTATCGCAAGTTTGTTCAGAATTATGGAAAAATTGCAGCACCTCTCACTGCTCTACTTAAAAAGAATGCTTTCACTTGGACTCCAGTAGCTGATTAATCATTCCATGCCTTGAAAGAGGCTACATGCATGACTCATGTCCTAGAACTTCCATACTTCACCAAGACTTTTGTCCTATAATTTGATGCTTCAAGGAAAGGAATTAGGGAAATCCTCATGCAAGATGGTAGGCCTTTGGCCTTCACTAGAAAACAACTTTTGAAGAGACATTTGGGCCAATAAGTATATGAAAAGGAAATCTTGGCTATTCTTCATGCCATGGATCTTTGGCATCATTGTCTCTTGGGGAAATGTTTCTAGATTAAAATTGATCACCAGAACCTAAAGTATTTTCTAAAACAATGAATTTCATCCCCGGAGCAACAAAAATAGGTGAAAAGGCTATTTGGATATGATTATGAGATCATTTACATGAAGGGTAAAGAAAATTTGGTGGTTGACACTCTTTCTAGGAAGTATGAAGAAGATGGGTCCCTCTTTTCCCTCTCCTTCATTGTACTAGATTGGATCCAAGCTATTCGTGAGAAATGGATACAAGACCCCAAAATTTCTCTCCTAATCCAACAATTACAAGACCATTCTCCAATTTCTTCAGGGTACTCTTGGCACAATGATGATCTTCACTAAAAATGTTGTCTTTATTTAAGAAAATAGTCCCAACTTAAATCCATAGTGCTTTCTGAGATTCATGCTTCACCCACGGTTGGGCATTCAAGGTTCACCAAAACCTATGAAAGGGTCAAACGTCCTTTTTTCTAGGATGGTATGAAATAGGAAATCTACACCTATATGGTTGAATGTGATGTTTGTCAACAAAACAAGGGATAAATATTCAAATCTCCAGGCACACTCCAACCAATTTCTATTCCCCCTGCTATTTGGAGGTATATTTCTATAGATTTCATTGTTGACTTACCTAAATCGGGTAATAAGTCAGTCATCATGATGGTAGTTGATCGTCTTTCCAAATATTCTCATTTATGTTCCCTTCAACACCCATTCACTGCATCCATAGTGGCTCAAATTTTCATGGATAATATCTTCAAACTTCATGGCATGCCTCATTCTATTGTCTCTGACAGAGATCCAACTTTCGCCAACAATTTTTGGCAAGAATTGTCTAGGATCCAAGGAACCCAATTGCATCTCAGCACCTCCTATCATCCCAAGACTAATGTCCAAACTAAAGTTGTCAACAAATGTTTCAAAACATATTTGTAGTGTTTTTCATTCGACTAACAAAATCAATGGGTTCATTGGTTACCACTAGTTGAATGGTGGTACAATACATCTTACCATATAGCTACCCGCATTACTCCTTTTGAAGCATTCTATGGCCAAAATCCACCTTCAATTATATCATACATGCTAGGTGGCTCAAAGATTCAAGAGATTGAAAAATATCTTACAGTCTGCGAGGGAATTCTTCATACCCTCAAAGAAAATTTGGTCATGGCTCAGAATCGCATGAAGTAGCAAGTCGATCAAGGTAATTCAAAATATCAATTTGTTGAAGGGGATGAGGTGTTTCTTCATCTACAACCTTATAAGCATACTTCACTCAAAGATGAAAATTGTCAGAAACTTTCTCCCAAATTTTATGGTCCTTATATAATTTTCAAGCAAGTGGGGCTTGTGGCCTATTAGTTAGCTTTTCCAAGTCATTCTAAGATTCATCCTATTTTTCATGTCTCTTTCTTAAAGAAAGTGATTGGAACTAAGTGCCACATGCAAACAAATCTCCCTAAGTTGGATCAATAAGGTTCCATATGGTTGCATCCACAATTAGTCTTGGACCAGCGAGAGCATCGTCTTCGTCAGTGCACCATCAAGGAAGTTTTAGTCCAGTGGAAAGATACAACTCCATAAGATTCCACCTGGGAGTCAGCCACTATTTTGCAACAATTTCCCCATCTCAATCCTTGAGGAAGAGGATTTTCTTCAAGGGGGAGGGCATGTTAGGGACCTAACCTCCCTAATGCCTCACATAGGTAGAATAATGTATTTTCCATGTAATAAAGGATGACATTAGTTAATAAGGAATATTTAATAAATATTAACAAGTCAATGTAAGAAGACCTAATAGAAGATTTTGGTTCTAGAAAGATATTCCTCTAGAATATTCTTTAGAAGATAGAATTAGTATGAATAAGAGTATAAGGAATGAGGAAGCTTTGTCTTCGGAATTATTTTGATAGATCTCTGCTCTATTGGAGGTTTCCCCCTCGAAGAGTAAAGTGAACATTGCTTTCTTTGAATAAACGTGCCATTTCTAGTGTTTCTCTTCTCAATATTTTTTTGTTCCATTGATATCTGATGAATATTCTTGTTTCTGCATATTATATTACATTTGGTACCTTACATGTATCTAATGGCATTGATATGTTGGATATATGGGGAGAAATATTGCTCGAAGTTCTCCAAATCTTGGATGCCTCTATCCTACACTGTGATAATATCAGGGACTATTTTTAATTGGGGAGCCAAAATTTCCAAACAGCTGAGTATCATAATAGAAAAATCCCAAAAACCAAATCCAGATGAGCTACCATCCTCTTTCATGGTATCTTACTTATTGGATGTGATGTGTGCCAGGAACATCTTCCAAAGGATGGTTATGAGTTGGAATGTTTTAGAATTTCATGTGCATGTATATTTTAGTGCTCTATGGGAATATATATAAGAAATCCTTTTATATGATATGTGACAAGTTTCCCACAAGGATATACTTCATCATTTTCAAGCAAAATTTTCCACAACTGTCGAAATTAGCAAAAAAGATAATTTCTAGGATTGGTCATTGGTATCTAGAGGAGAAGAGAACGCATCTTAGGATATTTGGAGCCACTGGGTCCCCACACCTATTGCTAGCCTACGTACCAGACCAATTAGTTGTGGGAGAAGTTTTCTACCAAATCATTTTGCAAGGCTTCAATGCCTCATTGGTAAAGGACAAGAAGAGAGATTTTATCCCATATGGCTTCCACATAGGATATTATTTTATAAAAGAGACCACACAAGAAAAGAAAGAATGTCTGAGACATTTAGATTATTGATGAGAAAATACTACAAGCATGATTCCAATAATTTAGTATATAAACATGTTGGGCAGGTGGTGTCCTACTAGCCATATGCACATGATAGTTTTGATGATGGAATTTTCACCAAAAATGCACAAGACTAGGAGGAATTCCTTCAAAGGAAATCCAACCCAAAATTGACTTAGTTTAAGGCCTTTTCAATGCATGAGTAGCTTGATCTAATAGATAAAAAAAATAGAAGTAGTTGTGAGGTCACAAAGTGAAAGGGGGGAACAACCAACAAGGAGGGATAAAGGAATAAGACTCCTGGTAGAAGCTGAAAGAATATTTCATGAACATGGGAAAAACGTAGCAATTGGAGGAATGAGAAGTTGGGGGGGACAAATGAGGAAGTAAATATAGTTTAGGAAGAGAAAATAACTCTAAGAGTAACCTCACTAGAGGGAGGAAACATTCATCTAGATCTAAGCATGGAGCAAGTACATGAAGGACAACTAGAACCAGTGATGATAGCTAAAACCTTAACGGATAGGCCAAGTACAAGGGTTTTGGCACCTGTAATTGTATATTTGATAAGCATATATGATTATGATAGTGATGGTATAGATACCTCAATAGTCCTAATTATCAATGGGTCCAATGCAGAGATACAAGAAGGCCAACCACCTGAGGAACCATTGATCCAGATTATTTTTGGCACAAAATGAGAGTGGAGATATAATGAAACAATGTAAAGAGATATCTCGGATATCCAATAATATAACATAAATGTATCAGAGATGTAACCATAAACACAAAGATACAGTAATACACAATTTTCTATTAATAAGCGAAAATGTACAAAGACTGTAAAAATACAGAGTGAAAGACTCGCTAGAATGGTGGTAACTTATCTCTGAGAAGAGATGTGTCTTCTACTCGCATTTGCAAGAAGAATATTCTACAATGAGGCTCAAAAGTCCCTTTTATCATAAATAAAATCTAAAACCCTAACCCCGGAAGATGAAAAGCCAAAAGTTTTGTGGACCCTGTTTTGGGTAGTTTGGTGTATCAACTTCTCGGGGGTGTAACTTTGGCATACAATCTCCATTTGGGGTGAATGATAGCTCGTTGGAAAGGTATTGTAGAGGAGATTCATTTTGGGGGCTCAATTAGAGCCTTTGCATATCATTGAGGAGATAGATCCTGAAAAACCTTCATTTAGGCCCTCAAAATGGCCCCGGAAGTTAAAAACTGCAATAAATAGTAAATTACCAAAATTGCCAGAAAACTATTCTGAGCCTGTAGGAAAAGGTGGGTGGCCATCGATATCCACCTGTATCAACCATAGCTAGTAGAAACAATAGGATTACAGGTATAACTGGAAGCATCACAAATTAATTAGAATTGGAATCACAACTATCAAAGGGAGAAGAAGCTCAAGAGGACACGGATAATGGAGAGAATATTGAAGAGGGGATAGTTAAATATGAGGGACATAAATAAAAAGGCATTGTCTCATTGAATGAAGGAACTAAAATTGATCGTCCAACCATTTCTTCACCTAAAGAAGTGACACCATCATTGGTAGCAACAGAAAATGTGCTAACAAATGCTACATACCCATAGAAAAAAAAAGAGGTATATGCCGATGTAGGTACAAAACCAATTTGTAGTGCAGATAAGCCTTCTATAGTGTCAATATAGGAGTAGAAAATAGATGGGGAAAGACTAGAAATCAATGATTAAATACCAACAATGGATAAAGGTAAAGATCCTGTCATGGAGCACTTCCACACCCTGGGAAACATAGGAAACATACTATGATGGGGTGACCAACATATCATTGAACCAGTTGATGAAGTAGTATAATTACAATCCATAGCATACAATATAAAAATACAAGTGGTGGTGAAAATGACAAGAAGGAAAAGAAAACTCACTTTGGAAAGTTTTGTAGTCGTTACAAGAGAGGAAAACTTATTTGACACCAAGAAGGCCAAAGTGAGTGAATTGTTTTGGGTAAGGATGACCATATATAATTCCACCGAAAGAGAAAAAGAGGATGAAAGGGAAGTAGAGGCTATAAGAAGAGAACTTGAACACCTCAGGTGCCAAGCCGAGTACTACCAAAACACCACTCAGTAAGTCATCGTTCTAAGAATGTGAAAGGATACAATCATTTCAATGTAGAAAGAGATATTTTTATGGGCTAGGTCATGGGTTACTAAGAGAATGATCTACTAGGGCTGATAGCACACAAATACATGTTGAGATGGTCCGAAAAGGAACAAAAGGTTTTGGCTCAAATCAAGTACATCAAGGAAATCCAAAAGGTGAAGAAGAGCATGACATTAGATTATTCACAGATGATAGGTTAGCAAGAATCGAGAGATCATTTGAGTATTAGGCTCAGGAAGTTGTGGGACCGCAACAAAATATGCAAGAAAGGTGGGAGGAGTGTCTCAGAAATTGGGGAAAGATAAATGAGAGGATGAGAGACATTCAACTCCCTGAGTTTTGCATGCCCAAAAACTTCGTACATCTCAATGATGTAATCAAGAAGCACATCGATTTGGACCAAAATTTTGAGTCTGATATGTTGGAGACACCGGCCACATTGAGAGGGGGGGTGAATCAGTGTGAGGGCTATTTTTACACTTCTTACAAAACTTTAGTTAGCAATCACCATTCACAACATCATTACTCAATACTTCCATTCACACTAAGTTTTTTTCATGTAAACATACTTCAATGACATACATTAATAATAAAGAACTATGCACCATCACAATAAAGAACACAAGGAACATCAGATAAATGTATAATTTTATTTTGTATTACGGACTAATATCCTTGGGGTTTATCAGCACCAACTAAAATGAGCACCAACTCTCATTGCAAGACCCAACCTACAGATCTTAGCACCAACTGAGAAGAGGAATCCAACCCTCAAGTACAAGACCTAGCTTGTAGACAGAAAGAAATCTGTCAAACTGTACCAACATTATATACCAACACAAGTGCATCACTATGCACCACACAACCTGTCACATCAATCTCATCATCCAAATCAGATCTACTCACCAAGATCAATAACCAAGAAAAATATCAACAATATCACTAAGATAACCAACAAGATACCTCTATAAATACACCATACTCTCCATAAACCAAATACCATAAGTTGTTGCAATTATGTTGTCGCGATTCTATTGTCATGATTCTGCTGCTACGATTTTTCTACCGCAGTTATGTTGCCGCGATTTTTCATCCACACTTTTTTTGTCGCACTTTTTCTTCCACGATTTTTCTGCCGCGACTTTTCTGCCACAAATTTTCTCTGTCAATAATACTTGCCAAAATAACCTTTCACAAATGGATATTCAATATGCTCAAAAATCATACACATAAGATACCCTTGCTCGCTTATTTATGCTTCTCCAAGTAGCTTCCTCTAGGGGTTCTCTTCTAACCAACTTACCCAACTTCCTTTTTTGGGGGCTAACCACTTTATCCACTTACAACCACTTTATCCACAAATAGTAAACTTATCCACTTCTAGTTGCAACTAATTTATTTTTAATTGTTTTCTTGTTGCAACCACTTAACTCATGACTAACCAATTTTACTATTCAATCTTCTCATCATAATTACTTTACCATAATTACCAAACTCACAACTTCTTGTTGCAACTAATTTATTTTTAATTGTTTTCTTAATGCAACAACTATACCCATTATTAACTACTAGTTACCATCAATTTGACTAGTACACTTATCCTAGGAGCTTCTAGAATAATTGGAATTCTTTGACCTTCTAGGGGATTCTAGATAAATAATGAGGGTTCTCCAACTTCACATGGCCATAACTCTATAACTGTGAGGAGTTATGTGGCATTCCACATATCACTAGAAATGGCATGACATATACTATCCATCTGTAATGGTTTCTTCTGCAAATTCATTGATCTTCATTACGTTATTCTTTAATCAAACTTGGGTTCCCTAACCACATTGCCAAACACCTAACCATTTGGACTTCACAAAGCGTCTTCCCGTGAGGGATTTCACCATAAGGGGACCACTTTGAGAACTTTATCCAAGAGTGTCTTCTTGTGACAACATTCACCATAAGGGGACCACTTTGGAGTTTATCCATTTGGTTTTTCCTATCAACGATGACATGAAACCAATGATACAAACACATCACTATGGAAATACTTGACATCAACCATTTGGCATCAATCCTTTGACATCAATGACAACATAGTACAACAATCTCTCCCTTTGGCATTGATGGCAACACCAACATTGATGTCAACACCAATCATTGATGGAAACACTTAGACATGGCAATGCTCATTATCCCTTTGTGATCATATCTCCTCATCAATGTTCATATCTCCACATCAATGTGACTATCTCTCCCCCTTTGACATCAATGGTAAAGGGTAGTTCTCTCCTTGGGGATGCTCCCCTTGGTTGCACTGTCATGTGGGTTTCTCTCCATGCATCTTATGAATCTCTCTCCCTTTGACAAGATAAATCACTCTGATGTAATGTTGATGATATGGCTTCCAATCATCTCTCCTCCTAGAATCATGCCTCTGCAACTGATCATGGGAAGAAGAATAAATCCCCATGTGGGTATGTCTCCCCCTATATTCTCTTCAAGATGAAAAATATGATACCACTGCAATCTTCTTATGCTACAAATTCTACTCCTCAACCAGAACATAGATCAACTTCTCAATAATGATATTCTTTTCCTATGACGATCCTTGGACCTTTCCATGCATCAAACTCATGCCCTACCATACATAATGAAGAAAAACATATGTCAACAATGAATATAGAATCATGAACAAAACTTCAACCATGTACATCTCATGTCATACTGTGTGCCAACCATGCACAACACCCATGTACATCAACCATGTACATCAATACCATACAATATACCATCAATGGAGTGTATCAACCATATGCCAAGAACATGTGCCAACTATGTACCAACCATATGCCTATAGCAACATTCCAACCATGTGCCTCGAACAAGTGTCATATCACTCATGATATGCCTCTACCATGAACCAAGTGCCACAACCATGTATCTCAACCATCAATATATCAACCAAGCATCTCAACTATATAATCCCATACATCATGTGCCTCGAACAAGTGTCATATCGCTCATGATATGTCTCTACCATGAACCAAGTGCCACAACCATGTATCTCAACCATCAATATATCAACCAAGCATCTCAACTATATAATCCCATACATCATGTGCCAAAGCAAGTGCATCAACCATGCACCGAACCTCAACAAGATGAACTACAATCAAGATGTGTTCCCATACATGTATTCCATATCAACCATAAACCATGTGCCAATCATACTTCTAGAAAGTTCCTCAACCAATGTACCAAGTATGTACTAATCATGCATCAACTATGCATCAATATATGACTCATCAATGATGTACAACATAACCACCTCATCAACTCATCAACTACATGTCCCAATATGTAGTTCAACCACATGCCAAATGCATGCACCAAGACATCTGACAAATATGCCTCTAACAATACATCATAAGATATATCAATGGAGCTCACATATGTACCATCCATGTACGATGACAGATATGCCTAAAAAACCATTCACTATAACAAGTACTAAGAAGAAAATAGTACTTCTAAACATGTACTGAGAGTTTCCCTCAATAGATCAATGATATATCTCTAGCTAGGATCACATCATCATGATATATCCCATAGACAAGGTTCCATACCATCACTGAGAACATAACCAGCAATATACCTTATCAGGAATGCATCACTCCACAAACTAAAATGTGTACCATGCATCCAAGATAGATAAGCTTCAACACTCAACCATATGTCATCACCATACATACATCAAACACACATACAAGCATATAATCATGAAAACCTGCAACAAACCATGTCAGACCCTACAAAACAGAGTTATACCATCAAACCATGTTGCAACTCATATGTACACTCCTCTTCTTAAGGTTTTTACCACATATACAAGGCCTATTCCATAGACAGCTCGCGTATGTACGTGACCTTTATATAGTTTACCTCTCATATGTATGTGACTACTCCCACATGAGCCTATGTATGCCTCATAAAATGTAATGCTTTCCTCATTCTTTGTCCTTTCATTCATGTTTCGTTGTTCAGTCTTCTTCATCCACTTCTAAAAATGTTTTGGTTTATCAACACTGATTTTCTGAGCTTCCATCCTTTCCACGTTGTATTCCTTCCAAATTACATGTGTTATTATTTTCATGCTATATGAAGCACTCCTCATTGATTGTCTTCTTGAATTCCAGTAATCCTAATATTTGTGGCCAAACCCACTGCAGCTATAACATCTCATGGTGTGATAATGTGCAGCAATGCGTCCCACTTGATTACATCTCCAACATCTTAGGGTGTTATGGAACCTTCCAACATCTTTCCTTGCATAATGTTTGCAATCCAAAGCTTTGTGACCATATTTATTACATGAGAAGCAGTGACTATGAAAAACATTTTCATACCTTTGATTTGGTGTCCACCTTGAAGGTGTCTCTCTTCTGAATTTTCTTTGAGGTGTAAAGATGGCTTCTTGATGTCTTCTTTTCTATGTTCTTAATGTTTCCTTTCTTTTTCTAGGTGCTTGAATTTCATATTTTCTTCCACTTTTCAAAATGAAGGACTTAATTCATTCTTCTTAGAAGTGCTAGCAACTTCCTTGTTGTATCCAAGACCTAATTTATCATTTGGAAATATTTGGCTATCTAGGATTTCATCCAATATTGTTGAACTGTTCATGAACTTGATGTGAGTGTTTGACTTCTCTACTTTATTTTTGATATCAACAACTTCAGCTTCTAACTTATGGCATGATTCTTCCTTTTCATTTACTTGATTCTTCAATAGTTCCTCTATCCTGTTGGCTTCTTCAATTTGGGTCTTCATATTGAAATTAACTTCAATACTTTTGCTAAGTTCATCATCTACCTTCTTGTTTTATTATTCTTCAATAATTATTTCATTCTTTAGTCTTTTGATCTCTTCTTCTTTTTCTTCTAATTGAGTCTTTTTATTTTCTTCTTATTCTTTGAGCATTTGCTTTAGTTCCATGATATGCTTTGGATACTTTTCTAGGACTTTATTAATGCATTTTTCAAGATACTCAGAAGCAATTGAATAATGCCATATTTCCATGCTAACATCGCCTAACTCAGATAAAAAAAAATTCTTTAAACTTCAACAACTCTTCTTCTTCATCTACACAAACTTCTACTACATCTTCTTCTTCATTTGTAAGAGAACATTCAACTTCACTAGGAGTATTGAAATTAGAATATTTTGGAGAGTCTTTACCTTCATTGTCCTTGATGGAATTTTCTTCTTTGTCTTGATATACCTTCTCTAGCTTCAACCATAGATCCTTGGAGGAAGTACATTGTCCCATGCTTTCTTTGATAGATCTTGAGAGTCCATTGAAAATGATCTTGAGAGCTAATGCATCATTCTTATTTTCTTCCTTTTGAGTTGCAAACTTTGACTTATTCTTCAAGGGAAATGATCCACCAATAGCTTCTTTCCAAACACCTACTCCTTTTCCTTCAAATATCCTTTCATTTCTATTCTCCATGTTGAATAATCTATCTCATCAAAAATTGGAACTTCATCATCCATTTGTGTGTCCATGGGTATCCTTCAAGCTTGTTAATGCTTATAGTGAAGGCCTACTCTGATACCAATTGTTGGACACACCGACCACACTGAGGGGGGGGTGAATCAGTGTGAGAGCTATTTTTACACTTCTTACAAAACTTTAGTTAGCAATCACAATTCACAACATCATTAATCTATATTTCCATTCACACTAAGTTGCTTTCATGTAAATATATCTCAATGACATACATTAACAATAAAGAACCATGCACCATCACAATAAAGAAAACTAGGAACACCAGATATATGTATAAGTTTATTTTGTATTACAGACTACAATCCTTGGGGTTTATCAGCACCAACTCTCATTGCAAGACCCAACCTGCAGATCTCAGCATCAACTGAGAAGAGGAATCCAATCCTCAAGTACAAGACCCAACTTGTAGACAGAAAGCAATCTGTCAAAATATACCAACATTCTATGCCAACACAAGTGCATCACCTATGCACCACACAACATGTCACATCAATCTCATCATCCAAATCAGATCTACTCACCAAGATCAATCACCAAGACAACTCTCAACAATATCACCAAGATAACCAACAAGATACCTCTAGAAATACACCATACTCTCCATAAACCAAATACCATAATTTTTCGCGATTCAATTGTCATGGTTCTATTTCCGTGATTTTGTTGTCGCGATTTTGCTGTCGTGATTATTCTATCGTGCTTTTTTTGTCATGCTTTTTCTACCGTGATTTTTCTGCCGCACTTTTTCTACCACACTTTTTCTACCGCGATTTTTCTAATGGAATTTTTATGCCACAAATTTTCTTATCAATAATACTTTCCCAAATAACCCATCACAAATGGATATTCAATATGCTCAAATATCATACACATAAGAGACCCTTTCTCTCTTATTTATACTTCTCCAAGTAGCTTCCTCTAGGGGTTATCTTCTAACCAACTTACCCAACTTCCTTCTTTTGGGAATAACCCACTTACAACCACTTTATCCACAAATAGTAAACTTCTCCACTTCTAGTTGCAACTAATTTATTTTTAATTGTTTTCTTGTTGCAACCACTTAACCCATGACTAACCACTTTGACTATTAAATCTTCTCATCATAACTACTTTACCATAATTACCAAACTCACAACTTCTTGTTGCAACTAATTTATTTTTAATTATTTTCTTAATGCAACAACTATACCCATGATTAACTCCTAGTTACCATCAATTTGACTAGTACACTTCTTCTAAGAGCTTCTAGAATAATTTGACTTATTTGACCTTCTAGGGGCTTCTAGATAACTCATGAGGGTTCTCCAACCTCACATGGCCATAAATCTCTAATCGTGAGGATTTATGTGACATTCTACATATCACTGGAAACGACATGACATATACTATCCATCTGAAATAGTTTCTTCTATAAATTCATTGATCTTCATTACATTATTCCTTAATCAAACTTGGGTTCCCTAACCACATTGTTGGGATACTCAAACACCTAACCATTTGGAATTCACAAAGTGTCTTCCCATGAGGGATTTCACCATGAGGGGACCACTTTGAGAAATTTATCCAAGAGCATCTTCCCGTGAGGGATTTCACCATGAGGGGACCACTTTGAGAAATTTATCCAAGAGCGTCTTCCCGTGAGGGCTTTCACCATAAGGGGACCACTTTGGAATTTATCCATTTGGTTATTCCTATCAACCATGACATGACATCAATGATGCAAACACATCACTATGAAAATACTTGACATCAACCCTTTGACATCAACTCTTTGACATCAATGAAAACATAGCACAACACGATATTCTCCAAATAGTGACCTTGAATAGAGGATAGGTAAGGAAGTTTTTGGAAAGACTGATAAGAGCATCGATGGTCTTATAGTACCTAGGCACCAAGCTAGACAAATGCAAACATCAAGTGATGGAGATGAATGATGTTCTCAACACACCTATGGATCAACTATGATTCCCATACCTCCACACTTATGGGGATCTTTTTGTCTAGTGGTCCTAATATGACGAGGAAAACCCACTACAGTGACTAAAATATGAATGGAAGAATACACGTGAATTAGTCCACTTTACTTTTGTTTTCTTTACTTGGAATAACAACTATTTTTATATAATCTCTTTTTTATAAATAAGAAAATCGACCACACATCAATGTTCGATGGTTTTGTATGAACTTGATAGTCAATATTGAGAACTATTTTGAAGATAGAATTAATTGAGAAGCTCAGACGGATCCAAAGATAATTTTTTGCCAAGTTTGTGGATGTGACTCGATCAATGGATTGTTTTGCATCTTGTTATCAACTACATGCCTTTTAGTAAGATCATTATTATTTTGAGTTATCTTGAATGATTTATAGTTGTTGAATGAATGTTGGTAAAAAATAATGATGTTTTAGTTTATTACATGTAAGTGATATGAAGAATTATTTATGGTTAATTCGTTCTTATATGTGGTTTCATGCATGTCATTTCCTTCATTTCTTAAAGAATATCTGATACATGATTGATGGTAGTACTATTTCTAAGATTAGTTAAACTCAGTTATTGTTTACACATCATTGGCCAAAGGTTATCCTAGGCCCCGATTTCTTCAAATTTAAATCAATCTTTTGAGTTAGTTTTGATTTTCGCATGTTTGAATATAAAATAATTAAACAGTAAAAAATACATTTACATTTAAAAGGAAACTTTTGGGAACAATTTAAATCCCATAGAAAACTCGTCAGACCATAAATCCAAAGAATCATGCTACCCCAAGCAGAGAAGATTCTAATTAGGCCTCATCTTCAGGTGTGATTCCTACTATTGAGTAAAAGGGAATCCAACCCCCTCAACACAACCATTGATTCAACTTAATAGCATCTGTTACACCTCAATATTGCTCACTTCAATAAGTGTCGTAAGTGTCGCATGATCCTCTCAACTGTCGCAAGTGTCGCATGACATTCACAAGTGTCGCAAACATAAAACAAAGCATACTGCCATGATGATGACACCAGAAAGACATCTAGAATAACTCAGACACTTGATTTGGAGGAAGGAAAATGATTAATTGAAGTCAAGGAACTCTTATCACCTGAGAAGAGCTCTTAAACAAGGGTTTTGAAGGTGAGCGCTCCCCTACATCAGCCTTAGGAGCACTGGCGCTCCCCTATAAGGTCTTAGGGAGCGTTATAACGCATCACTGCCCCTATGAAGGAGCGTTATCCATCCTTGGGGCACTAGCGCCCCCCTCAAGATTCCTAAGGAGTGTTATAGTGCCTTGATGCCCCTTTTGAGGGAGCGTTGTCTAATATAAGGCAGTAGTTGGCCCGTTGAGGAGAATAAGGGGAGGATCTCTCAAGTTTAGAAGGAAGTTGAGTTCAAATTCTTGGTTCCATCAGAAGATCCCTGATCCAAGGAGGGAATTCCTCAACTTGTTCTAAAGTTAACTCAAGAGGTTAAGCTTCTCTTAACCTATATAAGAAGGCTCTATGATGGTGAAAATGGGGAAGAATTGCTAGCATGAAACCTATGATCTCATAGGAAACACACAGCCAGTCAAAGGAGAGTGATCAGTGAAGCTGCTATCATCCAGGTTGTGGATCTTTCGAGCAGGGGTTAGACAAAGGGGACTTGACGAAGCTGTCGCATTCGCATCTACGATTGTAAGTACTGCTGTCGTTATTCTCATTAATATGACATGCTTGGCATGTTTCTTTCTAGTTAGTGTCTGATCTTACATGAAATTATCATTGATAGATAGATCTGTTTTCAAGCTAATATCAATAGAGTAGGAAGTGGTTGTACTTTGTTTGTCTATAGGACTCAGCGAGGAGAGAGAGTTTGGAGATCGATTTGGAGCGTGCAGGGACAAACGTTGATAAAGAGGTACTGGTATTCTCCTTCCTTCTCATGTATTAGTTTGTATAGATTTGAAAGGAAGTTAGTGTCCACGTTAAGCACTTTCTGTCTTAGAGTTAGGGTCTATCTCTTAGAGGCGATCTGCCTGTCCGCAGGGAGATTTTCCTACAACAGAAACTGGCGACTCCGCTGGGGAGTCCTAAAATCGAAACTTCTTGTTTTGATTTCTCCTCATAGACCTTGTTTTACCCCTTGAATGTTTCATACCTGGTTCACTCCTCTTTTGATTGGTTTCATGAGCTTATTGACTCCCTACCCCATCACACTCAGCCTAATTTTTTAAACTGAACTACAATTTTTGGATTTTTGAGACTTCTAGGAGCTTTATGAACCTGGCGCCCCTGTCCCTGTGTTAACAGAGCGCCAACACTCCCTGAGTACCTTACACAGAGCGCTATAACGCTCCTTGTCCTTGACAACAGAGCGCCAGCCCTCCTTTGTCCAATAAACCTTCCAGAATTGTTTTTTCAGGGTTTTACCTCTGTGTTTCTCTTGCTGGGTCACTTTGTGAGTCAATCCTTCTTCTTTTCCAGCTTTGACATCTGTCCTTTTTGAAAAACAAACATCTTGTTGTTTGGATTTTGTAGCCTTCTTCACTATTGTTGTTGAGTTTTTCTATCATTTGGAGTTTGAAACCCATGCATTGTCTTTCTCTCCTTTTTTTTGACTGAGCGAAAAACGTTGGTGAAGGTCATCAGAGGCCTACAGATCTTTTCATTTGATTTTAGTCAAGGTCATTGTTCTTCAACATTTCTTTTGGTGTGAAGTTCTTGATTTTTTTTTTATTGTTTCTTTTCTTTCGCTTCTTGTTTTGATCGCAACAAGAGGGTGTATTGTTTGTATGATTCTTGCTTGTGTTGGTCTGATTTTCATTCATCCAAAAAGATAATTAGCAAGACGAGCACTGTTTTGACTTAATCATTATTCATGTGCAAACAATAAAGAAGCATCTTCATGATTGATTTTGCATATTAGAAGGTATCTCTAAAGTTTTAGCATTACATCAGGATTTGATTGAAGAAAATTTGTTTGAGGACATTCCTTATTAGTGCCTGTTAGTGAAAAGAACTCTCTCTCTCTCCCCTAGATAGATGTTCATCGAAAAGAAATGATTGCTTATCATCTTTGATGCATTTTTGGGACTGAGTCATAATTCCATTTGTTTCACTTCCATGCACCCCTTTTGAGTAAAGAATAGCTATAAAATGAACGCTAATTTAAAATTATCTAGAACTTTTTCTTTTCTAGGATCCTCCACCAACAGTAGACTAGGCTTAGTACTTTGGATTAGGCTGTGAGCATAACTCTCCAAAGTTTCCAAAACAAACATTAGCATCCTGAGTTAGGGAGAGTCAAATCCAATTATCGTATAAGTCTGCCTGGGATCCTCCTCTCACACAGGGGTTACGCATGAGGTCGCATTCGGATGAGCTACGGAGATTATCCCTCCGTGGTTTAACTGATTGTGGTGGTCAGATCGTATTATGGGGATCGCTTAAAGGTAAATCCACAATTACTGCATGGAAGCCTTTTAGTTGATTTTGGGCTCGATACCCTACCCATATGTTCGGATCAGACTATCGATTGTTCCCGCCCAGGGGATGACTGCGAATTGGTAACCTTAGTGGCCATAATCTTTAGGGTCTTACACAAGGTGACAGTGAAGGGAATTCTCACTGTACCTGGAGCAGACATTGGTCAAACTCACTCGGGCTCCTTGGAGGGTAAATCCACAATTATTGCGTGGAAGCTTGCACCAAGGCGTAAGTCCGTTAAGCAGGTCGCCATTGTAACTGTTCCACCCTATCCCCGCCCCTTCTTGACTTGATCACGCGACGTTGGATTTCATCACCAACTAGTACGGTCATCGAGAGAAGGTCATGTTTGCTTGGTTGTGATTCTTAGATTCTATTAGCGTATGCTATTTCTTTTCGGTAGTTGGCCATAGATCTTTTTCACCGACTCTTTTTCACCAACATCGACCCTCCACGCCGTTCACGGAGGCTACAGGGACTTCCTCCAGAAAATATGGAAGGAAACACCCCTTTACCCCCTCATTCTATGGAGGAATCTCCTCAACAGAGCGAGGTTCAAGACACTACAACTTCCCAGGAAGAAGTTCACACTCCTTTAGAGAATTTTCGAATTGTTTCAGTGTCCCCAGAAGCTTTTTGCATTCTGGAGGGATATGAACGACGTGTCCTCCAACTGAATTCCACTGGTGAATTTGTCGTCGTCAATCCTTCTGACATTCCGACTGGGTCTCATCAAAAACCTTTAGCCAATAACCCTTTTTGGACTACAGACATTGTTCGAATTCCACCGCGCATGGTGCGAGATCTTTATGGAACAGGTGTGGGTGCTGACGCACCTATTACCTACACCGTACCCCTAAACCATTTTACCGGTACCACTATTTTTGTGGCCACACCGCCCGTTGGTCCGAGCACACCATCCGTTGGCCCAAGGTCTACTTTTCCTCTCCAGACAACCCATTCTACAATAGTCCCTCACATTCTGACTATTCCCACCGGCAATGCGGTGGTTAACCAAGCTGCGATTGGCACACCTGTAACACCGAACCAAAATAATCACTCCCTTTTGGGTAAAAAGCACTGAATTCTTTCACTGCCAATACTACCCAAGTTATGCCAGGAAGTTCCATACCTATCCAACAACCCGGAGGGACCAGTCTTGGTGGTCCTAATCCGCTCAGCAGCACCGGTCAGTCATTTACATCTGGTTCTCAAATTTCGGGAACTCTCCCTCAAGTTGGGGGGCATCCTCCCACCGGAGGAAAAATTCCATTTGGGGGGCACCCTCATGCTGGGGGGTAGCCTCAATCTGGATTCTACCATCAACCATATGGACAAAATGTGTCCGCCACACCCAATCCGTGGAACATCCCTTTTCCAGGAAACCCACAGTTCTCGGCAGGACACAATTCTCAGACTCCGCAACAACCTCCTTATGGAAAAATGCTAAACCCAGCCTATAACCCTCAAAACCCATCCGGTTATCCTCCGCTCACACATGCTTCTCAAAACACCTCAAATCCTGTGTACCCTGGTCAACACCAACCTCATACAAGAGGGCCCACTAGTTACAATTATCCACATAACCCCGTGATTGGCCCCACTGGTGTCCCCATGCCACACCAGCATTACCCACAGGTTAACCGACAACTACCTTTTCTAGCTACCCTGGACCTTCCAGACTTTTCTCGATTAACGAATGATCCTATTTATCATTCTCTGATTTGGCCAGCTATTCCAGCTAAACTTCCTTCTGATATCCCAAAATTCGACGGAAAGTCCGGAGAAGACCCAAACAACCACGTGATGACTTTCCATTTGTGGTGTTCATCTAACTCCCTCATGGACGATTCTATACGTTTGTGTCTTTTCCAACGAACACTTACGGGTTCCGCGGCAAAATGGTATATTGAACTACCACGCGCATCTTTTCACGATTTCAACTCCCTCGCCATGTCCTTCCTCACACACTTCCAACTACCCATTCGATACGAGATGGGTGCTGAACTATTAACCTCCCTTCATCAGACAACTTCCGTGCATATCTCCGACCATATTCATGAGTGGAGACGACAAGGAAGGCTAATCAAAGAGATCATTCCTGACCAATTGTTAGCGGAATGGTTCACTAAATCATTGTTATCCCAGATTGCTCGTGATGTTTCCATGGGTGGTGTAGTCACCGAGGAAGAAGCTATCGCCCAAGCTCAGTATTTAGACTTAGTCTATTCACAGTTTGGTACTCTGTACGAGTTGATACCGAATGCTATCCATGCCACTAATGATCCATCTAAACCATCGTCTTCTTCCCACACAGATGGAGTTATTGGCTCCATCAAAACCCAATCTACTACCCAGTCGACTGGAACGATTCAGTGGCTCGCTTCGACAGCTTCTCCCATCCCGACTGCACCCTCT
This sequence comes from Picea engelmannii, assembly GCA_009831015.1. Classification (NCBI taxonomy): domain Eukaryota; kingdom Viridiplantae; phylum Streptophyta; class Pinopsida; order Pinales; family Pinaceae; genus Picea; species Picea engelmannii. Next base: position 871,168 of record ML782819.1, read on the forward strand.
TCTACCCCCCCTCAAACTCAGGTCTCTAAGGTGAATGCGGTCCAATCAACCCCTTCACAACAACCTGAGGGCAAGAAGAAAGCGAGAAATAAACCAAAGAAAAACAATAACAACGAACAACCAAAAAATCAAACGCAAACCCCTGCTGCCGGAAAACAACCACAATGAAAACCGAAATTCCCATGTCTCATTTGTGGTGATGATCACTACACCCGAGACTATCCACATCACGATGAAGTGGCCAATATTTTCAAGGGAAATTCACAACCTGCTATGCTTACTCAGCCTTTTCCACATCAGCAATCTTTGGTTGCTCAAACCCCCACTGCAGGGGGCAGTTCCAACCAATCCCATGATGAGGCCTCAACAAGTTCCCACATTTACATGTTTAACGGGGTCAATCTAACCACTCGCACTGCGACATATGACACGCCAGTTAAACCTGATAAGACGAAGACTGCTAACAGTTCTTCACCAGACCCGTTACCATCCTCTGTTAATCCTCCGTATGTTATCCCTCCATCCGGGCCACTTCAGATTGAGAGACCTTCGTTTGAATCCATTTTACGCCCTCCTAAGAGCACCATCCGAAAATCTACCTTCAATCCTAATTCACGGGCTGCCCAAAACTACAACATCGTTGAATATTTGGCTCAAGCTCCATGTGCTATGTCTGCTTTAGAAGTTCTACAACACTGTCCTAGCCAACGTAGAACGCTCTTAGTTTCTATCGGCGCTTTTGATCCTGATTCATCAAATAACCTCACGTTTAATCTGGATGATCATCAATCGCGACTCTCCCACCAACTAGCTTTTCAAATCGATGTTGTTGTTCACAATCAACAAATCCACCGAACTATCTTAGATGAGGGAGCCTCTACTTGTGTCATGTCTCTAGCCTGTTGGAAAGGCTTAAAATCACCTGCCCTTAACAAATCCCACATGATGTTACGCGCTTTCTATGGACGAGGTTTTCATCCTCACGGATTATTACAATCCCTATCCGTTCAGTTAGGCGGCAAAATTATTACCGTTGATGTCGAGGTGGTCGATGCTCCCCTCGATTACAACCTACTACTTGGAAGAAGTTGGTTCTACGCTATGACTTTCGTCGCCTCATCGGTGTTTCGATGTGTACAATTCCCCCATCAAGGCAAAATTATCACCGTCGATCAGCTTGATTTTTGTACACCCGACGCTCGCATCCCTGCCACCAACAACATTCCTTTTTTGGGAGACCACCCAGTTACGTATGAAAGCATTGGTGTTGGCTTATTGAAAGATTCTAGCCTTATGGGTACTTTCCCTACACCACTTCCACCTACCGCACATCATATTTTCGTCGTCAATATGATCTCGACTATGCGTTATCAATCCTTTGAATCATCTGATCCTTGGATTGTACCTAGTCCTCTGGAATTCGATGCGCTCGATGATACTATGCCACTTAGCCTAGTCGCGGCCGCATACGTATCTATTCAATCTGCCTCTCCCTCTTCGAACAATTCACATTTATTGGCACCTGATGCCTACTCGGTGCCCTCATGGTTGGATTCCCTGTCATCTGTCATTGATTACATTTCCCAAATTTTTCCTTCTGACGAATCTATTATGGAAATGTTTAGCATTGACGATCTGCCTTGGGATGATAACCATCATTGATCCTCTTTTCTTCCGCCTTTGGAAGAAATTCACCAAGACATACGCTCTGTCTTCCCTCCTGATGTTACTGATGCTCCGCAATCTCCTATCCTCACACAAGATACTCTCTCTGAGGGAAATATGGGTAACATCTCTACTACGATCATTTTTTATATTTCGATCAAAGAAGGTGTCGTGGAAAACATTAACCTTGGTTCTAATTTCACACCCGAGGAAGTGGTCTCTTACACCGCTTTGTTTAAAGAATTCCACGATGTCTTCGCTTGGAGCTACGAGGAAATTCTAGGGATCGACCCTTCAATCTTCGTACATGAAATCAAGACTTACCCTGACGCGAAAACCGTTCGACAAAAGCTTCGCCCAGTTCATCCCAAGAAAATCGCAGCCATAAAGGCAGAAGTTGAAAAACATCTAAAATCTGGCTTTATCTACCCCGCCCCTTTGACAGAATGGGTCTCCAACCTTGTTCCAGTTGCCAAAAAACAAGGGACCATCCGTGTTTGTGTTGACTATTGGGATCTCAACAAAGCTTGTCCCAAGGACAACTACCCTATGCCCTTCATCGACCAAATCATCGATAATTGCACAGGGAGCGTAATCTTCTCTTTCTTGGATGGATTTTCTAGGTATAACCAGATTGAAATCTTACCTGTTGATCAACATAAGACAGCCTTTATCTGCCCATGGGGACTTTCGCCTATCGAAAGTTACCATTTGGCCTCAAAAATGCTGGTGCTACTTTCCAGCGGGCCATGTCGTACGCTTTCCACGATATCAAGCATATCGCAGAGCCTTACCTCGATGATATACCCGCCCACTCATCCTATCGATCTGATCACATTGATCACTTGCGGGCGATTTTTCTTCGATGTCGGTTCTACCGTATCCGCTTGAACCCACACAAGTGCATTTTTGTTGTCGAATCCGGTCGACTCCTCGGTTTTATTGTCTCCAAAGATGGGATCAGGGTGGATCCCTAAAATATTAAGGCCATTCTAGCCTTACCCCCACCTACCAATTTAACCCAACTCCAAAGTTTGCAAGGCAAAGCGAACTTCCTTCGCCATTTCATCTGCAACTACGCCGAGATAACTAAAGGATTCATGCGGTTACTGCAAAAAAACACCCCTTCATCTGGGATGAAACTTCCCAACGGTCATTCGATGCTCTCAAGCATGCCTTGACCCACGCTCCCTTGTTACACCCTCCAGAGTATACAAAGGACTATTTCCTTTACTTGGCCGCCTCCACTTCCACTATTGCGATGGTGTTAGTTCAGGAGGACCCCAACGATGAAGAACATGTGATTTATTACCTGAGCGAGAATCTATCTAGACCTGAACTCCGATATTCACATGTCGAGAAACTGGCTCTGGCAGCCGTCATCACTGTCCAGAGATTCCGCCATTACATCTTATTACGCACCACCACGGTGATCGCGGACTCCAACCCCATGTACCACGTCTTGACACGTCAAGTACTTGGTGGCAAATATTCTAAATGGATCGTTATTCTTCAGGAATTCGATCTTGAGTTTACGAAGGCCAAAGCCAAAAAATCCCTGGTGTTTGCAGAGCTTATCTGTGCTCTCCCTCGTGCCGATGAAGACATTGAACCTAGAGATTCTCTCCCCGATGAATCTCTCTTCCTCATCAGCACCTCCGATCCTTGGTACGGAGACATTCTCCTCTACCTTCAAACCCAATGTTTTCAGCCCAACATTTCTCTTGAAGAGAGTCGACGCATTCGTCACCACTCTCGCCGTTATCTCATCATCGGCGACACCTTGTATCGCCATGGTATTGACACCATCCTTCGAAGATGTCTAATTCATGAGGAGGTTGAACGCATTTTGAACGATTGTCACCTTGGTTCCTATGGTGGTCACCTTTCCGGGATGGCCACAGCTAAAAAAATCCTACGTGCCGGCTACTTTTGGCCCTCGATTTTCAAAGATTGCATCGAGGCTGTCAAAAAATGCCCACCCTACCAAGTCTTTAACAAGAAGGCACGCACCCACCCTACTGCGCTGCACCCCATTATCGCCATCAGCCCCTTTGCCAAGTGGGGTATTGATTTCATGCAGTGTAAGCCTACCTTATCCGAGGGGCACGGTTATATAATCGTTGTCGTTGACTACTTCACCAAATGGGCTGAGGCTATGCCTACCTTCCTGAACGATGGTCGTACTACAACTCTGTTTCTTTTCAACCATATCATAACTTGTTTTGGTGTACCATGTGCCATTGTCACTGATCATGGTGCACACTTCAAAAACTAGATGATGAGCGAATTACATATCAAACTGGGTTTTCGCCATGAAAACTCATCCCCTTACTACCCTCAGGCCAATGGACAAGTTGAGGCCATCAACAAAGTCCTAAAAACCATGATCCAACGCATGGTAGGGGAAAACAAGACATCGTGGCATTTACAACTTTTCTCCGCTCTCTGGGCTTATCGCACTTCTGTGAAAACCTCAACTGGATTTACTCCTTTCCAGTTGGTGTATGGCATTGAAGTCGTTCTACCAATCGAGTGTGAGATTCCATCACTCAAACTGAAAGTAGAACTCCTACCCCATACTTCTGCTGAAGAAGAACGATTCGTGTATCTATCCAAGCTCGATGAAACACGTCGTGATGCTGCTCTTGTTAATGAGGCACATCAGAAACGAATTAAGAGTCAATATGACAAATCTGTCCACCCTCGGACTTTTGCATAAGGAGACTTAGTCCTCATTTATGACCAAGCTCACGATAAATTGGGGACAGGAAAGTTAGAACCTCTATGGCACGGTCCTTACATCATGAAGCGTGTTCTACACAGAGGTGCCTACGAATTAGTAGATCATGATGGAATTTCCCTGGGAGAGCCCCGAAACGGGCTCTACCTTAAAAAGTACTATGCTTAAATTACCTAGCATCTGTACTTTGTACATTATTGTATTTTAGTGTGGTGTGTCTATTTCTTTCGCATGCTCGAGTCTTTACCGTTGCCACTCATGACTGTGCTTGTGTTTTCATGCGCATATGACATCTTCCTTTCCTATCTTTTTCGGGTTTGCGGATGGCGCTAGTCGACATACCCGGAACATTGCTTCGGCAGCATGGGTTATTTACCAATTTGACGAGGTGGTGAGTTCAGGAGGTATCTGCTTAGGACCAGCAACCAACAATATGGCAGAATATCACGTTGTCATTGGACTATTGACCCAAGCCTCCTCCCTAGGTATCTCTCGTATCATTGTTTACTTAGACTCCCAACTCGTGGTCTATCAACTCAACCGTATCTACGCTATCTGTAATCCTATCCTGCTACGTCTCCACCTGCAAGTTCGTCGTCTTGAATGAATGTTCAATTACATTGAATATAGACACATTCCAAGAGAACTCAATAGTGTTTCGGATTCGTTAGCTAATTACATCATGGATCGGTATCTCTCCCACATATGAGATTTAAGGAAAGAAAAATTGTACATTACATGTAAATTAAAAAACACATCACAGACATCATCATGTACAAATCATTTGGCACTGTAAAAACTCAGAACTATATATATATATATATATATATATATATATATGGCGTGACTGAAATGTTTTGATTACATCAAAAAAGTATGTAGAAGAGCAAAATGTCGGGTCTTTAAACCCCTACA
>ML782819.1:922265-950372 GCA_009831015.1 Picea engelmannii
TATCGAATTTCACCATTCTCCATACAATATATACAATGTTTTTAGGTATTTCGTAGATACCAAAACCCTAATCCCTTAATCCGGGATTAATTTACAAATCAGCTAAAAATAGCAAAATCCGCTAAAAATAGCAAAAACCGCCCCCAAAAAAAAATTTCGGGGCGTTGCCTCGAGCTACGCCCGGTGTCGAACGTTGCGCGTACTCGGGGCACTGCCCTGAACCCCGTCAGCCCCGGGCTACGCCCGGTGCCGAACGCTGCGCGTAACCAGGGGATCGTCAGACGCAGTCGTCGTATCTGATGCACCCACACACACACACATGCAAAGAATATAACACATACCCAACATCTATATATATACATTTCTATCTCATCATCCATTACAATTTATTACAAAAACCCTAAGCCTAATGTCGTTATTTCTTCCATGCATGCGCGTGTGCTGCTCTTCCTTCCAACTATTGCTTTCCTTGCGCATGACGTTCTTCCCAAAATAGCCTTTCTTTCTGATTTGGCCTAATTCCAACAGGCCCCCAACACTGATATGTGGCTCATCCTGAGCCACCTAAACCCTGTGTGCTTCTTCGATCTCCCTTGTGATCACTTGGAACTTCTCCACGAGCTCCATTGCTTGTGTTTGGGCGTACACGGTCTTCTCCTTGAGTGTGTCCAATATCTACACTACGATCTCGTCATTGACCATCCTTTCACATTCTTCCTGGATTTGTGCCATGTATTTTTTGGCTTGATCTACCTATGTAATGACCTCTGCGGCTTGCTCATGGATCGGTTCAAATTGAGCCCAATGCTCCTTTTTCTGTGCCTGCACAGCTATGAGTTATGCCTACAGTTTCTTCATGTTCTGCACTCCTTTGGCGTTCTCTGTGATCGACATTGTCTTCTGCCTCTGCTTGAGGTACTATATAGCTGCATCTATCCTTTCTCCTTCCCGGTCCCACTACTGCACCTGCTGATCCTCTTCCATCTTCGTCTAGAGCTGTGCTTCTTTCTCGAACAAGTCAGCCACCGCATGGAATTGTTTTTCTATCTCTTGTATCTATGTTTTTGCCTCTTGTTTGATTTTCTCCCTCACCTCCGGTAGAGTGGTAGGTGTGAGCTTCTCCTAGATATTCTCGATCTCCTGTTGGTATTGATCGTTTGTCTGCACAATCTTATCAATATTCTTTGTCATCGTGAGTTCGGTCGTCTACGCATTGTTGGGTATCTTCTCATAGGCTATGGCCACTTTCTGTTCCAATCCCTTCACGCGTTCCTTATCCTCTTCGGTATTGAGCTTGGCCTACTCAAGTACCAATCCCAACCCATCCCGATCATCCTTTGTCTGTTCCAATTCCACTGTCTCCATGCGTGCGCGAGACTGTACCTTCTGTATAACGCTGACTTGCAATTTATACAGTGCCTTGGTTGGTATCCACGTCAATACTAGTTGTAGTTGAGACAAGTCTTTTAGGGTTGTCTACCCCATGATTTCGTCCATGCGCAACATGCTGGGTGTGGTGTGAAATGTTGAGCTTGGTTGTGTTGTCATCTGGATCCTATCCTTCTTGCTTGATCCAACTTCACCTCCTATCTGTGATTGTAACTGGCCTATTTCTACATTGTTGTCGGTTGTTTGCGCTTCCCCGAGCTGCCTGAGGAGTTGTCGTATGTGTGCCAACTCTTCCTCAATTTTGTCCCTTTCGTGCACAACATTCTCGAAATCCTTGAGTGTGTGATCCTAGATCATTTGAGCCACCATGTTCGCATCATCCTCGGTGATTTTGTATTATGTGGGTGTTTTGTGTTCCTTCTCCTTTTTGTGCGCACCCCTCATCTGGGTTACTGGCTGCTTAGTCTAGCCCTGCTCTTATGGAGTAGAAATTGATGTATTTCCCTGTGTTTCCTCAACCTATTTATGTTGTAACTGGGGCACCTATGTGTTGTTCCTCTTCCCTTTCTAGACGCATGTCTTGGATGTCCCCCCTTTCTTCTATTGTGCCTTGTTTTGACCTGTCCTTGGTTTCTTGGGCATTGTTACTTCCTCGGGTTATGTATGTTTCTGCCCTACCTCCTCAACATGTGTGTGTTCCTTTCTTATCTCCTCCTCCTCTATCTTTGCGAGTATTTATCGAGTGAGGACTGGAATCCTCCATTCATCTTCCCAATCCTTAATAGCCATTTGCATGTCCCCCTCCATGATGCAGTAACGCATTTATAGACATTGATTGTTGAGTTCCTTCTGAGCATGTATCCACATCTCATTTCTAGTGGCTTTGAAGTTGTCTATTCCCTAATAGTGTGAAATAGCTTCGGTGTTACCCTCCAAGTGTTGGTGATGGTGTCCTGTAGGTCGTGAATATATCCTTCGAATATAGCTGCATTCGCTTTCCTATTCTTGGCATCTGAAGTGGCTCCAAGCGATAAGTATCATGCTCCGTGGTAGGGTTTGGGTTTAATGGAAAAAAATGAGTACTTTGTTTCCTTCCATCCCATCACGACAATGAGGATGAGTAGCCATGAATAATGAAATTATGTCCCTAGATCCTATCCATCCTTGCATTCATCTAGGAACATATTCAACAAATAAGAGGCCTAACTAAGTGTGGTGCCCTCGACACATTGTGATGCAGCTGTGACAACCCCGGTCGAGACTTCCTCCTTGCAACATTTCTTGATCAACTTACATGCCATAATTTTTGTGGCCATTTTTGTCGCGACGTCACTAATACATCTAATAATGATTCCATGCGACCCCCTTTTGGTGTTGTATTTCTTCTTCATCTCCTCAGCCAGTGATTTCTCCCTTGTTTTGTCCTCAAGGAACTACGCAGGATCCATGCCCTGTGATGGCAGCCCTGTGATGTGTGCGATGATATCTACGTCTATTGAGACAAGTTGTTCCAGCCATAGATATCCTCCATGTGTGAATTCCATCAACTACTTGATGCAGTTGTTTGCATACTGGCCTCTACCAAAGTGTGGTAGGTCCAACAAACCTAAAATTCTAGTTTTGGCTAGTCCTGCTGGCCACTGGACTAGTTGATGAATTGGCTCCCCAAAGGGTCCTACACCCACAGTATGTAGGTACACTTTCTTAGTGAAATCTAGGAACTTGTCCATGTTTTTTACATCGTGATCTGATTACCTCAATTTCTATACATACCCTAAAAATTTTGTTGGTACACGTACCCCTTCCGGTATGCGTGACAAGACAATTGTTGCGGCGGGTTTCCTACGTGGTGACCTTGGTACCATCTCCTTTCCCTTTCATTGTGGTGGTTGACTCGAGGTTCCAGCCTCCATTATTCGTTCTTCAACATACTTCTCTATTCAACCAATGACATCCTCCATTACTCCCTCTTGTGGATTTTATGATGTGGTTGTCTATGTTTATTCCGGCGTGACTGTTTCTTTCTAGTTTGGAGCCGTCCCATTGACTTTCGGGGCTTCTATAGGGTTTTCGAGTTGCACTTGGCTTCCTACGTCCTCATTCTTTCGCCCCTGCCCCTCTTCTAGCATATCCATGTCCATCTCCACAAGTGTTGTCGGTTGGGTTTCCTCTTCAATGAGTGTGGGGCTTCCCAGTGTTTTATCCGACGATAGGATTTCATCCACATTGACGACTTTTGGCGGTTGAGGTGGTTTTTGTTCGCTTCCATGTGGTTGTGATTGTGCTCTGGTACTACCTCGGGGTCATTTGGAAGTATGGCTTGGTTCTCCCTGTTTGGGTGGTTCCATGGTGGTAAAAATGTCATTCGTCGATCTCAATAGCCTCTACAACCTCTTCAACCTTCACTCTCTACTTCGTATGCTTTCTCTCTCTGTGCCTTTTCCAATTTCACAATAACGTTTCCACTCCCGCGTCCTTTCTTTGTATCGGTGTTGAGTGAAGCTTGTTGGAGACATTACCGCAATTATTCTTTAATTGAACCACCAGTTCCTTTGTACTTTCCATTTATTTCCCTTGGCGTCTCTAGTTGGCGTGATTAATGCGGCGTCCCGTCAGTCATTTCTAGCATTCAATTCCGATAGTCGTCGTCGATTGGTGGTTCTTTTTCCATATCCTCCTTTCCCGCTTTTTTTTACTTTGAAATGATCATTTGGCCTTGTCTCCATCGGTCTTGTATTTCCAAGCATCTATGCTCATTCAAATTCCAGCGTGTTCTCCTTCTAGTTTTGGTGCACTATGGATTTGTTGTTCCCTTTTGGTATCATGTACTATATCTTGTGGTCGGTTGTCCTTGTACAGCTTCAGTCTGCTCTCATTGATCATCCCTCTGATTTATGTTCCTCCTAAGTCCTTCAACTGTAAAACTCCCCCATCTGTGACAGTTTTTACTTCGTATGGTCCTAACCAGTGCATTCTAAGTTTTCCCGGATGCTGAAGGGTTTTACTGTCACACATCAACACTAAGTCTCCTTCCTTGAAAGTTATACTCTTGATATGTATGTCATGCCAATATTTTTCCCTTTCTTTCTGAATTTCTTGGTGGAACCCTACTAGGATCCTATATTCCTCCATGAGCATCAGTTGATTCATCCTGTAATGTATTGTGCCTCGTTTTTTCATGTTCGCAATCGCTGCTACGCGCAGACTGGGTACCAAATATTCTAATGGCACCACTACTTCTTGTCCATATACCAATATGAATGGTGTGTGTCCTGTCAACTTCTTGCATGTGGTCCTGTATGCCCACAATATTGTTGGTATTTTTACGTCCCAATCGTCCCTATTAACATTACAGATCTTCGTCAGTGCATTTTCAAGGATTTTTTTAAATGCTTATACTATTCCATTTTCTTGTGGGTGATATGGTGTACTCTTTTGATGATGAAATTCAAATTCCTCAGTCATAGCCTTGATAGTACTGTTAATGAAGTGAGTGCCTTTGTCACTCATCAAAATCCTTGGGGAACCAAATCTAGTGATCAGATGTTCAAATAGGAAGTGTGTGGCTGTCTCTGCGTCGAAATCTTTGACCAGTGTTTCTTTCGCCCATCTTGTCAGGTATTATGTCGCAGTGATAATGTACCTTTCTCCCATCCTCTTGGCAGGAGGGTTAATTGGTCCCACAAAATCTATTTCACATTTGTCAAATACCTGCATTGTTACTTATGGTTGCAAGGGCATCTCGTCCCTTCTATTCAGTTTACCAACCCTCTAACATACATTGTATTTCTGGCAGTACTCTTTCGAGTCTCTGTGAATGGTTGGATACCATAGTCCCACACCCAATACCTTCTGCGAGGTAGCTTTTCCTGCGTAGTGTCCTCCTACTATTCCCTCATGGGATTCTACTAATATTTGTGGTCTTTCATGTTCTAGAACATATCTTCACAATATGCTATTTGTGCCCATTTTGTATAAGTGTCCTACAATTAGCTGATAATCTTCATCCCATACTACCAGGTTTTTCTTCTGCGTGGTGTTATATTCCTGTGGCACCATCCCTATACTCAAGTATTGGATGATGTATGTGAAGTATTCATCGATGATCTGGAATGAAAATAATTGTGTATGGAAAGTTATCCTCTAAATTTGTAGGTTCCTCTCCATTCGTGACCCTTGATAGGTGGTCAGGTCCTACGTTCAGCTTCCCTGGCTTGACTATTACTTCAAATTCAAATTCTTGAAACAATAGTAGCCATCGACATATTCTCCCCCCCAACATTGGCTTGTTGACTAGGTACTTGAGAGTTGAATGGTCTATGAACATCTTAAAAAAATTTCCCAGTAATTAATGTATGAACTTATGAAGCACGTAGACCATAGCTAGGCCTTCCCTCTCTTTAGTGTTGTAGTTCTGCTCTGATTTTGACATTTTTTTGCTAGCAAATGCTATAGGATGATCCAATTCTCCTATTCCTAGCTACGTCAAAATAGCTCCAAGTGTTATGGATGATGCATCAACATGTGCGTGGAATGTCTTCTCCTAGTCAAGTAATAGTAGTATTGGCACGGTGACCATTTTTTCTTTAAGCATATCCATATCGTGTTGACAATCTTCATTCCACTGAAACTTGGTATATTTTCTTAACAGTTTCTCCATTGGTGCAGTAATCTGTGTGTACCCTTTTATAAATTTTCTATAGTATCCTGTGTGTCCCAATGTTTCTTTTAGTTGACGAACTATTTTTGGTGGTGGCAGGTTAACTATTACTGCAATTTTGGTAGGATCTACTAGTAAGCCATGCTTTCATACTATATGGCCCAATAGTATCCCAAACGGTGTTCTGAAAATGCACTTCTTGATGTTTAATGATACATGGCACTGCCTACATATTTCTAACATCAGCCGTAAGACCTCTACATGGTCTTTCAATAGGCTATAGACTTTCCAATCGTCCAAGTATACCTCTAGAAATTGTTGGATAAATTCCTTAAACATAGCTATGACTACTCTGGAAATTATTGTTGGTGCATTCTTTAGTCCAAACGACATAACCCTGTACTGGTAGGATCCCCATTCTATAGAAAAAGTGGTCGTGTATATGTCTTATGACGCTATCTTGATATGATGGTATCCTGAAAATCCATCGGTGAATGAATAAACATCTTGTCCTCCTACGTTCTCCAACACTTCATCTGTGAAGGGTGTAGGGAATGGATCATGTAGGCACACATCGTTCAACTTCCTCAAGTTGATGTATATTCTTATCTTGCCTCGTTTTTTCTCCTGAACTACCAGCGGTCTATTCTTGTGCATCTTCTTGTGGACATTTCATGTAGCCTTTGTTCCCAGTACTCTAAACCTGTATCTGAGTCTGACGAACTTGAAGTGCTGCTCCACCAACTGAGTATCCCATATACAGTTGGGTTTACGTAATCCTCATATTGCGCAGTTGTTCTGTACAACTGGATAATTTCCTCCAAGTCCAAGCAATTAGGTTCTACAAACATCTCCCCATCTGATGGGTCTAATGGTGCAATGACCCTCTATTCTCCTGACTCAAATGTCATTTTCCGTGTCTTTAGATTGATTATGGACTGGTTATCAAACACCCAATCCAATACTAGTAGTGTTGGATATGGTGTTGTTTCATCCACTATCTCTATTAATTCGAAGTAAACTTCAGTGCGCACTCTCTCCAAGTCTATTGTCACTCCTTTCAGTCTCCCAATTGGTAGAACTTTGTGTTGGTTTGCTAGTTTAAGTTGAACAGGTGAATATCCTAATGTGGGCTCTCCCATACATTGCCATGTTTTCTTGGGTAATACATTGACTTCGGATCCTATATCCAGTATGATATCTCCCATGTTGAAGTCTCCAATGTTGGCATTCAAGCTAAACTCCCTACTTGTTATTCTCCTTGTATGGAGGTGACTGACTATTTTTTGTTCTAGTTTTCCTTCTATCTCTATGCTACATCTTTCTAACATACTTTGTAATATCTTGACAGAGGATGGATCATTTAATATTTTTACACATGATTGCAAAAATCCTTTGAATGTACTTACTTGTCCCATGGGATGCATTTCTTTGGTATGATCCAAAGATGGATGCATTTTGTACTCTAGTACTTCCTTTCTATATTGCGTAGTTAATGTTGACGCAATGTCTGTCTTCAGAAACTCTTGTCTGGATTTCTTAAATGTTTCCTTCTCGTTCTATGCATGGAACTATTTCCTTGGTTCAACATTCTTCTTCACCCACTAATGTTGTGCTAGATCTTATCGGACTGCGTCGTTTCCTGTTTTATCTCCTCTATGCGTAACTATGTTGATGCTCCTTCTGTTGTCCCTCGCTTCCGTTGAAATCCATTAAAGATTCTGGTTGTTATGATTCCTCTTTTCCTGGATCTTCCCTAGTAACATAGGACATTCTTCCGTGTCATGATCAGATGCGCAACAATACATACAAGTCATTGGTGGAAGTGGGCATTCTATTGCATAATGTCCTGGTTGTTGACAATTGTGACATACCACTAGTCCTCTACCTCTTCCAAATCCTCCTCTTGCTCATACTCCACCTCTCTATCCAACTCGATCTCCTCACGGTGCGTTATACTGAGGTGCCTGATTGTACTACGCGGTATTGTACTGAGGTTGCGTTGTGTTGTACTGTGGTTGTGTGGTATTATATGGTTGTTGCATGGTATTATACTATGGCTACACAGTGTTGTATAGGGATGGTACCTAGTTAAACTGAGGTGTGGCTTTCCCGGTCATAATTTATTCCTGCACCCTATATGCATCTAATGTCCTCTCTCTCATCAATTCCATAGTTCTACATTCTTTGTCATCATGGCCCACTGACGTGCAAAAGTTGCAATATGAACTCTTTGGGATTGTCTAGTATTTTTGCATCATTGGGGAGTGATATGGATCGTGGCCCTATTTCTTATAGATTTCACACCATAGTCCTCCTATTGGTAATGAATTTGGAATTCCTGCTGCCATATACTACACGAATGTTGGGCATTCATTCTTATGGTGTCCTTCTGTCTTGCATGTGGTACACCAAGCAACTTATCGTTTATCCTTACTTTTGTTCTGGTTTAGATGGAATGTTTAGTTCTTCAAATCATCCTTCAGCTCTTCGATGGCTAGATCTGTCTTCTTATATTGGTTTTCTTCCAATTGTAGGGATGCTTGCAAAGCCTCTTCCTGCATTTGAAACTTATGTTGTCGCAATGGATATTTTAAGTGTGGTAATAGTGAATTGATGAACTAGTGCATGTGCTACATATCTGTCATGATACATTTCAACTTTCCTTTCAGTCGCTTGAATCTATGGTCAATCTCCCACATGGATTCTCCTAGTTTCTGTCTAATTTCTATCATCTTGTTCATGTACTGATCCTCTAAACTTGGATTCTAAAACTCATTTATCAACAATTTCTTGATATCTGCAATCATCCTAGTTGTTCCTGGTGGATTGTTTGTGGCTAAACTCATATACCAATCTAGTTCGCAATCCCTTAGTTTGATCGCTAGTTGTGCAAGTTTAGTGTCCTTGTCTATGATCTGTTTTTCTTCCCAGATCTTCTCATAGATAAACAAGTTCTTTTTCGGGTCCTCCAATGCTTCTCCTTTGAATTCTGGAAACTTGATGGTGGGATTGTGTCTTGCCATCCTAAATGTTGAACTACTACCTCTACGCAGTGTAGATACTTGACTAATTCTTCATGAACTGGATCCCCCAATTGTTGTTCCATGTGTATATGTACTGCCTACTGTCTTCCTTCTCTCGAAATTCGGTTGTCTAATTGGTGGTGTTATTTTTGGTGTGTTAGTCGTACATGGGTTGATGGGTTCCACACTAACATTAATATGGATAGGATTGTTTCCTTCTATTCCCACTCTTGGACCTCTCGTCTTCCTCTCATATGTTGCGCACAGGATTTCCTCAATCTACTCCATGGCCCAGAGATCATCTACCTCATCTTTATCACTTTCCAAGCCTTCCCTCGTGGCTACAAATATCTTCTTGGTGTTCACCTTGTATTGATATGGTACTCCACTGCGCATCTTTCCAGCTGTCACCATGATCCTCTTTATCTGGTCATCATCCATCATGATTGGGTCCAAGGGTTCCTCCTTCTGTCCTTTATCCATTTCTCCTTCCAGTTATCCTTTTTATGTCAGTTCTTCCCCCGATCCCCCATGCACGCAAGGAAGTTTAATTGTCTGACTCCATTGTCATTACACCTTTGTTATAGAGAAATATCTTAATAGAAGTATACAACGATCTAATATACCTTCTTCGAGGCATGTGTAGAAACTCTTTCTCTGTTGCATTGTACAACTTCGCGGTATCTATTGCAAATTCTGTTATAAATCTTGCTACAATACTATCGAGACAAAAATCTATTGTGCGGGTGAATTTGTTATTCACTTGTTGTAACTGCTCAATCTGAACTAAGGTCCACTCTAACTGTCAAATCTGATTTGTTACGTGGTTATTATTCAACCTCAATATCCACTCCTACAATAAGTGTGGAAAATCACAGAAAAATACTTCATGCAGATCAGTAAACACATACTTCTCAAGGTATTTGCGTGGTGTTATTCTAGGGTTTCTATTATCTTTCTATGCAAACTCTAGCTCCGTTGTCTTCAACCAGCTTCCAATCTCAGCTTTTTTGGGATTCCACGGTCTCAACATTCCCTTCTAGCAACACATTTTCACCTTCTTGTCATTTGATTTGATATTCTTTTGACCCGCCTTCCACAGATCTTACCCTCTCTTAATAGTTCACATCCACTCAATCCTATGTTGTTCCAACTTGAAATAAAACCATTTGTTGGTTTCTTATCTGATCTATATATTTCACATGATTGACCCAAGTTCAGGTCTACTAGGGTTCAAATAAAGCCTCTAAAACTATCGTCCCTCTTGGTAACCAGAAGACAACGCAGTACACAAGGTGCACTACGCAATCTCACCCGAGATAGTCTTAATAGGTGACTGTAATACTCAAATGTTTGTAGTCCAGGATTGAATGGAGCTCTGAGAAGTGTGCGCTGAGAGTTCTATTTAATTATTAAGA
Organism: Picea engelmannii; assembly: GCA_009831015.1. Taxonomy (NCBI): domain Eukaryota; kingdom Viridiplantae; phylum Streptophyta; class Pinopsida; order Pinales; family Pinaceae; genus Picea; species Picea engelmannii. The sequence goes on from ML782819.1 coordinate 932,759, forward strand.
AATATATTAGCATTCTCATTCATGCATGTAATTTAATCAGACTCATTCATTCATTTATTCATCATTCTATCATCTACTTATAAACGGTAAAAGATACATAAGAATTCAATCACATACATAGTTTTTACCATGGTTCACCCCCCCTAGGCTACATCCACAAAGATCTGGCTCTTAGATCTTCTATTATGGTAGTTCCAAAACTACAACATCGTGCGCTTTACAACTCGTTCTCAGTTGGGTTGAGATCTATTATGAGGTGAACTAGATCACACCAGGCTCCTCAGTCTATGATCTAACCCTTAAGATCTACCCTTGTAACCCTCTATAGCTCAACAACTTACAAAATTGAGTCATATGATAGAGTCTTACAAACTAGTTACTCCCTTTCATGTGAGTAATGTTCTATCAAAACAAGACTCTCCCTCAAAACCCCTTCTCCTCCTCTACCCCTCCCCTAGATATCTATATATATACATTTATAGCTCATCAACCATTACAATGTATTAAAAAAACCCTAACCCTAACGTCGTTAGGTATTCCATGCATGTGTGTGTGCTTCTCTTCCTTCTAGCTGTCTCTTTCCTTGTGCATGCCTTTCTTCCCAAAATAGCCTTTCTTTCTGATTGGGCCTACTTCCAATAGGTGTTGTCAGCAAATCCAACTAAATGATGACCTCTGTTGAGATGAGGTTCTTATGGATTCTTCTATCAACAATAAAATGTAGAGGGGTCCCCTTCACCCACTTCAGTGAATGGAAAAGGCACTCCCCCTCCTTGGGATCCTCTAGTTCTTCTAGTTGGATTTTTTGGTCATGAAAATAGCAATGGGTTATGCATCAATTATATATATCCTTTTATTATTTTTGAATCAAATTCTGATTCGAGGCTTTATTATATTTCTTTGAGCTCGGATATCAATGATTGTTTCGAGCGATATTCATCGGTGTTGTTCCAAGTGATTTTTTGGAAGTCACACCACTTCCCATTGTCCTTCTTCATCTTCCAGTTTCTCTTCTTTTCCTGCATCTTGGAATAGGTATCTTGAGGTTGGCTATTATGTGGATCAGAAATGAATTTACCATAATTTGGTTGTTGGGTATTTGCAGACCCAAATTCTTGCTTGTTTTGGTGCTTAAATATCTGCTCAATTTTGAAAGCATATCAATAAGTTTATCGTAGTGATGAGATGTCCAAAAACTCTATTTCGGTTTGGATGTACCTGTGTAGATCCCCGCAATATTTTAGAACTAGATTTCACTCAGAGTCTTTGATATCCATCTTGGTGCGCAAGGTATGGAAATTATTTGTGAAATCCAACACTATTTTCCCCCTCTCTTGATGCAACGTGGTCCATCTCATGTATTGGTCATCATAATTTCCCACAGGGTAATATTTCTCCTTGACTGCATCCATAAAAAAATCCCAAGTGGGCTCGGCCCCAAATATTCCAGACTCCTCTATGGAATTTTTCTCCCAGTAACTTTCCCACCAATGTTTCACATGGGGGAGAACCTTAAGGAGTGAAAAGGTGATATTTTCTCTATCGTAAAAATTATGAACAAAAAAAAACCTTCTAGCAAATTTAACCATTTTTCCAAAGCATCTACATCGATCTAGCCTTAAAATATGTGAATATACAAATTAACTTATACCTTGAATGGGGCAGTGTCTCCAAAGAGACTGCTTGACGATGACGTGTCTACTATTATCGACAATCGTTGAAGGATTTGGGAAAAATTATCCAACATATCGTTCATTTGTTGCGCGATGGATTTCTCAAGAAACAAATTGATGGGATCTTCTGCTCCCTTGTCTCTCTTCTCTTCTTCCATGGGATGTCGCTTGGGCTGGAGAGAGCGACTATCCTCAATGGAAACTAGATCAAAACCTAACTCTCTATACCCTGAACTCGTCAGGGACATGCACAAGAAATGAAAAGGAGTATCCTTCTCTGATACCACTAATCTGGATTATTTTGAGAATGAAATGAAGCTAGAGATATAACCATGAAATAAAAAGATATATTGCAATAAACAAAGAGATACAATAATGCACAATTTTTATTAATGAGAGAATGTACAGAAACTGTAAAATTACATAGTGAATGACTTGGTAGAATGGTGGCGGATTATCTCTGAGAAGAGATGTGATGGCTACGCTCATTCACAAGAAGATTATGATGATTAAAATGAGGCTCTAGAGGTCTTTTTAACATAAGGAAAATCCAAAATCCTAATCCCGAAAGATGAAACGCCAAAAGGTTTGTGGGCCCCGATGGGGTAGTTGGTATGTCAACTTCCAAAGGGCATAAATTTTGCATACGATCTTCGTTCGGGGTGCACTGTTGGATTACTGAGAGGGGGGTGAATAATTAATAGATAAATTCAATCCTTTTTAAACACAAAATGCAAGTGTTATATCAATGTAGAATTATCATCCAATAGTTGTAGAGTAAATAAAAAATTAACAAATGAGAAATCATACACATACACAGTACATCAGTGTTTTTACGTGGAAACCCAAAGTGGGAGAAAAACATAGAATCATTTTTCTTATATGTCTTTAAGGATTACATTCATTGGAAGCACCAACTTCCTTTGTTTTTCTTCTGCAACTGGAAGGAGGATCCAACCCCCTAGTTTCTCAGGCTACAACCTGAGGGAATCTCCAACTCCCCAATTCTTTGGCTACAACCAAAAGGAGGATACAACCCCCTATGTTCTCCCCAATTCTTTGGCTACAACCAAAAGGAGGCTACAACCCCCTATGTTCTCCCCAATTATTTGGCTACAACTAGAAGGAGGCTACAACCCCCTATCTTTTGAATCTCTTTGACATGGTGAACACAATTCTTCTTGATCTATATCTGCATCTTCTTTGGAATTTTCTGAATTTGTGATGGGTGAAGAATATATGTCATGTAACTTATCCCAAATTTCTTTGGTTGATGAACATTTACCAACCTTTTCTCTTTCCATATTAGGTAATCCTTCCCAGATGAAATCCATTGCTAATTTGTTATTCTTCTTCAATTCCTTCTTGGCTGTAGTATTTTCCCTTTTTGAACTATCATATCCTATAACAACTGATAGACAAATATAATACCCATGTGCTTGTAAAAATAATTTCATCCTTCCACTCCACATATCATACTTTAAACCATTCTGACCATTGAACACCGGTACTTCATTCTCAAAATAATCCATGGTCTCCTTCTAGTGGTTAAACAGTTTCGTGAAGGAACCTGCTCTGATACCAATTGTTGGATTACTAAGAGGGGGGTGAATTAGTAATAGAGCAATTCAATCCTTTTTAACCAAAAAATGCAAGTGTTATACCAATGTAGCATTATCATCAAATAGTTGCAGAGTAAATAAACAATGAACAAATGAGCAATAATACACATACACAGTACACCAATGTTTTTACATGGAAACCCAAAGCGGGAGAAAACCACGTAATGCTTTTTCTTATATGTCTTTAAGAATTACATTCATTAGAAGAACCAAATTCCTTTGTTTTCTAGCTACAACTGAAAGGAGGCTCCAACCCCCTAATTTATGAGGCTACAACCTGAGGGAAGCTCCAACTCCCCAATTCTCTTGCTACAACCCCCTATGTTCTCTGGCTACAACCGGAAGGTGACTGCAACCACTTGTCCTTGCCCCTTCCAACTTCCCTGACGTAGAATTAGAATGATGGAACCACTGTCACACTATCACTGTGAGATATACCATTGTACAATTGTACCAACCTGTACCACTGACCAACAACCAACCTGTACTACTTCCCTGCAATCAATATGTACATGAATTGAACATGTATCAACCAAATGCAACAAATTGGCGACCTGTAGTTCTGCAACATGTGTATGTACGCGCCCTATCTATAGAACATCATGCGTATGTACGTAACCTATATGTTATGCAGCCTACATATACCCTCTGAAAACTAGTATACAACAGATACGTGACCTGTAGTTCTGAAACATGCGTATGTATGTGCCCTATCTATACAATAACCTGTGTATGTACGCTTCCTATCTATTATGCAACCTACATATACCTTCTGAAAACTAGGGTTTTGCTTCTTCTGAAAACTTTTGATCCTCTGAAACGTCTTTCACATAGATCTACAACCTGTCACTATATCCATATTATAACTATACCCTCTACATGCATCCTCATACATAACCCTTACCCAAAGAATATATATATCTCTCTTGTCATGTTCCATATGAGTGTGTGTAATCATGAACAAGTATAATAACCCTCACATGATCTAGACATCAAACCCTTTATGATATTCAACCACTTCACAAATACAAGCTCTCAACCAAGTACCACAAAGACCCTTAGCCATATGCCAAGAAATAAAAGATGTTCCTTAAATCTAACAAGAAGTATCAATGATAATATTGATTATACTAGCACTATATTTATGTATATCGGACTTATACAGAAGATCTCATACAGCCACTAATCTTTCTAGGGAGAATCCTCAAGTCTCCATAACCATTTCTAATGCATAAATCAAAATCCAACTACTCATAGAAATAAGACATACCTTTTGAACCAGTGGATAGATCTAATGTATTTGATCAATGTAGACCTTCTTGGAAGCTTGATCTCAGAATCTAGAACCTCGACATCTTCATCTTCTCAAGTTTCTATGACTTTACCCTCATGTACACGCCCTAATACACTGCCAGCCCATGTATGTATGCACCCTAATACAATGTTAGCTCGCGTACACCTCATAAATTAGGGTTTTTTTGTATTCGTTGTAATTCCAAAATTTTTGTAGTCAACCCTTCGTGCTACCTCAGACTTTCGCAACTTCAGATGTATCAATGAGTACTTGCAATAATCCTTACACAACAATAGATATTCAAAATTATCAAGTATAATAAAATGAGAGACCCTTGTTTCTTATTTATACTTTCATGTAGCTTCCTCAAGGGGTTTCCTTCTATCCATATTAACCCACTTTCCTTATTTTAGGGATAACCCACTTCTAACCACTTGTCCACTTAACTTGACCACTTTCCGCAATTAGCAAGTTCTCCATTAACTTTATTATTTAAATAATTTCTTTTGCATCCACTTTGAATTATAGTACACTCATCACTTCACTTTATTATTTAAATAATTTCTTCTTTGCAACTACTTTGACTACTTTGACCTTTTGGGGCTTCTAGATGACTCATGAGGGTTATCCAACTTCACATGGCCATAACCCTATAACCGTGAGGCTTTATGTGACATTCCACATACCACCGGAAATGGCACGACGTGTACTATCCATCTATAATAGTATTACCTACAAATATATCAAAACTCATACCATTATCCATCAAACAAACTCGGGTCCATTACCCAAACCTTTGTGCTACCGAAATTTTCTATTGGACTTTATTCAAGGGTTGACATCAATGACAACCAAACCAATTAATCAACATGCACGATAGCTTGTTGGAAAGGTCTATCCAAGGAATACACATTTTCCTATCACACTCTAGATAAACCCTACTATGTGACTGTGACAAGCCCAAAAAACTTTGTTTAGGGCCTTAAAACAGCCCCGAAAGTTTAGGACTCAAAAAGTTGTAGAAAAGTTGCCAAGTGAAGGATCTGATCCTGTCACTTAGAGGGGGGGGGGTGAATCAGTGACACAATAACAATAATTTTATCATTTTCTTTTATTTATGCAAACATAATTTTGACACAATATTTTACCGTGGAACCCAATTGGGAAAAACCACAAACTATTTTCTATTAACTGCAAAATTTGTTTTACATGTTACATAGAAGGAAGATATTATTCCTTTTCGGTCAACACCAACTGATCAGGATGCACCCACACCCTTGTTCACCAGCACCAACTGGTAGGAGGCTATGACCCCCTGTTTAGTCAGCTACAATTGACAAGGAAGCACCAACTCCCTCTGCAGGAACCAACCTACCCTTGCACCACCCAACCACCCTTATTTTCTGAATCTAGAAAAAAAAATTGTATCAATTCTTTACTGCATGTTTCTTTTCTCCTGTGATTTTATATATCTTTTGATTCGAACTATAGAGACTCTTTCTTCTCACCACTCTTTCTCATTTATATATTATTCAAAACAACGTGAGTGATATACACTATGTCCCTTTATTTGGACTATCTCACATCTTTATTTAAATTAACCATAATAATTGTTTTAACATTTTTATCATGAAGGATTTTTCATAAATTGATCACAGTTATGGATCAATTTCATCCTTTTAGATCGATCCCGAATCTATGAATTTATTTGCAGAAACCGAGTTATGTAGAGGCTCTTCCTTCAAACCATTACATGTGACCGAGTGATACAAAACCACAGGCTTATCAATTTAGCGATGTATTATATCCTTCCTTTTTAATCTCTTATTCCATATGACCAATGGCAGTGACTAGACGCTAGGCCAAACGAGTTATTGAGCACTTATCAAATCAACGGTCACGATTTAATCCCATGATGAGATGGACGACAATCGGGACTTTGGGACTTCGTCATTCGGGACTTCAGGATTTCAACTTTTCAAAATTTTGAATAAGATTTTGTCGAACAGATCAGACGGTTCAATTTTATTTCGCATAACTAGATCAATGGTCATGTTCAATCCTTATACTTATCCTTTCATTGCTTAATCCGACGGCTGGGACTTAATCAAGCATTTAGATGGATGGCCACCATTTAATCTAGGACTTCAGCTATTCTACTTACACTATCCTTCCACTGTAATATGATCAACGACTGAGAATACACCCGAAATTATCTTCATATCGAACGACTCGTGTCCACTTCGAGACTTCGACATTCAGGACTTCAAGACTTAGGGGATCTGTTGGTGGTGAAACTCCTGAAGTAAAACTCCTAGAGTGACATAACTTGATTACGTCACTTGATGATGTGGCATGAGCCGAGTGTCTATCACGTGTCACTCTGATTCTTGATTTGCACGTACTTGAAATGTCAATTTCAACTTGACACTTGTCATTATCTATCTGTGCCACGTGTCCTTTCTTACATAGTTTGTCAATGTGGTCTATCACATTTCCTTACTAATGTGGTCTGCTGACGTAGATATTCTAATGTGACACATATTCATCTCCTTGATCTAACGGTCAGAATAACATCCGAAGGGTATCTCAGATCGACGACTGAGAGTGAGTTCCAAATTTTGGCTTTCGCGACTTCAGGTATTTCGATATCTCGATTTCACAAATATTCCGAAGTGATATTACCGAAGCGTAACCTCCTCACATCTTTATACTAGAAGTGAATTATGTTTTTTTGATCAAGATCTTAGATCGACGACTCGATCTGTCTGCGATGTTGCTTTGCTTTGGTTTAAGTCTAACGACCCTCCATCTTTTCTTATCATATCCTTCCACTTAAAGTGATCCGACAACTGACGGATATTCAGATAATTGAATTCTCAATCGTTTTTCCCTGCTTATCCTATCCTTCCATTTAAGTTGATCCAACGGTCGTGAAGACTCTCAAAGTAGATTAACAATCAAGGATGATTTTGGAACCACAACTTGCAAGTGATTTAACTCGTCACCCAAACTCCGCAATTTGAAGTTGTGCATTGTTGGTGAGTCAACCACAATCGTTGATATTCGAAGCTATAAGATCTGACGGTCTTGACTGATTGCGGGATTGGAAATAGCACGATATTTAATTCTCCTTCCGATATTTGCAATTTATTCCTGTCGTTGATCTGGTGATTGGGAATACGACGGTCATTATTGTTATTGGATAAATACGTAAGTGTGGACAAAACCAATCTCCCTAGATCCACCTGGATCTAGAACAAATCAAGACAGAATAATACTCTTTCCCTAGATTTAGACTATCGAATGAATTAGGAAGTAAGAATCATGGACATACCTTATGATCGCTTCCTTTAGTCTTTGTTGTACCAGCTTCGCTCCAATGCTCTTGTGTCGTTCGGACTAGGACAGCTCAAACCAATCGAAGTGAAAACAACTTAATATATTCAACAGTTAATCTATGTATATGATCAAGGAATTATGCAATAAAGTAGACTTAGCTTTATGGGAAAGGGACATATTACTGTATCATATTGATAGAAATCAAAGCTTACAACCTGAGCCTTGATGTTGCAAACCTCCTTTCGATGGCCCTTGGCTCTAACACACACACTTGCTCACTTGCATGAAGAAGATCAACCACCTTTGATAAACTTGCTGGAGTTCTCTAGCTGTTGTAGCATCAATCCTTCACACAATCTTTCACAAATTCTCCAATGTCTTCTTAACCTTGTTTGCTTCTAACCTTTTCCATGAGAATCCCTCAATATATAGGAGAGAATGAATTAGTTACTTGGATAAGAATGATCCCAAAATATCAGGAAATCCAGTACTTAGACAACCATTCGAATTCCATCTCATCCTTCTAGAAGATTCCCTTCTAGAAGCTTCGAGAATTCATCCTTTTTCCCTTCTTTAGAAAGTGTTCGCACCCTAGCAGTTAGACACAGTGCAAACTTCTCACACCCTGGATTAAGGTAGCTTGCGAGAATCATACATTCTCGCAGGAAAATGTATTAGTAGCCTGCGAACCTTCCTCAAAAATATGATTTCTGGAGAGAGATGAAGGTAACTTTTCTCAGGAGAAAATTCTAATGAAAATCCTGAGTACACCATCTTCAATACATCATCATGATGACCAAAATCATGGGTAACAATGATTTAATCCGACTTAATATGATCATTTGTTGGATCAACCACAGTTGTCGATATTTGAGTTTATGAGATCTGATGACCTAGACTAATTGCAGGATTATAACTAGCGATTCGTTTAATTCTTATTTTTCTCTCTGCAATTCATCGCTCCATCTCTTCTGAGATTTGATCTTTATTCGCTAACCCTCCTGATATTTTATCTCTGCACATCATCCAATTGTTTGACATCAACCATAATACTATTGATATCAATGACAATTCGTCATACCAACTTATCATCACATCAATGACATCATCTGTTGACATCAATGACAATACATCAATGACACTATGTCCAACTATCTCCCCCTTTGTCAATCTACACAATGTCCCCCCGTGATGATTCTTCTCTCTTCTGAAATTCTTCTCCCCCTTTGACATCAATGGAAAATGGTTACTTCCCCTATGGTAAAACTCTCTCTATATGTATACTTCTGATCAAAATCTAAACATGGGTAACTTATCCTACAATCATACTTTTCTTTTCATAACTGAATGACTCCTTCTGATTTTGATTGTTGTCTCCCCCTGATTTGGTGCCAATTGATGCATTATTTTCTTGAGAGATTTAGGTTGGAAGAGGGATTACTCCCAATTTATGCCTGAGATATTCAAATACATCTCTACTTAAGGGTTTTGTGAAAATATATGCCACTTGTTCTTGTGTTGGGACATATTCCAATTTAATGTTCTTATTTTCAGCCTGATCTCTTAGATAGTGGTATTTTATGGGAATATGTTTTGATTTGAAGTGTTGGACATGATTCTTGGAGAGACTTATAGTGCTTGTATTATCACAGTGGATAATAGTAGGTTCTTCAAATACTATTTTAATGTCTTGTAAGGCTTGTTTCATCCATTCCACTTGTATGCAAGATTCTGCTACTACAATATACTCATGTTCAGTGCTAGACAAAGAAATTGAGCACTGTTTCTTTCTTATCCAAGCTACCAATGATTCTCCCAAAAATAATGCTCCTCCACTTGTACTTTTTCTGTCATCTACACTACCTGTCCAATCAACATTTGAATAGGCTTTTAATGTGAATGAATCCTTGATAGGGTACCACAAACCAAGATCTATAGTTCCTTTCAAATACCTAAAGATTCTTTTTACAGATTGAACATGGCTCTCCTTTGGTGTTTCTTGGAATCTATCCACCATCCCAACAAATTGCTTAACATCAAGTCTAGAAGATATTACATAGAGTAAACTCCCAATCATTGATCTGTAGTGTTTTGGATCTATAGCTTTGGACTCATCTTCCTTTTTTAGTTTGCATCCAATTGTCATAGGTGTACTAACATGTTTGCTATCCTCTAACTGGAATATCTTAAGCATATATTTAACATACTTAGATTGATGGATAAAGACTCCTCTTTTGGACTGTATTATTTGTAATCCAAGAAATAAATGCAGTTCGCCAAGCAAAGATATTTCAAATTCTTGTTGCATCATCCTAACAAAGTCATTACTCATTTTTTCATCATCACTTCCAAATATAATATCATCAACATATACTTCCACAATCATCATATTATTACCATCAATTTTACAATAAATATTGTTGTTTGTTGATCCCTTTTTGAGGCCTTGTTTTTGTAAGTAAGAATCTAGCCTTGCATACCAAGCTCTAGGTGCTTGTTTTAACCCATAAAGTGTTTTCTTTAGTTTATAGACATAGTCTCCTTTGTTAGTTAATTGAAACCCTTCTGGTTGCTCAATATAGACTTCTTCTTCTAAGTTTCCATTGAGAAATGTTGACTTGACATCCATTTGGTATAGTTTAAATTTTTTGTAGCTAGAGAAGGCTAGGAACATCCTAATTGCCTCTAATATGGCCACAGGTGCAAAGGTTTATTCATAGTATACTCCTTCAACTTGAGCATATCCTTTACATACCAATCTATCTTTGTTCCTAATTACTTTCCCATTCTCATTCATTTTGTTTTTATACACCCATTTAGTTCCAATGACATTTTTTTTTTGGTCTTGGAACTAGTTCCCAAGTTTGATTTTTTTCAATCTGGTCCAATTATTCATTCATAGCATTGACCCGATTCTCATCTTTACATGACTCTTTGATTGATATGGGCTCAATATGTGACAAAAGTGTTATTTCTGTTTGATACAATAGTTGTCTTCTTGTGTGCACCCCATCACTCTTATTTCCAATAATCAGTTCTTCAGGATGATTCTTTTGAGTCATTCTAGAGGGTGTCTTTGTGTCTCTTCTTGGGGATTCTTATATTATCTCTTCTTCTTGAATATCCTCTTTGTCTTCACTAGTATCCATATCATCCTATTCCCTTTCTTATTTATCCTCTTCTACTTCTTCTTCTTGTGTACCAACTGACTCATCATCATCTTCATCTTCACTATCAAGTATAGTCTCTTGATTTTTTATCCTTATTGTTTTAATATCATCCACCTTGACATCTGCACTCTCAACAATCTTATGTAATATAATATTGTAGCATTTGTATTCCTTTTTGGTAGAGTCATATCCAAGAAATATACCTTCATCAAATCTAGCATCAAATTTTACGAGATTCTCATCAATCCTTTTATTGTAGCACTTACTTCCAAAGACCTTGAAGTATTTTATCGATGGAGCTCTTCCAAACCATAGTTCATAAGGTGTCTTATTACTATTAATCCTAACCTGACCTCTATTCAATATGTATACTATTGTGCTCACAACTTCCCTGCAATATCCATCAAAAAAAATTTCTTCATTGATCATAGTCCTTCCAGCCTCCTGAACTGTTCTATTCCTTCTCTTAGCAATCTCATTTTGCTGAGGTGTTCTGGCATCAAAGAATTCTCTTTTTATTCCATGGGTTTCACAGAAGAGATCAAACTCTTTTGAGGTGAACTCACCACCATTTTCTAATATAAGACATTTGATTTTTGTCTCCTTTTCATTTTCAACGAGGGTTTTAACGGCTTTGAATTTGTTAAGTGCTTCTGATTTTTCTTTGAGAAAACATATCCAACCCATTCTAGTAAAATCATCAATAAAAAACATAAAGTAGGACTCTCCTTTCAAACTCTTGGTCCTTGTAGGTCCACATAAGTCAAGGTGAACAAGCTCTAAAGTTTTTGAGGTTGTGTATTCTTTTACTTTGAACTTTATTCTAGTTTGCTTCCCTAGTTGACAGTGTCTACACATAGTATTTGAGGGCTTTATGATATTTGGCAAGTTTATTACTGCACCAAGATTGTTGACTTTTACTAGATTGTCAAAGTTAATGTGCCCCAACCTTTTATGCCATAGTCAACTTTCATCTACTAGATTTATATGGCATTCCTCATTCAATTTTGCATCTAATATATATACATTTTCGGGAGTTCTAGGAGCAGTACCAACCAATTTTCCTGTGTCTTCTCTCCTAATCTCACATTTCTGGGAATCAAATATGCATAAGTGCCCCTGATCACAGGTTTGGCTGACACTTAATAGACTAGGTTTCAATTTTTCAACAAGCAACACATTTTTGGCTTTGTCTTTTCCCAAACTCGCAGTGCCTTTCCCAAGCATGTTACCTGAAGCATTGTCACCAAATGTAACTTTACCCTTTTGTTTCTTTAAGTCTAAAAACTTTTCCTTGTTACCTGTCATATGTTTTGATCACCCACTGTCAACATACCAAAGGTCTTTTTTATATTGGGCTTTTAAGGAAATAAGACATTCCCTTTTTGATGTTTTTTCTCTCCAAAGTTTCTTTTGCTCTCTAATGAACTTTGGTGTTTCTGAAACTTCCATTAATATGAAATTAATGGGCTTATGTCCATAGTTATGACATCTGAAGCATTCTAGTTCCCCTTCTTGTAGAGATGAAAAGGAGTAATATTTTCTTCTTTTGACTCGATTTACTACTTATTTATCTTTAAGGTTATAGTTCTTAACCTTTAGTTTTTTCTTCTATATGCTCTACAATTCATAGATTTATGTCCAAAATTAAAGAATGCAAAGAAATAACCGAAGAAAATGTGAGGATACATGTTTTGATAAACCTTCTTTGGTATTGTCTTGTTTTCCTTCTTGATGGGTGGAAGTAGCTCTCTGGAGTTCTGGTCATTACTTGTCTTCTCTTCATTTTTCTTCTTGAATGTACTGAGGAGAGCATATGCATTAGATTTTGAGTTGACTTGGCTTGTTTCTTGAGAATAACCTATTCCATTTTTATTACCTAAATCCCTTTGTGTGGTAATAATCTTATCCAATATTTTATAGCTATTCTCATATCTTGTTTGAATGAGTTTTGTATCAAGTTATTTTCTTAGGTGAACTATTTATGCCTCCATTCTTTCACAGGTTATTTGTTTTTCTTTAAGAGACTTTTCTAGACTTTCTTCAATACTATTTGATTCTAGGATTTGGTTTTTCAGGCTGCTCATGAGTTTCTCCATCTCCTCTTCTTTCTATTCATGTTTTTCCTTTTGTTCAACTACAAAACTTTTCAACTGTTTATATTTGGTTTTGTATTTTCTTAATTCTTCCAAGTCACTGAGAAGTTCTTCTTCCATATTAAATTTTGCTTCATCTTTTGACTATTTCTCATGTTTAATGTCTTCTATATCATTAGAGTCTTCAATACCTAGAAAAAGGACTTCATCATCATCATTGTCACTAGACTCTAATGAACTGTTGTTTTCTTCTTTTGAGAAATTTGTTTTTCCCTTTGTAAAACTTTTTCTTGTAGTTGGGTTTTTCCTTTTTCTTGTATTGTTTGGTTTTTTTTTCTTCATCTTCGGGGTCCTCCTTGGGATAGGGAAACTTGGCTGAAAAATGGCCAACCTTGCCACAATTAAAACATTTGAAAGGCAACTTGCCTTTGTACTTCCCTGATCCTTTCTGAAGTTTTTTAATGAAATTTTCTTCTGCCACATCATATTCTTTATCATGGTTGGATTGAAGTTTCTTCTTCTAATTCTTTGTTTTCTTGAGTACCTTGAAGGTTTCCTCTCCTTGTGAGATATTCTCATGACCTAATATTAACTCATAGGCTGTGAGGATTCCATAAAATTCATTCATGGTGAGTTTATCTAGATTTTTTCGATCTTCAAGAGCAGACACTTTAGGATTGTATAGAATAGGTGGTGTTCTTAGAATTTTTTCTACTAGCTCATTATTAGATACTTCTACTCCTAATCCTCTGATTGAATTAATAATATTATCAACTCTTTCGAAGTACTCGGAGATATTTTCCTCATCTTTCATTTTTAGGCCTTAATATTGTACTTTGAGAGTCTGGAGTTTGGCCCTCTTAACCTTGGTATCTCCTGCATATATAGTTTCTAATTTATCCCATAGTTGTTTTTCATTATTACAGTTTAGTACCTTAGCAAGGATTTTCTTACTCAGTCCAACTTGTAGTGTGTTTAAGGAATTTTCATGTTCCCAAAACTTTTTCTTATCTTCTTCTTCTATGGGCATGGCTTTTGGAACATCATATACCTTTTCAACTAATGTCCATACTTCCAATCCAATGGACATTAGATAGATTTTCATTCTAACACTCCAAAAGACATAGTCTTCACCATTAAATAGGGGGGGGGTTGATGACATCTTCAACTACTGATCCATTCTGATATATATTCCTCTTCAAGTGATTTAAACCTTTTGTGAAGAGACCCGCTCNACAATAATTTTATCATTTTCTTTTATTTATGCAAACAGAATTTTGACACAATATTTTATCGTGGAACCCAATTGGGAAAAACCACAAACGATTTTCTATTAACTGAAAAAATCGTTTTACATGTTACATATAAGGAATATATTCTTCCTTTTCGATCATCACCAACTGATCAAGATGCACCAACACCCTTTTTCACCAGCACCAACTGGTAGGAGGCTACGACCCCCTGTTTAGTCAGCTACAACTGACAAGGAAGCACCAACTTCCTCTACAGGCACAAACCTACCCTTGCACCACCCAACCACCCTTATTTTCTGAATCTGGAAAAACATTATGTATCAAGTCTTTACTGCATCTTTCTTTGCTCCTATGATTTAATATATCTTTTGATTCAAACTACAAAGACTCTTTCTTCTCACCACTTTTTCTCGTTTATATGTTCTTCAAAACAACATGAGTGTTATACACTATGTCCCTTTATTTGGACCATCACACCTCTTCGATTAACTTAACCATAATCATTGATTTAACATTTTTATCGTGAAGGATTTTTCATAAATTGATCACAGTTATGGATCAATTTCATCCTTTTAACTTGATCCCAAATCTATGCATTTATTTCCAGAAACCGAGTTCTACAGAGGTTCTTCCTTCAAACCATTACATGTGACTGAGTGATACAAAACCATAGGCTTATCAATTTAGCGACATATTATATCCTGCCTTTTTAATCTCTTATTCCATATGACTAGTGGCGATGATGAGACGCTAGGCCAAATGAGTGCTTGAGCGCTTATAAAATCAACAATCATGTTTTAATCCCCTGATGAGAAGGACGACAGTCGGGACTTTGGGACTTCTTCATTCAGGACTTTGGGATTTCAACTTTTCAAATTTTTGAATAAGATTTCATCGAATAGATTAGACGGTTCAATTTTATTTTGCATAACTAGATCAATGGTCATGTTCGATCCTTACACTTATCCTTTCATTTCGTAATCCGATGGCTAAGAGTTAATCAAGGATTTATATGGATGACCACCATTTACTTCGAGACTTCGGCTATTCTACTTACACTATCCTTCCACTGTAATATGATCAACAGTTGAGAATACACACGAAATGATCTTCAGATCAAATGACTCATGTCAACTTTGGGACTTCGGCATTTAGGAATTTGGGACTTAGGGCATATGATGGTGGTGAAACTCTCGAAGTAAAACTCGCAGAGTGGTGTAACTTGCTTACGTCACTTGATGATGTGGCATGAGCCGAATTTCTATCACGTGTCACTCTGATTCTTGATTTTCATGTACCTAAAATGTTGATTTCAACTTGACACTTTTCATTATATGAATGTGCCACGTGTCCTTGCTTATGTGGTATGTCAACATGGTCTATCACATGTCCCTGCTGATCAGGGGATCAAATTTTGCTCAAAAATTCAAAGTGCTCGGAATCGCTCCAAAATGAACAGGAGTGTAGCCCTCGTCTTCACAAACCCAATGCAACTCGTTTGGGTTCAAACGTACGTCAGGAGCGAGAGATATCGCGATCTATTCAAATCATCAAACAGGTAAAAAAAAGGGGCGTTGACTGTGTAGTCTGGACAGTCCGTACAGATGTTGACGTGGCATGAACGTACGATGACGTGGAAGAGACCGTACGTCCATACGTTGGTGTGGCATGTGATGAAATGGTAGTTTGTGATTGGCAGATGTGGTCGAATTATGATGTGACACGTGGCATCATTTTGGTTAATGGTGTGGTGCCACATGGCCCAGTCATGGGCTGCCACGTGGCACCGTTGTATTGGTTGTTGTTTAAAATTGTATGGAGTCCGTGGGGGTCGAACCTCAGACCTCCCCTATGGCTCCGCGCTTTGGTAGTGTGTGGGCTACCACTAGCCCACACAGTGGTCCTTATAAACTCTATGGTTTAATTTACATTTGAATTGTATTAAAATGTGAATGGGGGCGCATTTGGGCTAGGGCTTAGCCCCAGCCTTGGTCGCATGCATTTATATATATGACCACCACTTTATATACGGAGCACGTGTTTCAAACAGCCCGGTCGCATATATTTTAAAACCGCATGACCATTATGTAAACAGTTGGCGCGCATTTGTGTTATCAAATGTATTAAGCCACGGTTCTTGAGCGCCATTACATATGACTTCAACCTTAGCGTGGGAGTTGGATTGGTTTTGGAAATGGTTAGCCCTTTTATATTTGCACGAGGTCACATGGACCCATGTGCCTG
This sequence comes from Picea engelmannii, assembly GCA_009831015.1. Classification (NCBI taxonomy): domain Eukaryota; kingdom Viridiplantae; phylum Streptophyta; class Pinopsida; order Pinales; family Pinaceae; genus Picea; species Picea engelmannii. Next base: position 949,453 of record ML782819.1, read on the forward strand.
AGAGCTTGGCGGTTAGGGGATGGCGCGCCCATAACCGTCCTACAGTTTGCACCGTTGGCGCAGCTGCATTCGGTGCCAGGTTTTTACACTTTAAATAGTGTGTGTGCTAGGTTGAATGAACAAAGGTGCAATTTGTAGATGCAGAGACAACAAGCTTGAAGAGGAGACTTCAAGGAAGCCTAACTTCTTCGTTTTAGCCAAACGAGGTGCCGAAAAAGCCCAGCTAGGGGTTTTTGGACGCTCTGAAGCCATTGGAGCAGTTTGTTGGTCATTTTGAGCATTGTAAAGCACGATTTTGAGCATTTTGAGCAAATAATAATAATGATCCATTGGAAGCTAGACCAGGAGATGTAGCCCAAGAGAGGGGTGAACTCCTTTATCATTTGTTGTGTTGTGTGTTTATGTTCATTGATTATGTTGCTGTTTATATGCATCTTAAATGAGTAAATCCTATTAATAATGTGTTGCAAAGTTGATCCATTTTCTTTTAACACATAAACTTTACTTGCAAATATTTCCAAGTTTACAAGTCTTCTTCATTTTTAGATCAAGTTGGTATCGGAGCATAGGTTTTTGAAGACTTGATTATTTTGCAAGTGTTTTGTTTTCTGATGCTCACAAGGTTGAAACTCACAAGAGGAGAAGGTCAACTTGTGGAGCCAAGTTCTCGTCCTTCAAGGAGAAAGGATATACAATCACCGCAAGTTTCAAGGAGGCATTCACCAAGTATGGCTCATGAAGAAAGTCATGAACATGTTCCTGCAGAAGATGAAGATTTCAGAAAGGCTATCATGGAAATGAGAGAGATGATGAAGATCTTGATGGAAAGGAATGCAGGGTTGCAAGGTGAAGGCTCCAACCCTTCAAAGCATAAGGGAGACAGTGGTGATAAAACTCCAAATGGAAATGGAGGGAATGGT
>ML782819.1:954036-971783 GCA_009831015.1 Picea engelmannii
GAGCATTTACACTACATTCAACATGCTTACAATCGTGCTAAGCACTCTTCGACTCAAACGTCGCCATTTGAAGCATGTTTTGGCTATTTGCCCAAATCTCCTTTAGATTTTATCTTTGGGAAGGATATTGCTATCGATGGTCAGTATGACATTGATAGGATAGAAAAGTTTATTGAACAAATTCAGTCGATACACCAAGTGGTGCAAGAGCAGTTGGAAAAGAGTCAGGCCAAGTACAAGACGAGACATGACAAGCATCGTGTTGATCACAGTTTCCAAGTTGGAGATGAAGTTTGCCTTTACATCAGTAAGGAGAGGCTTAAAGGAGAAGGTAAAAAATTGAAACCAATTCGATATGGTCCTTTCAAGATTATCGACAAGATTGGTAACAATGCCTTTCGTTTAGATTTGCCTCCTTATATGCAAATGTATGCAGTTGTTAATGTTGAGAATTTGAAATTGTATGAGCCTCCATTGATTGATGATCATGGAGAGCATGTTTAGATTCCTTCTATAGATGATTTTTCCCCATAATATCTTACAGAACTGCATGAAGACACCATCCTTGATAGGAGAATGCGAACTTCAAAACGAGGAAATGTGGAGTATCTTCGAGTTGGTCTTGAAGGTACCAATCCAAGCAAAGCCAAGTGGATTGAGGTTGGAAGGGTGAGGGAACTATACCCTCATCTTCACATAGACTGAAAATAGTCTTTTGGAGGTCCAAAAGCTTCCCAATGGGGAGGTGTGATCAGGGGATCAAATTTTGCTCAAAAATTCAAAGTGCTCAGAATCACTTCAAAACAAATAGGAGCGTAGCCCTCATCGTCACAAACCCAACACAACTCATTTGGGTTCAAATGGACGTTGGGAGTGAGAGATATCGCGATCTGTTCGAATCGTCAAATAGGAAAAAAAAAGGGCGTTGACTGTGCAGTTCGTACAGTCCGTACGGATGCTGACGTGGCATGACCATACTATGACGTGGCAGAGACCGTACATCTATACACTGATGTGGCATGTGATGACATGGCAGTTTGTGTTTGGAAGATGTGGTCGAATTATGATGTGACACGTGGCATCATTTTGGTTAATGGTGTGGTGCCATGTGGCCCAGTCATGGGCTGCCACGTGGCACCATTGTATTGGTTGTTGTTTAAAATTGTATGGATTCTATGGGGGTCGAACCCCGGACCTCCCCTATGGCTCCGCGCTTTGGTAGTGTGTGGGCCACTAGCCCACACGGTGGTCCTTGTAAACTCTATGGTTTAATTTACATTTGAATTGTATTAAAATGTGAATGGGGGCGTGTCCAGGCTGGGGCTTAGCCCCAGCCCCGGTCGCATGAATTTATATATATGACCACCACTTTATATACGGAGTGCGTGTTTCAAACAACCCGGTCGCATATATTTTAAAACCGCATGACCATTGTGTAAACAGTGGGCGCGCATTTGTGTTATCAAATGTATTAAGCCACGGTTCTTGGGCGCCATTACATATGACTTCAACCTTAGCACGAGAGTTGGATTGGTTTTGGAAACGGTTAGCCCTTTTATATTTACATGAGGTCACATGGACCCATGTGCCCGAGAGCTTGGCGGTTAGGGGCTGGCGCACCCATAACCGTCCTACAGTTAGCACCGTTGGCGCGGTTGCGTTCGGTGTCGGGTTTTTACGCTTTAAATAGCGTGTGTGCTAGGTTGAATGAACAAGGGTGCAATTTTTAGATGCAGAGACAACAAGCTTGAAGAGGAGACTTCAAGGAAGCCTAACTTCTTCGTTTTTTGGCCAAATGAGGTGCCGAAAAATCCCAGCTAGGGGTTTTTGGACACTCTGAAGCCATTGGAGCAGTCTGTTGGTCATTTTGAGCATTGTAAAGCACTTTTTTGAGCACTTTGAGAAAATAATAATAATGATCCATTGGAAGCTGGACCAGGAGATGTAGCCCAAGAGAGGGGTGAACTCCTTTATCATTTGTTGTGTTGTGTGTTTATGTTCATTGATTATGTTGTTGTTTATATGCATCTTAAATGAGTAAATCCTATTAATAATGTGTTGCAAAGTTGATCCATTTTCTTTTAACACATAAACTTTACTTGCAAATATTTCCAAGTTTACAAGTCTTCTTCATTTTTAGATCACTTACTGACATGGTCTGCTAATGTAGATCACCCGATGTGACACATATTTATCTCCTCGATATAACAGTTAGAATAACATCTAAAGGGTATCTCATGTCGACAGTTGAGAGTGACTTCAGAATTTTTGCTTTTGGGACTTTCGGTATTTCAATATCTCGATTTCACAAATCTTCTGAAGTGAGATTCTCGAAGCGTAACCTCCTCACATCTTTAGAACCGAAGTGAATTATGTTTGTTTGATCAAGATCTTAGATCGATGGCTTGATATGTCTGTGATGCTTCTTTGCCTTGATTTAAGTATAACGACCCTCCATATTTTCTTATCCTATCCTTCCAGTTAAAGTGATCTGACGACTGATGGATATTTGGATAATCGAATTCTCAATCATTTTGTCCCTCTTATCCTATCCTTCCATTTAAGGTGATCCAATGGTCGTGAAGACTCTCGAAGTCGGTTAATGATCAAGGATGATTTTAGAACCACAACTTGCGAGTGATTTAACTCGTCACCCAAACTTCGCAATTTGAAGTTGTGCGTTGTTGGTGAGTCAAACACAATCATCGATCTTCGAAGCTATAAGATCTAACGATCCTGACTGATTACAGGATTGGAAATAACACGATATTTAATTCTCCTTTCGATCTCTGCAATCTATTCTCGTCGTTGCTCTAGTGATTTCGCATCCGACGATCACGATTTAATCCAACTTAATCTGATCGTTTGTTGGATCAACCACAATTGTCGATATTTGAGTTTATGAGATCTGACGATCTAGACCGATTGCGGGATTATAACTAGCGAGTCATTTAATTCTTCTTTCTCTCTCCACAATTCATCACGCCATCTCTTCTGAGCTTTGATCTTTATTCACTAACCCTCCTGAGCTTTTATTTATGCACATCATCCAACTGTTTGACATCAACCATAATATTGTTGATATCAATGACAATACGTCATACCAACTTATCATCACATCAATGACATCATCTGTTGACATCAATGACACTATGTCCAACACCAAGGTAGAAACCCTTGTTTTGATCCAATGGAATAGGTGGGTAGCCACCGATTTCCACCTGAATCATGTTGTTTGTATGTATATTTGGTTTAAATTCATAATAATGCCATATTAAATCCTCAATGCATTGCATTTTATTATGGGTTTTAATTGGTGTGTGTTATTCTCAGTTTGAAGCATTTATATGTGACTGGTGGAAGGATATTTTTTCTACAATTCATGTTTTAAATGTGTTATTAGATGCATGGGAATTTTTAGAATGCATACATTTGATTGAATTGGTATAAAAAAAAAATGTTGGGTTTCATAGTGGGGAACACTACATTGACTTCTTTTACCTTTTGAACTTCCCTCCTTAATTTAGCTTGATCTTCTACATTAATAAATATTCTTGACCCTTTTAGACATGGAGTTTATGTCATATTTATGTTCATTACAACATACCTTAACACAAATTACCCTATCTTCATGCTCAATTATTTTTCACGGCCTCTTTGCTTCTATGAGACAAGTTCTTTCAGTTTGTAACTTATTTTGTAGTTCTTCCTTAACTAGGGCTAGCCTTATCCTCTTCTTTTTCCTCCTCCAAATAAAAATTATGAGGTTTAAGACTATTTTGTTGCACTCATGATCTAACTCTATAATCTTAATTATTTCGACTATGATGGGTTCAATATCCAATTTACCTTCTAGACTATTTAGAGACAAATTGTTATTTATCTTTTTATCTAGAACTTTAACAATGTTCATTGTAAGATTTTTGAAATTATTAACATCTCCTTGGGTTAGTTGGTTGGTCCCTTGGATTTTCTTTTCTATTTCTTGCAAACTATTCTCCATTGACTATAACTTATTTTCTAACACTTATATTTTATTATTTTCCAACACTTATATTTTATTTCTCGATTTCATGTGCTATTCTTTATGGATCTTCTCAATAAAACCGTGATTTGATTTTTGTTGACTAATCTTCCCCTCAAAATTTGGATCTCTATCCATCAATGCAATTTATTCAAGATCATCATCTTTAGAAAGTTTCATATTCTTTGTATAGATACGAAGGACCTCTAGCTATTTTCAAGTAAATGTTTGCTTACTTCATTCACAATTAATTACATCCCAGGTAGTATTGTGTTATGAGGAGGATGGCCACCAAAAAGACTTGTTACCAACAAGTTCTTAGAGAAATATGATCCAGAAAGTGATGTTATTTCGTGCCACACTTCAACCATAAATCTCATGTTTCTACCTTCTATAGTTCTCGAAGAGTGCAATTCATGTACAATGTTCAAAATCTCTTGAAAGAGGTTCTTCTCTTTTATCTTTATAGCTTCCAAAGGTCTTCAATTACAGTTAATGCCTCTCTTTCCATACTGACTCTCAAACTATGTTGATATTTTAGAAGCCCTTTCAAGAATGAGGTATGGTATTCCTCCAAGTTGGGAAAAATTCACACCATAACTCTTTGGGCATGTACCCTGGGCCACTTTATAAAGAAAGGTCATCTCCATGGTCCTTATAGTTCATGTGGATAGGCATCCACCATTTACTTTCCAATTCATATCCATTTGGATCATCTCCTGGTGGGTGAAGGATAGAAATGCGAACACGTCACAAGTCAGGAAAACAAAATGTAGATCCATGTAAACGCTCAGATCCATAGTAACAATATAATATGCAGTAGCTGCAAAAAAATGTGCATTTTATAAGTATGTATCCTTTTCAAGGAATTCAACTCTCTCTACTAAAAAAAACCAAGGTTTTCTCGAAACTATACTAGTCAAGGGTTTCTCATTGTCACCTTTATTTGAACCAAATGATAATCCAGCTACAAATAGTTCCATGATTAGAATCCATAATTACACACTTCCAATAGAATGGATATGCACCAGTTGTTGAATGTATGCCATATAGAGGCAATCGAATACATACTAAAAATAATGAAAAGCGAGATTATAGTGTAAAGAACATTCTCCTTGAAGGGAACTTTCCTTTCAGTTGTCTAGACCTCTGGAAAGATTGAAAGAAATAACCTCACAAGATGCAGCGCCCGAAACCCACCACCACTTGGAATTTTTTCTTCTTGGAAGAGAATCCCAAAATCTCAAACTTACAAATATAGCTCCATAAAAATCCAGATATGTTGCCAAAGATTGTTGATATGCACCGATTTCACCTTAAATTAACTATGAAAACTTTTAAAACCATTATACATTTTTATCTAAGTATTAAACCCTGTTGGCACAGGGGCAGACCCAGGGTTCAACGCACCAACAAAACCCTAACTAGCGACCTTTTCGGCAACACCTACGAAGCAGATGAAGTCTCACCTGAGGTAGAGGCAGGGGGGGTTGCAGGACTCAATTGTCTACAACCTAGCTGGGACACATATATGTGATTACACACTTTTAATAGAACACTTATCCAACAATATGCATTAGATTATGATCTTTATTCACATCGTAGATTAACCCTAATTGTAGATCAGCGCAGTAGTAATCAAGATTAAGCACATCTAATCATATAGCACATAACATCATAGTAGATCTAGCATTTATTCATAGATCAGGCACTAAGCATCAATGGATATACCTATCATATATCAAGAAAAATGCACTAAGAAAATAGATACATAAACATCATGAACATTATTGCACAATGCATAACAACATAGGATATATGTGGTTCACCCTAATGTGGGGCTACATCCACCAACTCTTCTTCTTCTTTATTGATCTTCAAGCTTATTACATTCCTCTACTCCTGTGCACAAAGCCATAGAGCCAACTCCACGAGGGACAGGAGATCTACGCGCACCTTGCCAAATCCTCCTTCCCCAAATTAGGTCAAGGCACAAAGCCAACTACAGCCACTTCCACTTAGCTCTGCAAGTCTCACATACATTATGCACAAAGCATTCAAAACCATTCGCACTTAGCAACCTTCATCGGTTCTTGCACAAAGCCGATCAAAACTACTTCTTACATCGCTTAGCTACTTATTTATACATTACAAAAGAGGCCTAAACATGGGTAAACCCATGGGCCGAAATCCCATACCGGTTACATAAAACCTAAAAGCCCAAAAAGCTCACAAAAGGGGCAAGATCATGTGATATTTGCTTCGCCTGCGTGCTCTATCTTCGACCATCATGTCGAAGTCCCAAAAATGGTCAAACACGACCAACGTTTCTACAAAACTTGGTCGAGGGCCAACAAGCCCCCAACACTCACCTGTGACTCGTCCCAAGTCACTCTGATCTGGGTAATACTTCTTCGAAGGCCTCGAGCTGCCTCAACTTGCTGCTTCGACAAAGCCTCCTTCTCGGTGAACTCTTGAATGACTTGCTCGATGACAAGCCCTTCCAAGCATTGTTCCATTATTGCGACCACTTGTTCCAACTGTGATCCTTGTCCCTCGATATCTTTGAAAAGAGTGCAGGCTTCGTCCTACACCGGCTAGAGTTGATGTGTCACCTCCATCACTCTTCTCTGGATGGAAGTGACCTTCTACTGAACTGCGCGTTGCTCCTGTGACCTCTTCATCTTTTCAACCATAGTAAGTAGCTTCAACTGTGCTTTCATAGTCAATGCTTGTTGATTCGCCTCCTCGAGTTGTTCCTCCAATGTCCTCAGCTCTGGGTCTTCTACAAGGAACTCATAGATATGCACACTTTGATCACTTAGTTTCTTACATTATGAGTCCAATTCCCTGATTCTTTCTACTACACTCCTGACAGTTTCTTCCCTTTGATCCCGCACCTCTTGCGGAGTGCTCGGTACTACTTGAAGTTCTAACTCTGCTACTCTTTATTGAAGTTGTTGAATGGCTTCAACAAGATTCCCCACTTGGCTCTTAGTTGTCTCTTCTTCCATCTATGCCAATACCAACATTGAGCGAAGTTCTCTAGTCATGGCTTCCTTGACCGTAGTCTGATCTGCGAGAAACTGGTCTTTCTCTCTCTAAATTTTCTCTATGTCCTCCTCGAACTTCACTCTAATGTCATATTTCTCTTGTTGCACAACCCGACGTTTCTCTAGGACCTCCTCCTTTTCTTGCTTCAAGGCCTTTGTGGCCTGCTCCTTTTCTTCTTAGGTTCGATGAAGGCAAGCCTCTCTTGCATCTACTAATATTCACAACTAGGTGGGCTCATCCCCCAATTCTATATTTTTTGTTGAGGATGGCGTAGTAGACACTGCGCGACTCGACATGATAGCTTGTTGTATCCCTTTCAACTCCACCTAGATTATGTCATACATCGTCTCCTACTCTGCTTCATGTCGCTTCAAGATGTCTTCTGAAGCATATTCTACAACTTCAATGATGATATCAACATCATCTGTGGTGATCACATTCTGTGACTGAGGCTTATTGGCTCGAGACTTCTTCTATGCTGAGGGTTTCTGCAAAGAAACCTTCCTTTTCTTTGACGTCTCGGCCTTTGTAAGGGGATCCTTTAGCGGTGTCACTTCACCCTTTTATTTCTTTTCTTCTTCCCCTTCCTCCTCTTGGTTTACTTCGTCACCTCCTCCTCCTCCAGGTGATTTAGGCACAGTTTCCTCTGATGTGTTGTCTATGTCCCGCACTTCTTCCTTTTTCTTCTTTTTATTTATGCTACTTGTTCCATCATACTCAGTCTGGGTAACCACAGGGCTTTTGATGAGGTCGGGGTCAGATAGTTCTGCATCTCTGACCGATACAAGGAATTCATCTGGCCATTCTTTAGTGATATCTTCCAAGTCTTCCTCGGTCAACTTATAGTACGACTACAAATCCTATTTACTTTCATCCATGCACACAGTGATGTAGATAAGTGGCGGTCTGCACGGAACTTCACTAGCGGCCTATACTGATGCAAAGTATTCGGTGTCATTCGGGGGAATGATTCGATGACACGTGTGAGATGTAGGTATTAGGTGTGAAACACCGCATTTGATTGCCATTGCTTTTCCATATCACTTGTATACCAAAAGGTGGTGAACCTCGCGGCCAGTGGCTCCGACGACTCGACTTCAGGGAATGTCGTGCCCTGCAACATCTCCCAAGCAACAAATGCTATTAATATCAACAACCAACTAAATTGAAATGCATAGCCTTGATCCTGCGCTTCGCGACAATCCTTCTCCAACTCGTTGATGAGGTATCTCGCCCAATTCATTTGCATCCCTTCGACACACTTTCCTGTGAGGTCGACTACAAATACTGTGACTTGTGTCGACTGGTTCTTTCTGACGAGCTTTCCAATGATCAACTGACAAGCTAGGTGCACTGCGCCATCCTGTATGGAGGCTACCTTGTAGCCTCGCTTCCCCTTCTCCACATTTCCATAGGTCTCCTTGATCCGCTGCACCAGGGAGCGATCTACAACCTTCCTTGGGTAAAATTGTGAGGGTCTGGTCCTTTCATTCTCAATCCAGTGATTAGGTGGATCAGCGTTGGATCCACAGTCATGCCCCTATCTAACCAGAGATAACCTCCATGGTAGCACGACAGGAGGATTTTAACACGCGTGTTAACTTCATGATGTCTGCCAAAGTGGGGGATCTTCATCACATTTAAGATCTTCGATCGTGCAATCTCTTTAATCCATGGCTAGGGAACTATCTTGGGCTTTTTCCCAGTCGTCTTCGTCAGGTATCTATGCGATGCGAGCATCACATAATTCTTTATGTCACTGAGGTTGAAGTCACTGATCTTGAGATCTGAGATCAGTCCCAACTGTGATCCGACTGCGCGTATCCCCTTCGGGAGGTATGCAGTGATCAATGTGTACTCGAAGTCACACAAGACATTGTCATGACTAACTATGCTAGCCAGAGGTGGGATGTAGTCAAGAAAGATCGACAAGATCTTGTTCGTGTTCACTAGATCATCATAGTGCTTTCTTCTTTTCTCTATCATGGTTCAGGATGGCACAGATCGACGTGCAGTCGAGTGGGGTGCTTGCAATCCTCTCGTTGACGAGCCCTGTATTCCTATGGACATGACTTTCTCAGCCATAAGGTCGATCAAGATTTCTTCTATGGATTTCTCTATTGTACTAAGGTCGCCCAACATACACGCTCGTAATCAAATAATTCGGGTAGGTTAATGGACACTCAAGGTAATCGAATCGGTGGTGAGGTCTTAGACAACACAACACAATAATCACATCTCTACTAGCTCGAATATTTTTATTTGCAAAAGTGGTCCTAGTGCATCATTCGACAGATTAAATAAGCAACGTCATAAAGGATTCCTTCAACAGGTTGAAATGCCTTAATCAATATGAATCCATCCTTTATGGCGTGGTCTCAATGGTCCAATGACGATCTTTTCTGCAATAATTTCCTTTCTAGTCGTTCCAGAGCATCGTTCTAACGGTCGGTATGCCTCCAACGGTCATATAGCTTCGTTGTGGTGAAGTTTCATTCTGCACGGTTCTGCTATTCCGACGAGGTTCAATTTCTGCAAGCCTGCCTTTTGCGAAGTCTCCTCTGGAACTTCCTATAGTCTTTCTAACTTTTCTTTCTTCTTTTTGAGATTTCTTGCCTTCTTTCCTATGATCTGAGTCACTGGGTTCCTCTTTCCATTCTTGTTCTTATCTTCTCTTAGCGTAGTAACTTCACACTGCTGAGGGTCTTTCAAAGGGTCCAAATATACTACCTCTTCTCTTACTATTTCTGGGGTAGGTTCTCTTCTCTCCTGCATGGACAAGTTATGTAATCCTTCCTGTGTTCTTTCAACTTCAACAGCTAAGTCTCTAGACCTCAGTTGCTTCGACTTTCCCTCTTGTTCTTGTACTAGTCACTCTATTTTCTTGGCTATGAAGTCCCTTAATTCTTTCTTTTTTTTTTATGTAGATTCTTCCTCTGCTTTCCTCTGGATCTGATCTTTCTCAATCCAAGTATTTCCTAACAAATGTGCAAAAGGGGCATTTTTCTCAACGAATTTAATGACTTCAAATTATTCTTCGGTCGATGTTCCATGGGAAATCATAGGTACTTTAGTATCTCTTCCACATAGGTTTATCATCTTTCCTTTAAACAATCCTATCCTTCCCAATGAAGGAATCATAGCAGGCTTTCCCAAAATTTCCCAAGTGCTTTCTGGCATGATATTCTCTTATGTTTCCTCATCCAAAACACAGTCTATGTCGAAGTCTCTTATTATTGTTTCTATCAATTGCTTTTCTTTGAAGATTTCTGGTAAACTGATGTCTCTGTGATCATTCTGTGTTTCTTTCAGCTGTAATAACATAGTCTCTAATTCTTTCTGGTTCTCTAACATATCCTTAGTTTCTTGACCTTCTTCGTAGTTTTCTTGTCTCATGTTCATATTTTCAACTTTAGCAATCATTCTAGGGAAATCCAAAACCTCATGACCAACATCTTTACAACAAATACAAATAGGACCTGTACTAGGGAATTCCTTACCAAGATGCCCCGATCTTTTGTAATTATAACACAATGTCAATCCTCTCTTTCTCTTAAACAATCCCCAACCTTTCCTGTACTATGCACTGGGATCACAATGATGGACCTAAAATCTACAACAATTCGTTCTAGGTTCCTGCACCCACTTGTTAGTCCAAAATTTATTTCTATGCATAGGAATAACATATCTTTCACTATTTCTATTAGATCTATTCAGATCAAATATTTTTTCTTCTAGTTGTGCCTAGTTTTCAGACTAGGAAAAAATCTATCAAACATACCTAGATTCATACTTTCGAAGAAAAAATTTCCACTTATCTTACCTTTATCCCGGCACAAAGCTTTAATACCTTACCTCTTTTCTTTAGATCAAACTTCTTTTTCTTAGCACAGAGCTTCACAAATCAAGTAGAATGCTGCGCACTACAACAATCAGATCTACGCATAGAGATTTCTCTTTTCTTTAGTTCCCAGCAATCACAGTTTCAGGTCCTGACAACATAACCATTTGTTGGCACAAGGGAAGGCCCGGGGTTCAATGCTTCAATAGAGAACCAACAAAACCCTAACTACCAGCCCTTTCGGCAACACCTACGAAGCAGATGAAGTCTCACCCGAGGTAGAGGCAGGGATGGTTGCAGGACTCAAGTGTCTACAACTTAGCTAGGACACAGATCTGTGATTACACACTTTTAATAGAACACTTAGCCAACAATATGCATTAGATTATGATCTTTATTGACATCGAAGATTAAACCTAATTGTAGATAAACACAGTAGTAATCAATATTAAGCACATCTAATCATCTAGCACATAACATCAGAGAAAATCTAGCATTTATTCATATATCAGGCACTAAGCATCAATGGATCTACCTATCATATATCAAGAACAATGCACAAAGAAAATAGATACGTAAACATCATGAATATCATTGCACAAAGAAAAACAACATAGAATATATGTGGTTCACCCCAGTGTGGGTCTACATCCACCAACTCTTCTTCTTCTTTATTGATCTTTAAGCTTCTTACATTCCTTTGCTCCTGTGCACAAAGCCACAAATCCAACTCCACGAGGGATAGGAGATCTGCGCGCACTTCGCCAGATCCTCCTTCCCCGGATTAGGTCAAGGCACAAAGCCAACTACAACCACTTGAACTTAGCTCTGCAAGTCTCACATATAGTATGCACAAAGCATTCACAACTATTCGCACTTAGCAACCTTCACAGGTTCTTGCACAAAACCGATCAGAACTACTTCTTACATCGCTTAGCTAGTTATTTATACAATACAAAAGAGGCCTAAACATGGGTAAACCCATTGGCCGACATCCCATACCCATTACATAAACCCTAAAAGCCCAAAAATCTTGCAAAAGGGGCGAGATCCCATGATCTCCGCTTCACCTGGGAACTCCGTCTTCGAACAGCCTGTTGAAGTCCCAAAAATGGTCAAACATGACCAATGTTTCCAAAAAACTTGGATGAGGACCAACAAACCCCTTAAAACCCTAAAACATTAAGACAAAAGAATGGATTGAATCCAAACATAAATGACAAGGTCGAGGGTTTACGAGTCTGTAGGGAGCGCAGATGAATGGGTTGAGAAGTGTTTATGCCATGACACCTTCATGCTTTATTTTGCATGCAGTGGGATATCCCACATGCGACAGGTAAAAGGTCTCAATGTATTTTATATAACTAGGCGCCTATGGTCATTGTTGATGCATAGTGCACTACCTTTCATCCCCTTGTGGGCTCCCTCCTTGGCACTTGTATTTTTTTGTCGACTTAGCATACAATGTGGCTTTGTTGTAAGGTAGGGATCTGATGACCAAAACCAAACTTTTAGCTCCTTATGACTTGTGTTTGATGCTTGGTTTTGTCGATGGATGAGCTCTCGGTTCCTTGGGTGCTTGATATTTGTTGTCGATGGATGAGCATTACCTTTTTGATTTGAGGTCTATGCATGTGAAATGGATGACATATCTCTTGGTTGCATGAATAAGGAATGGGCTCAATGATAGGCCCGACACACATTTTATTTATTTTTTTGAAAATTTTATCACTTTGAGTGCCATACATTAGCACTTCGACTCTCGTGCTCAGTCTTGACACCCAGTGATTTTGAAGTGTGAAATTGGACTTTGATCTGTTGCAAAAATAGGTGCTACGAGAATACACTTCTTTTGGTAGCGCCATTTCCATTGACCAAATTTCAAAATTTTAACACTGTGAATTTGAGTACTAACAAGAGGTATGATAGATCAAGCATTGTAATGGAGGGTAAGGTCATAATTCATGAGATGTGGAGCTTACTGCAATCTTGTCATGTTCAAATTTAATGTGCGCAACATTGTAACCTTGATGAAGAATAATAAAAGAGCCAAGAAAGACAAATCTTTGTGGATGTAGCCTGGGGGGGTGAACACGATAAACTTTGTGTCTCTGTGTAGAGTGTTTTTGTTATTTTTTGCAAATGTTTAGTTATGATGAATGGATTAATCTGTTAGTAGTAAATGCAACTCACAATAGAATAACCAGGACAATTACTGCAGAATAAACCCTAAATGAATGAAATTCATTATTGAGTAGTAGATCTAAGATATAACGATGTGTTGATGGAATGGAATAATAAATATGATGTGTTTTGAGATAGAAAGAATGTCTTTCATTCCCACATAAGTCTCCCTTCTATTCTTCAGACATATGGGACCTACAGTCACCCATAAGCCAAATGTATTCCATCCCCACGGAAGTCTCCCTTCCAAGACTGCAGACATATGGGTCCTATAGTCACCCATAAGCCATATCGGGTGAGACTACATTGTGCACTATATGTGCAATGTTGTCTTCTGGTCTTCAGAAGGGTCGATGGTTTGCAAGGTTTTGTTGGAAACCTAAAATAGAACCCAGGTCAGCACAAAAATATCCAATATGACCTTATATTCTTCAATCTCCTAAGCTTCAATAAGCAATATAATATCAATTCTACTTACGATGCAACTTAACATGGGACCATTTTTCCATGGAAAGTCATGGCAGTTCCAAGAGAGGCTCTAGAGTGTTCCAAATTACTATTTATTATTATCTTTTTGGTATCTGTCCCTAAGAATAGTTTTTATATTTTCTAATTATTATCTATTTCCCTTCATTCTTGACTATAACATCCCCATTTTTAATCCTTGGTTTAACGATGTATAATGTAAATATGAAATATGGTCACAGGCCCGATGATGTAATATGTAAACATTGTATACCAAAAATAATAAAATAAATATATCGTCGGATACACATGGACACAAACAGAGTAATGGGGGATAAGTTTCCACAAGAGTGGGGAGGGTCTAAGAGGGGTCCAAGGGAGAATTACCCATGTCTGTTAATTGCAACCCACTTTCTAAAATTATCATTGTGTACAAACTGTCTAATTTCCTCTTGAGTGTATCAAATCCCCAATCATTAAACGCATGCAAGAGGGTGAGTGTGAAAAGTCACTTCACGTAGTTGATGAGAGCATTGGGGTTCAGCGAAATAAACCTTGGGAATTTGGAGAGTCAACATGCATGGGAGAAAATAAATTTTGTATGGGAAAAGAGAACAATTTTATAGTTGGGAAGATTCACATGGGAAAGTATAACAGTTTTTACATGCAATTTTTGGGACATCAAGAGAGAACAAAGGGCTATAGATTGAATACAGCTATAGTGGGCATGTGTGGAAGCTAGTTGGAGCTACAAATTCATGAAGAAGTAGGTTGTTAGGCATGTAGAGTGAGATTTTGTCTAAGATAATTTCTCAGTAGCAAGTGAGTTTGTTGCTGTGAGATTTTCCTGTTGAAGTTGACATCCCTAGAGTCCCAAGCAAAAGAGATTTATATCCAACCTATTATAGAGCCCCGGAGGGAAGTGGGAAGGCTCGAGGGTCTGTGTGCAGTGAAGGGGGATCCCATTCCTTAGGTTGTTAAGGTTGAGGGGAAGAGAGCCAGTGGATTGAGATAGCTATAGGAAAATTAGTTGGTTGTGGATTGTGTTGGGTTGTGAGTAGACAGTAGAGAGACACCCCTTTTTCCTGTGGATTCATAGCCCCATATTAAGGGTGATTTGTTGTTGATATTTGTAGCAGAAAATATACGGTTAGGTGAAATGTCTGCCCCATGCAGTTGATTGCACATTTGGTTAAAAAGATAAACTTTGTTCTTATTTATGTATATTTTTATGTTCTTATTTATGGGATTTAATTGTTGTGCATAAACTTTGTTCTTTTGTGAATTATATGTTGTTGTGTGTATGTATATTTGGTTGAAATTCATAATACTGCCAAATGTATGTTAAATACTCAATGTATTGCATTTTATTATGGGTTTTGATTGTTGTGTGTCATTCTGAGTTTTAAACATTTATATGTGACTAGTGAATGCTAATTTTTCTACAATTCATGTTTTAAAAGTGTTATTAGATGCATGGAAATTTTATTGGGTTTGATAGTGGGCAACACTACATTGACTTCTTTTACCTTTGGAACTTACCTCCTTAATTTAGCTTGATCTTCTAGATTAATAAATATTCCTGACCCTTTCTAGACATGGATTCTATGTCATATTTATGGTCATTAGAGAATACCTTCACACAAATTACCCTATCTTCATGCTCAATTATTTTGCACAACCTCTTTGCTTCTATGAGACAAGAACCTCTTTTCTTCTATCAGACAAGTTCTTTCAATTTGTAACTTATTTTGTAGTTCTTCCTTTACTAGGGCTAGCCTTATCCTCTTCTTTTTCCTCCTCCAAATAAAAAGTTATGAAGTTTAAGGCTATTTTGTTACACTCATGGTCTAACTCTGTAATCTTAATTATTTCAGCTTGTTGGCAGCCAATTCATTTTTTTATTCCTCTTAAAAAACATGCCTACACCCCTTGTCTCATCAACGACAAATCATCGTCGCATTGTGCTTCTAGACATTTGTTTCATTTTTTCGACAATTGCAATTTGGTTTCGATTCGATTTTCACAACTGAAAGTGTGAAAACACCTATTTCATCGTTTGAACTGTCATCGTCTTTTATTGATTTTTTCGAAAGACACTTGACCATTGGTTTATCACATGACTGCAAAAGATTTTTTCAAACTTATGTCCTTTGGCCTACTCTTACCTTGATTGCGCATTTGGATCTGTTTGATTACTAAGCCTTTGAGCATGAAGATTTACTGGTTTTATTCTGATCCTATAAAGGTTATGATGGATTTGGTCTTATATGCTTTTATCCTTATTGCTATGGGCTCTTGACTCATTTATTATATGAGAATTTTTGGTTGCAATTTTCTAAAAACTTTGAAATGTAAACATTTGATTGCACAAACGAATGCATTGGTAAATTTATAAGGTCAATTTGAGAAATAACAATGGTTTGAGGGCGCGTTGATTAATCATTTTGGATTTCAATTTTAAATCGATGTTGGATATATTGTTTTGAGAGTTGATATTACATTGAGTGATCAATAGTTTCAAACTATGTATTGGCATGATT
The DNA here is from genome assembly GCA_009831015.1 of Picea engelmannii. Lineage (NCBI taxonomy): Eukaryota > Viridiplantae > Streptophyta > Pinopsida > Pinales > Pinaceae > Picea > Picea engelmannii. The sequence continues at coordinate 970,148 of ML782819.1, forward strand.
GAATCAACCTTGGTGTAAAACGATTGATTGATACGATGGATCGTTGGTTAATGTTGGATATCGTGTTGCATTAAACTGTACACTTGGCGCATGAGTATAACGTATGGTGTTGGTTTTGTTTCGGATGAATGGCACGTTAATATGATTGTACACCTATTTGTTGGCCGATACATATGGTTTAAACGATTATGATTATAACAAAACTGTACTCAGTCATTAATACAATGCATGGCAGTGGTAATCCCACCACCTTCGCACGCATGCAGTTAATTCCGGTCTCTTCGAGCGCTGAAGCTGTCAAACCCTATTGTTTTTTACTCTGTGCATTGTTTCGTTCAGTTCAAACCCTACCATGTACAGAAGCCATGGTTCCTGTCATAAGGTTCGAGCCCAACGGGTGCCAAGCACTGTTGACGTTTGATGGTGCATATAGCGACCTGGAAAATCACGGGTGGCTGGCTTTCATAAGGAATTTCGATGGTTATAACTTCACTGTGGCTCGGCAATTTGCGTTATCGTTCGATGGTTGCCGAGCCAAAGTTGGAGATGTCCAACTTGAAATCACTGAACAATTTCTCAGCTTGGCAACCAGCCTGCCTGTCAAGGGACAAAAATGGTCGAAAAGTTGCAAGGTAGATGATGTCCCATGGACATTACTATTCCAATCTCGCACAGTGAACTCATGTGATAGAGGTTTGCCTACAAAGATGTTAAAACCCCGCTGGTATGATCTCTTGATGATTATCAAGCAATTCGTTACTTGTGAAGGAAGGTACGGATTCATTTTCTTGTTTCACCTGCGTTTATTAATGGTTTTTATGCGTTTCGAAATTAGTATGCCGCACTATCTGCACCGAAGTTTGTTCAAAATGGCTAAAAGGTACAAGCGTAGCCAGGCTGACACCAGCCTCTTCCATTTGGGGTTGATTAAAATGATTTTGGTTTATGAATTGGGGTTACGTCGTGATTCTTGGCATGATTTTCTCAGCCGTAATGGCTTTGAAGAATCGAACCCTCCATAGGTGGATAAGCCCATGGTGACCGAGAGCAAGCCTACCCCTGTTCCTTATAGTCTTTTGTTACCCAAACCTAAACCCGAGTCACCTACGAGTGAGCCTATGGCTGTGACTAAATAGACCGAAGTTGCTAAGCCTACAACCAAAAAGACTAGAGCAAAGACTGGTGCTAATACTAGAGGAAAGAAAAATGCAAGGTTGATCTCTCGCATGGCGAGGAATAAATCTAAGCCCCCTGCCAAATCAGAGCCTATCGTGGTCAACGAAGACTCTGATTCAGACATTGAACGTTTTCTCGCCGAAGAGTATCCTTACTCAGAGGTCTTGTGTGGCAAACCTCCTTATGATTTCGTCAAGAACTTACCTCCTTGTCTGCGGGATAACCCTGACTTCCCTGGTATTGGACCCCTCCATGAAACCCTCGGGGAATCATCAAAACCCCCTTCTGTTCAAATTGTTGCTCCACCTTGCGATCAATGTGGGTTGTGGTTGGAGAGATACTACTTGGATGTCCCAAAATTGCAATCCAAAATTCACGATTTGGAAAACCAGGTGGCAAAGCTCACTGGTCAGAATGCAAAAGAACAACCCAACGACAAGAAGCAACGAACTACGGGTTC
>ML782820.1:39093-65004 GCA_009831015.1 Picea engelmannii
GAAAATCGACCCAAAAAGAGTAGAAGCAATTAAAAATCTGTCTCTTCCTAGATCAAAGAAGGACATTCAGTCTTTCCTTGGGACTATAAACTTTATCAGGAGGTTTATAGTAAACTTTGTAGAACTCACAAAGCATATTATTGCTATGTTAAGAAAGGACTCCAAGGTAAAATGGACTGAAGAAGCCAAACACTCATTCAATGCTATCAAGGAAGCCATTACAACAACCCCTGTTTTGATCAGCCCCGACTTCGCCAAGGTATTTTACATTTTTTCATTTGCTTCAAGAGATACAATTGCAGCAGTACTCTTGCAGAAAAATGTCGATGCTCAGGAGCAGTTGGTTGCCTTCTTCAGTAAGGTCTTGAGGGATGCAGAGGTAAAGTATGAATTATTGGAGAAACAAGCATATGCACTTATCAAGTCATTGAAATCTTTCATAGTTTACATCCTTCAAGCCAAGGTAATAGCTTTCATACCCTCCAGTTCAGTTAAATATGTGCTTATACAACCCGACATAGATGGAAAAAGGAGTAAGTGTATAGCAAATTTGATTGAATTTGATTTTGAAATTAAACCAGCAAAACTTGTGAAGGGTCAAGGCCTTGCCAAACTTCTGGCAGAAGAAAATTGTAAGTTGCTCGAAATAAATTTGGTAAGTATTAATGCCGATAATGTTCAGTCTTCAGAGGATAAAGAAGGTGAGGAAATGAAGGTCTCATCTCACCTAGCTAATTGCAAATGGTACAGTCACATTATTCATTTTGTACAAACTTTATCAGTCCCTTCAGATTTGACAAAAACACAAGGAAGGGCTTTAAAGCTCAAAGCCATGAATTTCTGCATCAATGGAAACTTATTGTTCTGGAAAAATCCAATAGGTTTATTTTTGAGGTGCATAAACCAACAAGAAGAAGCTAAGGTCATGATTGAATTCCATAATAGTGAATGTGGAGGACATCACTATTGGAAAACCACCGCACATAGAATCTTAAGATCTGGTTATTACTGACCATCCTTATTTTCATATGTGTGTGAGTTTGTGAGAACATGTGACAAGTGCCAAAGATTTGAAGGCAAACAACAACTAAAGTCTCTTACCCTCAGAACTATAGCGGTCATAGGTCCCTTCCAACAATGAGGTCTGGATTTCATAGGTGAGATTCACTGACCTTCTAGTAGTCAGCACAGGTGGATCCTTATTGCCACCGATTATTTTACAATGTGGATTGAGGCTATTCCTACCAGGAACGCCAATCATACTGTCATCATAAATTTTCTGCAAGAAAGCATATTCACCAGATTTGGTTTCCCTAAGAGAATAGTCACTGATAACGCTGCTACATTCAAAGATAAGCACTTGGTAAAATTATCTGAAGAGATGGGAATTCAACTAGTACATTCCACTGCTTACTATCCACAAGGAAATGGCTTAGCTGAGTCATGAAATAAGAGTTTAGTCAGAATTATAAATAATTTTCTTGAACAAAATACCAGAGGCTAGGATTCCAAGCTGAAATTTGCTTTGTGAGGTAACAGGGTTACATGTAAAAAATCAATTGGTACATCTCCTTTCAAGTTGTTATATGGTACTGAAGCCATATTTCTTGTTCAACTTGGATTGTCAGTTGCAAAGCTTTTACAAGAAAATGACTCTGAACCAAGTGATCTAACTCGGAGAATTCATAATTTGGTAGAGTTACAGCAAGATAGAGAGCAACTTTTGGAAAAGACAGAATTACACCAAGGAAAAATGAAGGAGATCTTCGACAAAAAAGTCAAATCAAAGATCTTCAAAACAGGGGAACTAGTCTTAAAATGGGATGCAGCAAGGCAAGAGAAGGGGAAACACGGAAAATTTGATGCTCTCTAGATAGGTCCTTTTGTCATCACAGCGGTTCAGCAGAACAATACCTTTGTTCTCCAAAATATTGCAGGCGAGGAAGTAGCAGGTGGCCCTTTCAAAGGGCGCTTTCTAAAGACCTATTTTTCATAAGGATTTTCCTTAAAGCCCTATTCTACTTGTACATATTCTTTTCAATTCTGTTTTCTTTGTTTCTATCACTTGAATAAATCCATGCCCAATGGTACTAAGAAAAACTATTTTTCAAATTTTTTAAATTGTAATAAAGGCTACTGAGTCTAGCTAGGTTCTTGGACACCTCACAGGGAGGTTTCCATCCCAGTTGGAGCCAAATGTTAGCTCCCAAAATGAATCAGTCTCTATGGTTTCATTTTGTGGTTGATAGCATGGTTATTGGTAGTTTTCTCCATTTTGTTTTAAGTTCTGCTAGTGGCAAAACTTAGGTTTTTAATTCATATCTTAGAAATAAGACAATCCATAAAGGTATTTTCTTTAAAATTTCATGAAAAGACTTTCAACAGCAACGTGTGTTTCAAAGTTGATGATTAGCTGGTGAAAGAGGCAATTTTCAACAGTCAAGGAGCATTTCCCCACGGACCGTTAGCTGGTGAAAGCACGGAACTCGTGTGTTCTCTCCACGTTTTCAAAAATCAAAACATGACATGCTCAACACACGTCACATAATCATTATAAGGCATTGGTGAAAGAAGATAATGATGAAGATTCAGTTTTTCACGTCTAAATCGGATTTGAAAGCGGATTGTGTTCAGAAATGCATGCTTCACGAGATAATGGCACTGGAGATGGCGAATTGAAATCCATCATCACAGGTAAAGGAGAGGTACTACTCGGTTGGTGACATAAAATCGACGCCTCATATCCCCAACACGCGTCATCCACTTGCATATGATATGTTTTCATTTTTGAAAGACAACGCCGAGAGTTTTCACCAACGCCAAACCTCGGCTCAAACAACCGATTAAAGTGTTTTTGTGTGCAAAATTGTCTCGGGTTCGAATTGCAGATGGAAAGGAAACGAAGTGGTTAGTTGTTAAGGAAAGAATTATACAGTCTTTCCTTTCTATAAGCACATCCATAGGTGCAAAAACACTTCTCAGACGTAGGTTGCATGGGATATGTTGAGAAGTTACAGAACGGCTGTCACCAAACAACAACTGAAATGTTTTCTAAATCATACGATGGAAATAAATCCTGTGTTGGGTCTTTATAAATCATAGTTGATGAAGCCTCCATTGCTACAACGACCAACTTACTTAGATCAAGCCAGAGTTGGTTCAAAACAATAGCAACCAAGAACCTCAATTTCAGAGCATATCTTAAGGAAGAATTCAGAATGACACATGGAAGAAAAGCATGCTAGTTTCTCATTTAGACGATGAGTGGCAAGACTTGTTCAAGGGAATCCAACTCTACATAACCTCAGAAGGCAGGTACGAAAAGATGATGCTATACCATTTCAAGCTCTTAGACCATTTTACAGGGAAAGCTCTCCTAAATTTACCTTTCTTCTTGCACAAAAGCTTAACTAAAGTCTGTAAAAAGATTAGAGATGAACCTCTAAGTATGAAAAACACTCTTTGTCATTTTGGCCTAATCATATTGATAATCCTGGAGGAGCTAAGACAAAGAGGAAGGACTTGAAAACATTTTATTTTTTGGGAAGGCTTCGAAACCCAAACTCAACCCATGAATGAGAAGAAGAGGACTAGAAAAAGGCAATTAACTCCTCAAAGCAGCTCGAGGAAGAGGAGAACTCTTCCAGGACCACCAAAAGATAGGATTTCTGGTATAAAGTCTCACAGGTCAAAGAAAAAGTTAGTTTTTGAAACTACTACAGAGTAGCCTACAGAAAAGAAAACAAATATTTTAAATCTACCATACACAGACTCAAAAACAGAGCCAGAGCAAGAAGATGAAAGTCCGACCATTAAAATCCCTGAACATTCCATGGAATTTGCATAGGATTGTGAGACTTTTACTCACACTTATGAAGGTGAAACATCAAAGAGCACAAAGTCAAAGAAAACAAAGAAAATCAAGCAACTTAAAGAAGTGATTTCTCAACAGGAGGTTTTAGAAAGAGTAATTAAGGAGAGATACAAAACTCTATCTAATAATTTCGTAGAAACAAACACTGCATTTGAAAAGTTGGCTCGTGAAAGTGTCAAGGAAAAGAAGAGAAAGAAGAAAATCACCAAAGATTATAACAGTCTATGGTGGTTAGCAAAATGCCTTAAGAGGAAGATTAGAAAATTGAAGCAAAAACATAAGTCACACCCAGATCTGCAAGTGCTAGCTCAAGTTGTTGTGAATATGCAAGGAGATAAAGAAGAGACACACTGAGTTTTTGATAGAACAACAGTTTTGAAGGTGAAAGTTCCTTTTGGGCCAAGGTAGAGCTTTCACCAGCGCAAAGGGTAAATTTACAACCAGTTAGCTGGTGAAAGGCCAAGCTTTCACCAACTAACAAATGAATCATAAGGCGAGTTAGTTGGTGAAAGCACAAAAATAATTTTTGAAAGCTAAAGATGGAGCAGGGAGATTTTCAAAGGATTTAAAGAGGTTCCAGAGCATTAAAGGATTAACTGATTAGTCAGAAAATACTCAGCATCAGAGATTCGTGGAGGTTTTGAAAACCACATGCTAAATCGGTCTCCTAAAGTTTTGACTATGAGTAATTTAAGAAATCCAGCTATAAAGACAGGTTCATTTACCATTTTTCATGACACAACAGATTCCAGAAGCCCATGAAGTGCAGATGTCAAATTTTGATATAGAAGACAATTCGAATGCTAGCCTAGCCACTAGTCTTTGTTATCGATTGTCTTAGTTAATTTGATTTTCTATTTTTAGATACAGATCCAAGTTTTCAGGATCTTAAAAACTGATTATAAAAGGATATAAATGCCTATATTTTCTAAGAGACAAGGGTGCAATCTAGGAGACATTTTTTGGCTATTGTACTAGACTCTTTGTTGATAATAGAATCACAGCCCTCTTTTGTTTTCAATGACATATTTTCTCATATTTTCATGATTCTGTACTTTATTTCAGCTTAGCTCAGCTTCTAAGAACTGTTATCTTCTTATTAATCTCATGAACTTGAACTAAAGGTTTCCTTGCTATCTTGTATGACCCTGCACATTGTTGTATTTGGTTATCTAGACTAGTATTCTTCCTCTCCTATTCAAACTTTGTTGTCTGATCATTGAGTTCTAAAAGCATTGTCTTATTCGAATGTATGAAGTGGTCCTTTTCATTAGCTATTGAGTTATCCTATTGTTCCAAGCATAGAAAATCTACCATATTGTTAAGTTACCAAGCATTCTTAGCCTACAACCCTAAGAGGTTTCTTGGAGTGATAACAGAGGGGATAGATTATGGTGAGACCTTTGCACCTATCGCTGGGTACTCTTCCATAAGATCCATCCTTGCAATGTCAGTGCAGATGGGTTGGTGCATTCATCAGATGGATGTAAAAACTGTGTTCCTCAACGAGATCATTGAGGAAGAAGTGTACATTCAGTAGCCAAAATGTTTTGAGACATTTGATAGAGAGTCGAATGTTTGCAGACTCAAGAGAGAATTGTATGGGCTGAAGCAAGCACCCCGTGCTTGGTACACTCGGATAGACAGCTATTTCACCGGATTGGGCTTCACCAAAAGTGAAGCAGATGAAAACCTATACCAAATTGTGGTAGAGGGTAAGATTTTAATCATTGTGATTTATGTTGATGATTTAATACTGACTGGTGATGAGAAGTTGATACACTCATGCAAGGAGGACCTTGCAAAGGAGTTCGAGATGAAGGATTTGGGCCTTCTTCATTATTTCCTTGGTTTGGAAATATGGCAGCAAGATGGTGAAATTTTTGTGTCTCAAGGAAAGTATACAAGGGAGATACTGGGTAAGTTTCACATGGAGGGATGAAAACCGATGGATACTCCTCTTCTAGGAAACTGGAGGAAAGAGGATGCTACTTCTAGAGAGGTAGTGGATGCTATTGTCTATCGATAGTTAGTGGGTTCGCTAATGTATTTAGTGAACACGAGGCCAGACATTTTCTATGCGGTTATCCAACTAAGTCAAGCGATGGTTAAGCCTACCAAACTCTTTTGGAAGGCAGGTAAGCATGTCCTAAGATATCTGAAGGGAACATATGCATATAGATTATGGTACAGAAAGACGGATGAGGTGAAGTTGCATGGCTTCACGGATGCAGATTGGGTGGGCAGCCCAACGGACAGAAAGAGCACATCAGGGGGGATCTTTAGTATCAGATCTACAGTTGTTTCTTGGTACAACAGGAAACAGAGATTCGTGGCACTTAGTTCAGCGGAAGCAGAATACATGGCAGCGAGTCAAGCTGCATGTGAGGCTCTGAGAAAGATATTGGTTGGTTTTTTTGGTTCTCATCTAGATCTGACAGTGATTTATTGTGATAATCAGAGTTGCATTAAACTCTTGATTAATCTTGTTTTTCATGACAGATCTAAGCATATAGATATCCGATATCATCATCTCAGAGATTGTGTCCAGTGGAAGATCATGTTACTTCAATACATTCCTACAGAAGATCAGGATGCAGACATTCTGACGAAGTCGCTCACCAGGAGAAAATTCCAATATCATAGAGACAGAATTGGGGTGAAGGATAATCCCTTTCTTGTTGAGAGGGAGTGTTGAAAAGTCAACAAGAAACATGTGTCTAATTTATTTTTCCCTTAATTAAATTAGACAATAAATATTAATCTATTATCTCATTCATAACTGAGTGATTTGGATTTGTAACAGAATCATAAGTATAGTTAAGTGAGTTAATATCAGTTGTACTAGTTGTAACTAAACATGCACTAGTGAGAGTTCATTTAATCAGTGAACTCACATGCAACTGAAGATTCACCACGGTTAACTACATGCATGTTAGATCGAGTGGAGACCCAGTTGAGATAACAGGTGAAAGGGACAGTTGGCTATCAGTTGTGATTTGTTCACACGTGCATTGGATATGCTTATGAGCATGTGCAAACTAGGCAATTGTATTCATTCAATTCATTGTGATAATTTGGATTGCAGAGATTGTGCAGAGGAGGCAGGTTGTCTGGACATGGAAATTGGCATAGGTATTTGTTGATTTGTGTATGACAATGTGAGACGATTTTATTGTACTGGGAGCTCTTGGATTAGAGTTTTGTATGAGATTGTTTCATGATTCATGATATACATAATATATGATAGTGAGGTTTTTAGCTTTACGCTTTCCTGGTAAAACTTCTATGTTGTGTGTTATTGATATTTCACTTTGTGCATTGTGGTTGTGATCATGGTTTAAATTGCTTTCGCAATAATAATAGTAGAAGCGATTATATATTTAACATGTGGCGGAAATTGTTAGATAAGGAGAATCGCAGGAATACATTAATTTGTATCGAAATTTCAACAGTCTAAATAACCCAATCCATTTGGTGTAACCTATTCTAACGGGTTTAATGGCTCCGTTATCCAACTAGGGTCCTAAAGATAGAAAAATTAAATAAACTAACTAAATAAAAGATTCTAACAATCAACACAATAATTACAAATATTTATCTAAGAATGTGAATATACAAGTGATTCTGAACAGTTTATATACAGTTTACAAGGTTTGCATGAAATCTTGCGAAAATTGTTGTTTGATAAAGTTTCTGAATCAAATATGAACAAGACTTCTTTTTGTATTTTTTTTTTAAGATATTAAACGAAGAAATACTAAATGAATACGATTGAAACAATGAAACAAAAACAGTCAAAGCTAATTAATGTAATCATATTTTCATTCATAAACAACTTAACTAAATAACACACAGAATAATATGTAGTTGATCAATGAAACTGGTATTATCTTTCTGTGTTTTATGAGCTCCTGCCTATACTTTTGTTAAGGGAAACCTATAACAGAACAATACTAGCACTTCCGTAATACATTCAAAGAAGTATTTTATATTGGAGTAAATTAATAACAACAGGAAGAAAACTAATTAAAAATCATGTGATCTTAAGATAATCAATATTTAAGAACGAAACAAAACTCAATTCTAAGTATTGATATTATCCATCATTTAACATTAGAAATAAATTCCACAATAATCAAATGATCGATTGATCACACATAAAAAATTAAATAAGAAATTATGGACAACATATAACATTTAATAGTATGAAAACACCATATGATGAAAAGCTAAAGCTAAAATCAACCATAATAACATTCTCATAATACAACATTAATGAAAGAACAAGATGGAATAAGAATCACAAAGGTCTAAAGACAAAGATGAATTGTTTTCCCATATTCTTTCTCAAAATCACATGCCCATACTATAGTACTGGAAGAATTTTTAAGATAAGAAACTCTTAAAGATTGAAAAAATTAATACATAAATAATAAAAATTAACCATGTATTGAGAAAAAAGATTAAAGTTAATTTAACTCAATGCATAATCAATTATTAAAATAATATTAAGATATTATAATGAAAATAAAACCATTTTACTCACTGGACAAAATCCATTGAGCAACCTGGAATTCCATATTCTTCATGGAAAATACTCGTCCATTCTCCCAAAGATTCCAACCATTAGTTACTCCATTTGAAAAGAAGAAAAGTTTAAAAAATAAATAATATACAAAAGAGAAAGGATTAAAATCGTTCTCTCCAATTCTTTGATCCTCATGGCTCTGAACTTTCTTATATATCTATACAATGAATGAACAGTATGGGCGTCATTATTAATTTTCTCCACCTGAAATTTTCCTTGTAAAGAGACATCAATATCTCTCAAATCGAGCATTGTTTTGGGAAAATTTCTTAGAGGAAGGTAAATGGGTCCATTTTGGTTCTGGGTTTTCAACCGTTTCTTCAAATTTCTCACGGTTTGGCTGAAATTAGTCCTGCAAAATCGCCTGTCTCATCTTGACGCCTTTCCAAATTTTATCTGTTGTTGCTCATAAAATTATTTGCAGAAATCCAATATTATTTTTGGATCAATCATCTTGAACATATTTGGATAATAAAATCAATCCATGATCAGATCCATAGCAAATATTTGATAATAGAAACATGTGAAACAAAAAGAAACCTAAATTAATAGCCTAAAAATCAATAACCTAAAAATTGTGAATAAAACAAAATCTAGAAAAAAAAATGAATTTAAACTAACAATAAGTTCTAAACAAACATTGATAATATTTTTCTTTCAAATGTGATCTTAATTCTAGAAGCTTCAAGTTAATGGAGAAGAGAAAAATATTAATTTTTGTTTCACAAAATCAAACAAACGATAGATAATTCATTTTTTATTTATTATTATTATTATTTTTATTTTGAAATGAGATGCAAAAATGAAAAAAAAAATAATTAATTAATATCACAAGCTCAAGGTTCCATCCTTATTTTTGAAAAAAGTACTGGTGCTCCACAAGGTGAAACACTTGGAAATATGTACCCTTTCTTCAAAAATTCCTCCAACTGTATTTGTAATTATTTTAACTCTGGTGTGCTCATTATGTAAGGTGTTTTTGACATTGGGGCAACTCCTAGAACTAAATCAAATGAGAAATATATCTCCCTTCTTGGTGGAAATCCGAGAATTTCTTGGAATATATATTCAAATTCCTATAGTACCGAGAAATACTCGAAGCTTGACCCCTTTATATTATCTAGCTCTTCCACATGCGCTGCATACAATTGACATCCTTTCCTAAAACATCTTTTTAGCTGTAAGGATGAAATATCCCTTATAGCAATGTGTCTTGGAACTCCTTTCACAGTAATCCATTTTCCATTTCCATCAAGACATGTAAATGTCTTCTTATGAAAATCTAGGACAACATGATGTTTAAACAACCAATACATTCCAATTAGAATATCATAAGACCCCAATGGTATGATATTTATATCAATACTAGTATTCACGCCATTAAGACTTATGGAACAACTTCTGACCATATCATGGATTCTTCTTTTGGTCCCGGTGGCTAACTGAACCAAACTTTATTGTCCAAATTTACTTTTCTCTAAATGTAATCTATCCACTATCTTAGGATCAATGTAGCAATGAATTGCTCCTAAATGAATGAAAATAACAATAGGTTGATTTATGATCTTACCTTCCACCTCAATCATATTTGATTGGTACTCTACTTGTCGATCATCTAAAGCTGGATAGATTATTCCCATATATTTGACTGTTGTAACCTCTTGAAGGTTGTGCATAGTCTTCACTATGTCCTTTCTATGTGGGAAATCCTTGTATAGGTGATATTCCTTGCATCCCCAACAATGGATTGGTGGTATTCCCCTTTATCCTAAGGAATATTACTTCTTGAAATATCCCTTAGCATACTGATCTTGATGATTTCTATTAGGATCATTCCTATTGAAGGGAGGTTTGAATCCTTTCCTCCTCTGATTAGACTTCGCATTTTTCTTGTCCTTCCAATATTTCTGCAGGGATTCTCTTCTGTGGCCTTGATCATATAGGTATTAATCCTTCCTGATGGCCTCAGTCAAGGTCTTGGGTTCATCATACCTAATCTTTTCCGTATAAAAGGCTGGCAGTCCACCTAGAAATATCTGTATTTTCACTTTCTCATCACGAATGAGCCTGACATACTTTAAAAATACCAAGAACTTCTTCTCTTACTCTTCCATGGTCATTCTTCCTAACCTGAGTTCAAAGAAATACTGCATTTTATTGTCATAGAAATGCTTTGAGAGGTACTCCTTCTGGAAGTACTTATTGAACTTCTTCCAAGTGATCCTACTTTCATTAACATGTTCCACTTTCTTCAGTTGGTCCCACCACATTGCATATTTCCCATGTAAATGATAGGTGGAAATCCTAGATTCCAGGTTCGATGAATAGTTATGAAACTGAAAATATGTTCGGATTCCAAGCAACCATGCTTCGACATCATCTTCCCTTTCTCTTTCACCATCGAAGGAAGGTGTCTTGAGCTTCCTCAACTCTCCTTCCAAACTATATACCTCTTGTTTCCTTCTTTGGTGTATGACAGGAGACACCTTTGGACTAGTTACGAGATCTTCCGATGCATAAAACTTTCTTTCTAAGTAAGGAGGTGAGTGGTGTCCATGAGCTCTGCTAGCACTTCTGGAATAACCAACTCTTCCATGATCATTCCTTCTTTCATGGCACCTTCCTTCTTCCTCTAGTCTTGAGTTTGATCCTTTATTCATTTGTCTCTACAACTGATTTAAGATCTGCAACACTCGAGCATTTATCTGACTTTTCTCTCTCATCAGTCTCTCGTTGTCTGCTTTGTATCTCTACACTTTCATATTTAAGCTTCTTACCATTTCTAGTAATGCTTCATTTTCTTGTTTTCCCTTGCGTCCATTGGACTCTGTCTCTGCATTACCAACTCTGGTATTCTGGCCTTCAACCTCCTTATCATGACTAGAGGCTCCCTTGGCTTCTTCCATTTCCTCAATACGCATCCTGAGTTGATGTATTCAAACCCCTTAATTCTGCAAAATGTGCAAGAGACCATTTTTTTATCATTATGCATATGATAAACTAAATTTCAAAACCATGCTACAGGTCTCTTTATTTTTTTTGTTCAGAGAGATCATATCTCGATTCTCTGAAAATAAAAGTCTCATATTATCCTTGGCCGACACAGAATATCATTGTGCACAGGCTCTTCCTTCAAACTACCTTCCCAGGTGACCATGGCTAGAAACCGTGGCTAAATCCTTCCTTGGCAGTTTTTTGTCTCGAAGACAACCGATTCGGCCCTTAGCCCTCCTTCCTTCAGCTCTCAATATGCATATGACAACAGCCATGACCCTGCGCTTAGCTGAAAATGCACTTGACCAGAGCTTTGATACTTCAGAAATTTTGGCCAGGACAGGATCAATGGTCCTAGTCCTCTTTCACGATCAACGATCGAGATCCACTTTAGGGCTCTGTGCTTCAGGAGTCTCAATCTTCCTCTCTTGCCTCCTCCCATAACACTTTTACCTGGAATTCATGATCTTCCAACAAGTGTCCTCCCACAGATCATTGGCTATGAATCACTTCGGATATTTGGGCTTCAAAAGTTTCAAACATTCCTCCTACACTTTCTCTAGTGTGTCTTCTGGAATCGATGGTTGATAAGTACTCTAGCCTACGATCCTTCGGGATTTTTCAACCCAACGCAACCTATCACATATTTCCCCTCCATAGTGCCCATTCTCTGGACTACATGATCTATCACCATGTGGCGACAAATCATGTAGTATGAAGAGTGAGCACTCTAGAGGGGAAATATGTAATAGAAATACTAAAAGCATACATGTGGCCCAATCAGGCAGGTGACACATGTCATGTTATAGCTGACTCTTCAATACTCAAAATGCTCAAAACATACTGACACATGGAACACATTCCATGAATCTGCGTCATCCTAAGTGATATTCGCAAGCCACATCACTTCGAAAATTATGGGGTCCACATCACATCCTAGTGATTTCATCATACCCCATCACTTCGTCTCTTCAGGCTTCGAAACTTCGAGAGTTTCCATACTAGCACACTTCCAATTTTCCCTAACTCTAAATTTTTGAACGTGCCAATCTGTCACCATGTGTCCTCCTAGATCAGATGACTAAGATTCACTTCAGGTATTCACCCGGAGTCCACATATTTTCACTGCGTGTCCTCCTTAATCTAACGGTTGAGGCTTACTTCGGGTCTTTGGACTTCAGAGATCTAAAATTTCAAAACTTGTCTAGCCCCACTGGATTTTATCCAAAGCCATGGATCTAGTGATGCATGGCTCTCAGCAGATCAATGGATGAGATCCTTTCGGGTCTTCAGGTTTCATAAATATCAAATTTCAAAACCTCCTCGAAGTACACGGGATTCTACCGTGTTTCCTCTTGAATCGAACGGTTGAGGCTTACTTCGGGTCTTCACCCGAAATCCACAAATTTATGCTACATCTCTTCTGGAACAGACAACCTAGACTCACCTTGGACAATCCAATGCTTGATATTTACTCTGGATGATCCGAATCTTGAGATCTATTTCGGATGATCAAGATTTACTTCGGCTCTCCGGCTCTCCGGGATTCGGGAGTTTCAAATCTCAACTGAAAACCTCTCGAACATATTTCTCTAGAGTTATTGATCTGCTGACAAGTACCTCTTGGTGATTGATGGTCAGTATCTACTTCAGCTATACAAATCTTCGATGTTCGAGCCCTAATATGTCACATCATCACATGCCTTTCAATTTGTGGGGCATGCATCGATGGTTTGGAGTAACCCGTGTTTCACCTCCACAATTCTCCTGATGCTGACATGTAACCCCTTGGGAAAACTATTGTTTGGATTCCAGGACCACCTTGGGAAATTATCTCCCATGAAAATTGGTTCCCAACAATGCATCTTGTCTGTTGATCTCCCTCTCCCATGGGATCCGATGGTTGTGACCTTAACCCTTGATTCCTTTCATCGGGCGACCCTTGTTCACTTGTCCTCTAATCCAATGATCTCAGATCTCTCTTGATTCTACAGTGGTGATCGGTAGAGAATTTGAAGGGGATGGTCACGATCCTGCAGGCCCCTTACATGGGTGTCCGACGTTCTATCTCTTGCATAGATTCTACAACTCCATTCCTCTTGATATTTTCAACTCCACGGTCATAGTTCGATCTCGACCCCGAGAATCTGACCAACAGACCTAGCACATATCGGCATGGTGTTTCAACCAGAAGCTCTAATACCAAACTGTAACATACCCATCCACCCATAGGTCAGGGTACGCTACCTTCAAGCTCGCCCTTGGACTTCTTTTACTTACGATACCTTTTTAAAACCTAAGGATGCATAAATGAAAATACTTTAACGACATGCACAACAGTATTCAATAAGCATGCATAGTCTAAAGATTCAATTAAACGATAATTAAATATACAACGGAAATACATTCATATACATGCAATTGATACCATAAAAAAGAGACTTATCTTTATGAAAGAAGACACCAACTGGTTGCTGACCAAGGACGTTCCACCCAACCATAGACATTATTGTTCCAAATCTCAACAACAATGTCACCCCCAAGACAACACTATGAATCCACAAGGATGGTTCAAGAGTGTTACTTGGCTTCCCAAACCAGTCAGCACCCAAGCTCTCCCAAGCTTCCCAACTCTTACAACAATCCAATTACATAGCTCTCTTCTAACCATCTTACACCACCCGAGAGAACGGACTTCCACCCTTTTCTCCCATGTAGTTCCTCAGGCAATCCTTCTCCTTAATTCAGGCTCCAACGCAACTGGTCCAGAATATAAATGTTGGAACTCTCAGGACTCACAACTGTGAGAAACGTTGTACATAGGCCAAATCATCTTAGACATACAAGCCTCAATCATAGTTGGATCACACCAGTGACCACTACAACCAAATATCTCGTGGCTAATTCTTCGGCAGTTCAGTTCCCTTTCCCAAGCCAAGACATGGAGGAGGAAGAATCAGTGAATGGGTAAAAGCGGTGCATGAAAGTGCATGAGGGAAAATGAATGAACATATAGGGAATCAACGAACAAGCCATCATTTTGCCCCCCCAATCATCCTAGAGGCGAGTTTAAGTAACCTTGTGGGGAAATCAAGAACCTTGTGGCCTTCCCCAAGAATCTTATGTAATTGATCCCCTCCCATAGGCAAAAAGGGTAACTGACATAGGAATAAACACTTATCCCCTCAATCCCCCTCTCTTGTGGAATCATAGCCCCCTATAACTCTAGTCCTTGTCTTTCTAGCAGCCAACCATGCATTTATTATTAATAATGATAAAAATATTACATGTCTTGGGCACACTAGCCTTTTAATAATTGTTTGGGCACTTTGGCCTCTGAGCATTTTAACAATACATTATTTAAAATGGGAGTTCAAAACCTAGGGTGTTACACCAAGTCATTTTCTTCCTTACGAAATGAAAATGATAATAACAAAGGTTGTGGGTGAACTATAAAAATAAACTTGGACTTCGGGAAAATCCTTGTTCAGTTATGAAGGAATTTCGTGGTCGCGAGGGTAAAACCCTAGCCTAGATAAATAGTTCACAAATTAAAATCGATTTTATTTTATTTTTACACGGACGAAAAATGAATGATTGCAGAGATAACAACCCTCGTGAATTAACCTATATTATGAGAGAAATAATTTATGTTAAGGAAATAAGTGTCCATGGAAATGTTATAGAGGTAAGACATTAAACTTTAAACATTGGTAATCTATCCACGGTTATTGGGTTGGAGCAATAATGATTTCAATTTAAGACGAATTTGAATGTGAAATAAACATACTGAAGCTAATACAAGAAGTCTTGGTGGTCTACAACTAGGACTGAAGCCTTTTCTGAAAGATGCTTGACTACATTCTTTATCAACCTCACCTAGGGATCATGGTTAAAGATGCCTCCTAGAACCTTAGCTCGAGATAAGGCTACGGGTCTATCTCACCTTGTGCCGACCAAAAACCACCCAAGCAAAGGGTTCAAAGAACGAATATTGCAAATAAGTATTTATCTTTATGTTGACCCACAGAGACTTTCAGCTATACATAGAAACAAATCCACAGAGAATGCAATATATATTACCAAAAACTTATACAGAGGAATTATTTATAGAGAATTTAATATATGTCATCAAAACTATGCTATAGAAAGCATGATACATATTTGGGGAAGTATTCCACAAAGAAATGTATTATATGTTACCAAAAATGTATTCCATGGAGAAGAACGAATACACAGATGGAGGAGGTATTGACAGAGAAGGAAATATATGTTACCAAAAATATGTTACAGAGAAGCACAATGCATATACGAGAAGTATTCACAAAGAAGGAAATATATGCTACCAAAACTTTGCTACAGAGAAGCATGATATGTATATGGGAGGTATTCCATAGAGAATGCAGTATATGTTACAAGACTATGCTACAAAGAAGCATGATACATATACAGGAAGGTATTCCATAAAGAATGAATCATATGTCACAAAAATATGCTACATAGAAGAACGATACATATATGGGAGGTATTCCATAGAGAATGAAGTATATGTTACCAAGACATATGCCACAGAGAAACACAATACACAAGAAGAGGAAGTATTCCACGGAGAATGCTAAGATGTTTAGATGGAGGATATAATCCCATGGGATGCATATTTTATTTGCAAAGAAAACTAATGGGTAGAGTAACAATGAAAGACAAAGAACCTAAAAAATAGAAGAAACCCTTTAACAATTGTCGAAGGAGGGTATAGAGTACTCATTGTGCATGTGGAGATCCTTCACAGAGATGAATGCAATGAAAAATCTAGACATCGTAACAGATCTGAAGTCCATAAAAGAGTCAAGTATC
This sequence comes from Picea engelmannii, assembly GCA_009831015.1. Classification (NCBI taxonomy): domain Eukaryota; kingdom Viridiplantae; phylum Streptophyta; class Pinopsida; order Pinales; family Pinaceae; genus Picea; species Picea engelmannii. The sequence goes on from ML782820.1 coordinate 55,407, forward strand.
ATAACAAAGATGAATGTCAGGGCTAGATGCGAGGGTAAACAAATAAATGACCAAGCAAAACGAGACCCAAGAGATTAGTTGAGAAGATTAATGGCACCTCAAAATTCTCAGTGATGGGGGGGAAATCAGGTATGCCACCCCACCCTTTCCATGTGAGTAGTTTGAGGTGTCGAAGATGCAATGGGTTTTTCAAACAATGACAGTCCTAGAGAGTACCTAGGGTGATCATTCTACCATTAATGGATGTCCCCTATCTTTAATTCCAAGACCAAATGTCGATCAAGCTACAAATCTGACCTAACTTCCACTTTCAGTTTTGTTTCAAAACTCGTTAATGTTGAGTGGACATGTAACCCAATGTTGGATCTGTAATAAATGACCATTGGTATAACTTCATACCTAGACTATACGACATGTTGTATGTTATCTAACTTACCATTATGGAACGTGCTTAGTAGGGGTGATTTTGTCCAAGTGCATAGACTATAATCTACAATGATAAACATAGTATAGTCATAGCCTTAATCCAAGTCTCAACCTATATAATTTGTATTGTTTCTACATAGCATAGGTTATATGAGTTATCTATATATTATGGTTTGTTTACCCATAGGATAGATTATATGGGTGATCTATATAATATGGATATTTATGCATGATATAGATTATGTTAACGGGAGGGGATTTTTCTATAATTTTGAGTAAGGTTAGTATAGGTTCGATGAAAACCCAATTTTGTTTTGTACTCAAACTTTATAACAATAATCATAGTAAGAAACTTGAATGCAGTAGCAAGAAGACTATATCTCACGTAAACAAGGGAGACAAGTATGGTATGTTTTCATATATAGTAGCATTAAGCACATAAATAGTGATGCAAATTTATAAAGCGTATTTCATATGTCACGACAGATTCGACGATTTATAGTGTTTCTCCTAAACAAAGCTTTTTAATTTTAGTGAAATTTGGGGTATGTTACATTTGATGCATAATGAATGTTAAATGAATGCACATGGCTAAAAAATGATAAATATGGATTTAATTATGTGTTATAATGGTAGATTTGATGAATGTTGAATTAAAGAACCATTCCTAGCATCCCTAAAGCAACATCCCTTCCAAGGTTGCATACATTATGCACTTTGTGTGAAATGTTTCTTTCTGGTCTCTAGAAGGGTCGATGGTTTGTAGTGTTTTGTTCGAGAACTAAAGTAGAACCAAGGTCATCCCAAAACATATGCAACAAATGGTTCCATTCCATTATTTATCTTCTTAATTCCCTAAATCCAACCATACAATTGAAATTAACAAGCCATCTACTTCATTCCCATATGTTACAAGGGACCATGACACCGTAACATAACTAAATTCTAGTGTGATTTGATTTGACATGGCAAGTTCCATGTAGATCAGAATTGCAATCTGCTTCCTTGCACATCTGTTCTAAATATTTTTGTGCTTTATTACCTGGAAATACAAGAATCATATGACATGAATGTTTGCATGTATAAGCATGGTTATACATATGGAGGAAGTATAAAAATTAATAATTCACTATTGCAGAAAATTTATTTTTATTACCTCCTTCTTCATCTCATTTTGTCTCAATTTCTAGGAGAATATTTGTGTCGGGATTAGTAGAAAAAATGGTTTCTTATGTGCTGAATTTTCTTTGTTCAACATGTTTCTCTTACTCTTGCATGATTAGATGCAACATTTAGAGTTTTTATCGACAACACATAATCAAATATCATATCTTAGAAGGATGCATGAAGGAATGCATCATAATGAGTGCGGGGGGAGAAATATCATTGAGTTATCAGTACCATTTTGTGGTTCTAGATGCAGATGCAATTCTATCCCTTTCAGATAGTCTTGTTCATACTTTTTTCCCTAAGCCTTCAAGCACCCGATATTCATCTTCTTGTCGTCATATTCATATAATCATGATGACAAAATCATCCAACCACTTGGTACTCATCTTCTTCTAACACAAAACATGTAAAATGGAACAAAATAATTTCAAGCATTTTAGTATTTGATTTTTTCCTCAGCATCAAGATTTCTTTCAAACAAATTTTATAAAAGACAATAGCACAATATCATAACTTACTTTTCTTTACTGAAGATGTTTTAAAGAAATTTTGCATTTGTTTTTACTTTTTGTTGCTACAAAAACCTATAGCAGACTATTTCCAAAGGAAAATTTTCCACATCATTTGCAAACAAATAAAGATGAATCAGGAAAATCCCAAATATGTTTTTTTTACAGAATATAACAAATTGAGTAATAAGTGGATGAAATTTGTAGAAAATGCATTATAAGGGATGCACATGAGTGTTTCAAAAATGATTTTATAAAAATTACCAATATTTTTGTAAACAGTTACAACCATCTTTCTTTATCAAATTTGTAGTTTTAAATGGTTGCAGGAATCCCAAGACTAGATCGTGGACTAGAATGTGGCTTAGAGATGGTTTCAAATCAGTACCACATGGTCATCCACCTAACAACAAATATTTTTAGAATTTTCCAAATTTACACAAACTACCAAGCATGAAGTTCAAATATAGAAATTATATTTGCAAGAAGACTCAGAGCTTCTTTAACATCAATATCATGTTCTTAAAAAAAAAATCACTTTCTTCATCGGGATCATCTTGAGGAGTTTTTATTCTCAAGATTCAAAATTCACCAACATTTATCTTTAGTACCACAACATTATTTCATATACAAATACAATCAACAAAAAAAACACTATACATTCAACTCATGCTTGAGTTCAAGTTTGAGAGGTCATAAATTCATGGGCTATAGGTAAATTTACAAACATACTGATTTATTAAATCATTTTTTCTATTAGATTTATGGGTTATATATAATATGGGTAAAATATCGAGCTACAATTCATGCATACTTTGTTTTTCATGCATACTCTGTTTTTCCTAACCACACGATTTATTTTCTGAAATTCAATAATCCTAATCAGTTTTCCTAAACTACTATTTGAATTTGGTTTTCATCATGACTATGAATGGTTTCCTTACCTATACAAACTACAATGCCAAAACACTCTATCATATGATCTAAATATTCATGGTTAAGATTTATTTTCAGTATGGATTATATTTTTTGGAGTGATTGATTGGGCCATCAGATCGACCCAATCCTGAAGGAGTTCCACCACAAACTACAATCATATATCGAAAGACAACATGTCCATTTGAATGATTTCAAATTATAATCTTTCATTGTCACCAAAATCGCCCAAAATATGCATCTTATCGGTAAAATACTCCTCTTTCCATTGTTATTTCGCATTTTACCTTCTGACAAGATTTTGATTTTTTTATAATATGGGAGAATGGGAGCTGAATGGGATTGCACTTCTAGAGATTTCACAAGAGCATGTTGGTGAATTCAAATTGATTGAGAAACTCAAAATTTTGAATACCAATATTTTGTGGGTAGGCCTGAATGCCATTAAGAGGCTTCTGGACATTGATGTTCTTAAAATAGAGATAATTTCAAATCTAAAGGAAGCATATGGGGAAAAATTAACTCATGAACCTAGTCCACTACCTCGAATCAACAAAAAAAATTCAAATTTCCTTGATTTCGATGGATGGGAGCAATTTTTGTTGACAATGTTGATTTTCATGCATGTTTGGAGAGACCACAATATTGTCAATGTATTTTCGACGTTTCGGATCCATATCACAATCCATATTCATTTTAATTAATATAAACTTTCTTATCTAAATAACACCTTTAAAAAAAATTAATATTGATTTATTTTATTAATACACCTTGAATTAAATGATTACCAATATTTAAATAATTTTTTTAATATATATATATCTATATATATATATATATATATATATATATATTTAGAAAAACCCTAAATAAACCTCATTTAAACCTAATCTAAAATATTCACCAAAGACTCAAGTCGACACATAATTCTCCCCTCACCTTAAGTATTTATAACTATCTATTCTCACCAATTAGAACCCAGGATTATTGTCCTAAAGATGGACCTTGATATGGATCTGAAACGTTGGCAATCCATTGACAATACTTTCATCTCTCCGAACATGCCTGAAAACTCTCCTCACCACTTAAATCTCTTCAATTACAATGTTGATTTTATCAAGGAGCTAGAGTTGTAAGGAGGCAAGATTATCTGGAATCAAAATAATCAAATTGTGTGAGGGATGAAGGAAATATGGCACAATAAGATGCCACAGTTAGCACGGAATGTCTTTAAGAGTGGTTAAAAAATGATAAATCAAGGCTACTACATGTTGTCTAACAATTTTATTACCTAACATTACCGAATTTTTGACGCAAACGCGCACCACCACGGGCACGTCCGCTCACATAGGACCTTCCTCTCTTCTCGGCCCGAAGAACTCAAAGGTTCTCCCAATTCCCTATCGGGAATCTTCCTACCCACAGATTCTCTTCCTCGCGCGATCCCCTTCCTTAACTTCTCGGAGGATCGGAACTCACGGCTTCGCGAGTCCAAAGGTTGTACAATTGGTTCTGGGATCCCCGAGACCCGATGGTCAGTCAACTCGCTGACTTTTCCCTGAGGGATTTCACTACTCGCGACCTCGCTACTCGCGCTACCAAACTTTTGGTTCTCCAACCTCCGATACCCGAGGTACCGAAACTCCGATGCGCACATGTGACTTGACCCGTCCACACCTGTCACTTCTCTCAGGACTTCCGCGCTATCGCGACCTCGCTCCCTTGTGACTTCGCTACTCGCGAGGTTGGATAACTTCCCCGTCGACTCCCGATGTCCAAGGTGCTGAAACTCAGGACCTCGTTCCCTCGCGACTTCGCAATTTCCGTGGCCAAGTCCTCAAGCCTTTTCTGGCGAGGCTCCGATACACGATCCCACATGCGGATCCAATGGTCCTCCCGTGATCTGGATCCAATGACTATTCACCTTCTCGCTTCTCGCGTCCTCGTGATCTTGAATACCCACTACTTGGGCTTTCACCCTGCGAGCTCCCGAGTTCGCGAGATCCTTGGATCTTCTCCACCTGTCCTCCTCAGATGGACGGCTCCTAGCCTCCTCGCCACTTCACTGCTTCGGGACTTAGAGCACCCAACACTTGGGCCCTCAACCTGTGGGCTCCCGAGTTCGTGAGATACTCGATCTCTGCCACCTGTCCTCTTCAGATGGATGCCTCCCAACCTTCTCGCTACTTCGCGCCCTCACACCTCGCGACTTTTGAAAAAAAATTCTCAGCCCTTCCACTTATGATCTTCCGAGATGCGAGGTGCCACTTGTCCACTTGTCAACTCCTGTGGATCCACACTATCCTCGGAGTAGTCGAGATATCACTTCTCGCAATCTCGCGTCTCTCCTGACCAAACTTAGGACACTTTTCCTCACGAGGTCCTGATAGGCGATCTCGTGAACAATCCAACAGCCCTGGCCAACTTGGATCAATGGTGTTGTCCCTCTTGAGCTCTGAATCCTCTCCACACCTGCGCTGTAAATACCTTGCACCTCTAGAAGATCCAACAACTCTCGGAACTTCGTGAAATCTCTTCCAAAGATTCCATCCGTCCATTCTCCCCTTGAGGATTCTGAGAAATAAAGCAGTGTCTCTCCACGAGACTCGTTTTCTCGCTTCCCCAACCTACAACGCTTTCCTCCAACTTCCAACGGCAACTTCCCTGCACTTAGCCTTCAGGGAGTTCAAAGGTCTATTCCTCCTAAGTTTTTTTCACTCTGATTCTTTCAGAGGGACTTGCACACGCTCCTCGCGACAATCATTCAACAACTTCCAAGTGTTGAATCCCTTCAACTCTGCGCACTCCTGCAACAACAGTCTTCGATCATTTTCTTCTCAGATTCACAACTAAGATTTCTTCTTCTTCAGCCTGTGCACTCCTTGCACGGATTCAACAAACCAAATCCACTTCTGGGTGAATGAGGACAAAAGTTAAACTACTGAGCCTTCATCAACGCACTCCTTGCAGATGTATTCAACTGCACACTTTGCAAGAATCTCCTGGCTCAGATAGAGGAACAATTGAACCTCATTCTCTCTCCCTTTCAGACTTCAGTTTGAAACATGAAATCATATGCACAACATATACAAAGCAAATGCATAACAAGAAAGCAAACACTCATGAGCACAACATCAGTACATAGAGAAAACAACACAAACCATGAGCTTGAATCAAATCTTCCTTCTATTAATTCAAATTCCTGTACATTGGTGTTCTTCATACAATTTTCTCTGCTTTCTCTCCTCTTCTCCTGGGTTGATAATAATACAATTCACAATGAGGGTGTCTATATCCGTTTTCCCTCTCGAACTCTAAACTATCAAATCTAGACTTAAAATCCTATCTACCAGCATTAAATCTATTAAATTCCAACTATGTACCAAAGGACGAGAGCTTAAAGGCTCAAGGTCCAATACAATATACAATGTGCCTTCATAAATGGCTTCATTTAAAGACTTGCGCTACAATCCCAAAGAACTTCAAAAATTTGGGTTTGTTTATCCAGCTGATCTCCGCTTGATGTGTTGGCTCACTTGATGATTTGGCGATGCTCCTGCATCATACTCCTCATCTTGAAAACTTTCATGGGCTCCTGTCTATGAGCTCTTGCACGGTCTTTCCGTGCTTTTGTATCACTGCTTCAGTCTCCCAGCTGGCATATTCCATTGGATGGCCCTTCCATTTGACCATATACTCATAGTATTACTTTCGTCTGGTCTTTTTTCTCACCTTCCTGTCAAGTATACGCTCCATCTTTGGCTTCTCTGCAATCGACATATGATTTTGCCACTAGATATTTGGTTGTTCATCACTTCCAGCTATTTCTTCCTCAGCCTTATAGGGATATAATTCTGAGACATTGAATGTCGGAGATATTCCGATCTCATCCGACAACTCAATTTCATAAGAGTTTTCTCCCAATTTCTTCAGGACTCTGCATGGCCCAATTTTCTTCATTTTCATCTTGTTGTATGTTCCCCTTGGGAATATTTCCTTCCTCAGGTGTGCCAAAAACAGATCACCAATTTCGAACTGGAGTTGTCTCCGATGCTGATTTGCTCTGTGTTTGTACTCCTGATTTAAATCCATCAGTCGCTGCTTCACCCTGCTGTGAAGTTCCTTCATCGCCTCAGCAAATTCCTCTGCCCTAGCGCTACTAGTAGTAGTCTGTTCTGACTCCCTGAGTTTAGAAACTCCTCTCAGCTGTATCCCATATACAACCTGAAATAGACTCCTTCCTGTGCTCTGATTGACTGAATCGTTGTATGCAAACTCTGCCTGTGGTAATATTCTATCCCAGCTGCTATGGTGCTCTTTCACCAAGCTTCTCAGTAAGTCTCCCAGACTTCTGTTGACCACTTTTGTTTGTCCATCCGTCTGTGGATGATAAGCAGAACTAAATGCCAGGTTAGTTCCTAGCTTCTTCCATAAGGTCCTCCAAAAATGCCCTATGAACTTAGTGTCTCTATCTGAAACTATGCTTTTCGGCAGTCCATGAAGTCGAATGACCTCCTTGAAAAAGAGATTTGTCATGTGTGTCGCATCGCTGGTATTCTGGCATGGAATAAAATGTGCCATTTTTAAAAACCTGTCCATGACCACAAAGATCGAATCAACACCTCTTTGTGTCCTCGGCAATCCCAATACAAAATCCATGCTAATTGTCTCCCATGGCCTCTCTGGTATGGGCAATGGCTGGTAGAATCCCATATTTTTCTTTCTCCCTTTCGAATGATGGAAAACTCTACACCTGTCAACAAACCTCTTGACATCTGCTCGCATCCCTGGACAAAAATATGATTCACTCAACTTCACGAAAGTTTTATCATGGCCAAAGTGTCCATCCAATCCACCACTGTGCTTCTCTTTCAACAAGTTCTCCCTCATGGAGCAATTCGGAATACACAGTTGATTGCCTCTGAACAACAATCCCTCCTAGATCATATAATCTATCCACGAACTTCGGTCTCTGAGAACTGGATTCTCATCTGCTTCATACACCTCTGCAAAATATGCATCTCCTACATACATGTTCCTGAGATATTCAAAACCCAAAGTTTTGATTCAGAATTCCTGCAACAAAAAACACTTCCTGCTCAAAGCATCAGCCACTTTGTTAGCAGTACCCGAAATATGTTTAATCACAAATGTGAAATTCTGCATATACTCTACCCATTTTGCATGTTTCTGATTCAACTTCTCTTGTTGACTCACAAACTATAATGCATGATTATCACTATACAAAACAAATTCTTTTGGGATCAAGTAATGCCTCCACTTCTTCAGTTCCTGTATGATAGCATAAAATTCTTTATCATATGTGGAATACTTCAGTTTCGCCTCATCCGGCTTCTCACTGAAATATGCAACTGGTTTGTCCTCCTGACTCAAGATCGCTCCTATGGAAAATCCACTTGCATCACATTTCACCTGAAATGTCTTCATAAAATCCGGCAACACCAAGACTGGTTGTTCCGTGATTTTCCGCTTCAACAGATTGAAGCTTTTCTCAGCCTCCGTTGTCCAATGAAAAGAATTATGTCATTTTTTCACCGTGTCCATCATCGCTGCACTGATTTCACTGAAATTCCTAATGAAGTTTCGGTAGAAACTAGCTAAACCATGGAAACTTCTCACCTCGAAAATATTCCTCGGTGATGTCCAATTCTTAATCACCTCCACTTTATTCGGATCCATCTTCAACTCATTAGCCGAAATAACAAAACCCAAATAAATGAGCTCTGTCTTCATAAATGAGGACTTCTTCATATTGATCAACAACTTCTCCTACTGTAGCTTCTTCATCACAATGGCCAAATGTTTCAAATGTTCAGCCTTTGTCTTACCGAAAATCAGTATGTCATCCATATATATGACGACAAATTTCTCGATGAATTCCCTCAGGACTTCATTCATCAACCTCATAAATGTACTCAGTGCATTCGTCAAGCCAAACGGCATGACTAGCCACTCATACAATCCTTCGTTGGTTTTGAAGGCTATCTTCCACTCATCTCCTTCTCTCATGCGAATCTGGTGGTATCTGCTTTTCAAATCTACCTTCGAAAAATAATTTTCCCCACTCAGGTAGTCCATCAGATCGTCCATTCTCGGCAGTGGAAACCTATACTTGATGGTTATCTTACTGATCGCTCTTGAGTCAGTACACATTCTCCAACCTCCATCCTTCTTTGGACTGAGCACTGTTGGAACAACACATGGACTCAAGCTCTCCCTGACCAATCCTTTGTCCAGCAAATCCTGGGCCTACCTCTTGACCTCTTCATTTTCTTGCGGTGTTAATATGTACACAGCTTTGTTTGGAAAACTAGCCCCTGGTATGAGATCAATGTGATGACTTACACTCCTTATCGGTGGCAACGAATGAGGTAATTCGTCGACTATGATGTTAGCGAACTCTTCCAGCAGTTCCTGAATCTCATCTGGTAAGTCATCCACTCTTGTGCTAGTCAGAACAATCCTCATTTTTCTGAAAACAAAGAATTGTGGATCTTCTTTCTTCTCCATCTCTTTAAGAAGCTCCTTCCCACTCA
>ML782820.1:65054-90090 GCA_009831015.1 Picea engelmannii
TATTGGGTTGGAGCAATAATGATTTCAATTTAAGACGAATTTGAATGTGAAATAAACATACTGAAGCTAATACAAGAAGTCTTGGTGGTCTACAACTAGGACTGAAGCCTTTTCTGAAAGATGCTTGACTACATTCTTTATCAACCTCACCTAGGGATCATGGTTAAAGATGCCTCCTAGAACCTTAGCTCGAGATAAGGCTACGGGTCTATCTCACCTTGTGCCGACCAAAAACCACCCAAGCAAAGGGTTCAAAGAACGAATATTGCAAATAAGTATTTATCTTTATGTTGACCCACAGAGACTTTCAGCTATACATAGAAACAAATCCACAGAGAATGCAATATATATTACCAAAAACTTATACAGAGGAATTATTTATAGAGAATTTAATATATGTCATCAAAACTATGCTATAGAAAGCATGATACATATTTGGGGAAGTATTCCACAAAGAAATGTATTATATGTTACCAAAAATGTATTCCATGGAGAAGAACGAATACACAGATGGAGGAGGTATTGACAGAGAAGGAAATATATGTTACCAAAAATATGTTACAGAGAAGCACAATGCATATACGAGAAGTATTCACAAAGAAGGAAATATATGCTACCAAAACTTTGCTACAGAGAAGCATGATATGTATATGGGAGGTATTCCATAGAGAATGCAGTATATGTTACAAGACTATGCTACAAAGAAGCATGATACATATACAGGAAGGTATTCCATAAAGAATGAATCATATGTCACAAAAATATGCTACATAGAAGAACGATACATATATGGGAGGTATTCCATAGAGAATGAAGTATATGTTACCAAGACATATGCCACAGAGAAACACAATACACAAGAAGAGGAAGTATTCCACGGAGAATGCTAAGATGTTTAGATGGAGGATATAATCCCATGGGATGCATATTTTATTTGCAAAGAAAACTAATGGGTAGAGTAACAATGAAAGACAAAGAACCTAAAAAATAGAAGAAACCCTTTAACAATTGTCGAAGGAGGGTATAGAGTACTCATTGTGCATGTGGAGATCCTTCACAGAGATGAATGCAATGAAAAATCTAGACATCGTAACAGATCTGAAGTCCATAAAAGAGTCAAGTATCATAACAAAGATGAATGTCAGGGCTAGATGCGAGGGTAAACAAATAAATGACCAAGCAAAACGAGACCCAAGAGATTAGTTGAGAAGATTAATGGCACCTCAAAATTCTCAGTGATGGGGGGGAAATCAGGTATGCCACCCCACCCTTTCCATGTGAGTAGTTTGAGGTGTCGAAGATGCAATGGGTTTTTCAAACAATGACAGTCCTAGAGAGTACCTAGGGTGATCATTCTACCATTAATGGATGTCCCCTATCTTTAATTCCAAGACCAAATGTCGATCAAGCTACAAATCTGACCTAACTTCCACTTTCAGTTTTGTTTCAAAACTCGTTAATGTTGAGTGGACATGTAACCCAATGTTGGATCTGTAATAAATGACCATTGGTATAACTTCATACCTAGACTATACGACATGTTGTATGTTATCTAACTTACCATTATGGAACGTGCTTAGTAGGGGTGATTTTGTCCAAGTGCATAGACTATAATCTACAATGATAAACATAGTATAGTCATAGCCTTAATCCAAGTCTCAACCTATATAATTTGTATTGTTTCTACATAGCATAGGTTATATGAGTTATCTATATATTATGGTTTGTTTACCCATAGGATAGATTATATGGGTGATCTATATAATATGGATATTTATGCATGATATAGATTATGTTAACGGGAGGGGATTTTTCTATAATTTTGAGTAAGGTTAGTATAGGTTCGATGAAAACCCAATTTTGTTTTGTACTCAAACTTTATAACAATAATCATAGTAAGAAACTTGAATGCAGTAGCAAGAAGACTATATCTCACGTAAACAAGGGAGACAAGTATGGTATGTTTTCATATATAGTAGCATTAAGCACATAAATAGTGATGCAAATTTATAAAGCGTATTTCATATGTCACGACAGATTCGACGATTTATAGTGTTTCTCCTAAACAAAGCTTTTTAATTTTAGTGAAATTTGGGGTATGTTACATTTGATGCATAATGAATGTTAAATGAATGCACATGGCTAAAAAATGATAAATATGGATTTAATTATGTGTTATAATGGTAGATTTGATGAATGTTGAATTAAAGAACCATTCCTAGCATCCCTAAAGCAACATCCCTTCCAAGGTTGCATACATTATGCACTTTGTGTGAAATGTTTCTTTCTGGTCTCTAGAAGGGTCGATGGTTTGTAGTGTTTTGTTCGAGAACTAAAGTAGAACCAAGGTCATCCCAAAACATATGCAACAAATGGTTCCATTCCATTATTTATCTTCTTAATTCCCTAAATCCAACCATACAATTGAAATTAACAAGCCATCTACTTCATTCCCATATGTTACAAGGGACCATGACACCGTAACATAACTAAATTCTAGTGTGATTTGATTTGACATGGCAAGTTCCATGTAGATCAGAATTGCAATCTGCTTCCTTGCACATCTGTTCTAAATATTTTTGTGCTTTATTACCTGGAAATACAAGAATCATATGACATGAATGTTTGCATGTATAAGCATGGTTATACATATGGAGGAAGTATAAAAATTAATAATTCACTATTGCAGAAAATTTATTTTTATTACCTCCTTCTTCATCTCATTTTGTCTCAATTTCTAGGAGAATATTTGTGTCGGGATTAGTAGAAAAAATGGTTTCTTATGTGCTGAATTTTCTTTGTTCAACATGTTTCTCTTACTCTTGCATGATTAGATGCAACATTTAGAGTTTTTATCGACAACACATAATCAAATATCATATCTTAGAAGGATGCATGAAGGAATGCATCATAATGAGTGCGGGGGGAGAAATATCATTGAGTTATCAGTACCATTTTGTGGTTCTAGATGCAGATGCAATTCTATCCCTTTCAGATAGTCTTGTTCATACTTTTTTCCCTAAGCCTTCAAGCACCCGATATTCATCTTCTTGTCGTCATATTCATATAATCATGATGACAAAATCATCCAACCACTTGGTACTCATCTTCTTCTAACACAAAACATGTAAAATGGAACAAAATAATTTCAAGCATTTTAGTATTTGATTTTTTCCTCAGCATCAAGATTTCTTTCAAACAAATTTTATAAAAGACAATAGCACAATATCATAACTTACTTTTCTTTACTGAAGATGTTTTAAAGAAATTTTGCATTTGTTTTTACTTTTTGTTGCTACAAAAACCTATAGCAGACTATTTCCAAAGGAAAATTTTCCACATCATTTGCAAACAAATAAAGATGAATCAGGAAAATCCCAAATATGTTTTTTTTACAGAATATAACAAATTGAGTAATAAGTGGATGAAATTTGTAGAAAATGCATTATAAGGGATGCACATGAGTGTTTCAAAAATGATTTTATAAAAATTACCAATATTTTTGTAAACAGTTACAACCATCTTTCTTTATCAAATTTGTAGTTTTAAATGGTTGCAGGAATCCCAAGACTAGATCGTGGACTAGAATGTGGCTTAGAGATGGTTTCAAATCAGTACCACATGGTCATCCACCTAACAACAAATATTTTTAGAATTTTCCAAATTTACACAAACTACCAAGCATGAAGTTCAAATATAGAAATTATATTTGCAAGAAGACTCAGAGCTTCTTTAACATCAATATCATGTTCTTAAAAAAAAAATCACTTTCTTCATCGGGATCATCTTGAGGAGTTTTTATTCTCAAGATTCAAAATTCACCAACATTTATCTTTAGTACCACAACATTATTTCATATACAAATACAATCAACAAAAAAAACACTATACATTCAACTCATGCTTGAGTTCAAGTTTGAGAGGTCATAAATTCATGGGCTATAGGTAAATTTACAAACATACTGATTTATTAAATCATTTTTTCTATTAGATTTATGGGTTATATATAATATGGGTAAAATATCGAGCTACAATTCATGCATACTTTGTTTTTCATGCATACTCTGTTTTTCCTAACCACACGATTTATTTTCTGAAATTCAATAATCCTAATCAGTTTTCCTAAACTACTATTTGAATTTGGTTTTCATCATGACTATGAATGGTTTCCTTACCTATACAAACTACAATGCCAAAACACTCTATCATATGATCTAAATATTCATGGTTAAGATTTATTTTCAGTATGGATTATATTTTTTGGAGTGATTGATTGGGCCATCAGATCGACCCAATCCTGAAGGAGTTCCACCACAAACTACAATCATATATCGAAAGACAACATGTCCATTTGAATGATTTCAAATTATAATCTTTCATTGTCACCAAAATCGCCCAAAATATGCATCTTATCGGTAAAATACTCCTCTTTCCATTGTTATTTCGCATTTTACCTTCTGACAAGATTTTGATTTTTTTATAATATGGGAGAATGGGAGCTGAATGGGATTGCACTTCTAGAGATTTCACAAGAGCATGTTGGTGAATTCAAATTGATTGAGAAACTCAAAATTTTGAATACCAATATTTTGTGGGTAGGCCTGAATGCCATTAAGAGGCTTCTGGACATTGATGTTCTTAAAATAGAGATAATTTCAAATCTAAAGGAAGCATATGGGGAAAAATTAACTCATGAACCTAGTCCACTACCTCGAATCAACAAAAAAAATTCAAATTTCCTTGATTTCGATGGATGGGAGCAATTTTTGTTGACAATGTTGATTTTCATGCATGTTTGGAGAGACCACAATATTGTCAATGTATTTTCGACGTTTCGGATCCATATCACAATCCATATTCATTTTAATTAATATAAACTTTCTTATCTAAATAACACCTTTAAAAAAAATTAATATTGATTTATTTTATTAATACACCTTGAATTAAATGATTACCAATATTTAAATAATTTTTTTAATATATATATATCTATATATATATATATATATATATATATATATTTAGAAAAACCCTAAATAAACCTCATTTAAACCTAATCTAAAATATTCACCAAAGACTCAAGTCGACACATAATTCTCCCCTCACCTTAAGTATTTATAACTATCTATTCTCACCAATTAGAACCCAGGATTATTGTCCTAAAGATGGACCTTGATATGGATCTGAAACGTTGGCAATCCATTGAAAATACTTTCATCTCTTCGAACATGCCTGAAAACTCTCCTCACCACATAAATCTCTTCAATTACAATGTTGATTTTATCAAGGAGCTAGAGTTGTAAGGAGGAAAGATTATCTGGAATCAAAATAATCAAATTGTGTGAGGGATGAAGGAAATATGGCACAATAAGATGCCACAGTTAGCACGGAATGTCTTTAAGAGTGGTTAAAAAATGATAAATCCAGGCTACTACATGTTGTCTAACAATTTTCTTACCTAACATTACCGAATTTTTGACGCAAACGCGCACCACTACGGCCACGTCCGCTCACACAGGACCTTCCTCTCTTCTCGGCCCGAAGAACTCAAAGGTTCTCCCAATTCCCTATCGGGAATCTTCCTACCCACAGATTCTCTTCCTCGCGCGATCCCCTTCCTTAACTTCTCGGAGGATCGGAACTCACGGCTTCGTGAGTCCAAAGGTTGTACAATTGGTTCTGGGATCCCCGAGACCCGATGGTCAGTCAACTCGCTGACTTTTCCCTGAGGGATTTCACTACTCGCGACCTCGCTACTCGCACTACCAAACTTTTGGTTCTCCAACCTCTGATACCCGAGGTACCGAAACTCCGATGCGCACATGTGACTTGACCCGTCCACACCTGTCACTTCTCTTGGGACTTCCGCACTATCGCGACCTCGCTCCCTTGTGACTTCGCTACTCGCGAGGTTGGATAACTTACCCGTCGACTCCTGATGTCCAAGGTGCTGAAACTCAGGAACTCGTTCCCTCGCGACTTCGCGATTTTCGTGGCCAATTCCTTGAGCATTTTCTCGCAAGGCTCCGATACATGATCCCACGTGCGGATCCAACGGTCCTCCCGTGATCTGGATCCAACGACTATTCACCTTCTCGCTTCTCGCATCCTCGTGATCTTGAATACCCACTACTTGGGCTTTCACCCTGCGAGCTCCCGAGTTCGCGAGATCCTTGGATCTTCTCCACCAGTCCTCCTCAGATGGATGGCTCCTAGCCTCCTCGCCACTTCACTGCTTCGGGACTTAGAGCACCCAACACTTGGGCCCTCAACCTGCGGGCTCCCGAGTTCGTGAGATACTCGATCTCTGCCACCTGTCCTCTTCAGATGGATGGCTCCCAACCTTCTCGCTACTTCGGGCCCTCGCACCTCGCGACTTTTGACAAAAATTTCTCAGCCCTTCCACTTATGATCTTCCGAGATGCGAGGTGCCACTTGTCCACTTGTCAACTCCTGTGGATCCACACTATCCTCGGATTAGTCGAGATATCACTTCTCGCAATCTCACGTCTCTCCTGACCAAACTTAGGACACTTTTCCTCACGAGGTCCCGATAGGCGATCTCGTGAACAATCCAACGGCCCTCGCTGACTTGGATCAACGGTACTGTCCCTCTTGAGCTCTGAATCCTCTCCACACCTGCGCTGTAAATACCTTGCACCTCTGGAAGATCCAACAACTCTCGGAACTTCGTGAAATCTCTTCCAAAGATTCCATCCTTCCATTCTCCCCTTGAGGATTCTGGGAAATAAAGCAGTGTCTCTCCATGAGACTCGTTTGCTCGCATCCCCAACCTGCGATGCTTTCCTCCAACTTCCAACGGCAACTTCCCTGCACTTAGCCTTCAGGGAGTTCAAAGTTCTATTCCTCCTAAGTTTTTTTCACTCTGATTCTTTCAGAGGGACTTGCACGCGCTCCTCGCGGCAATCATTCAACAACTTCCAAGTGTTGAATCCCTTCAACTCTGCACACTCTTGCAGCAACAGTCTTCGATCATTTTCTTCTCAGATTCACAACTAAGATTTCTTCTTCTTCAGCCTGCGCACTCCTTGCACGGCTTCAACAAACCAAATCCACTTCTGGGTGAATGAGGACAAAAGTTAAACTACTGAGCCTTCATCAACGCACTCCTTGCAGATGTATTCAACTACACACTTTGCAAGAATCTCCTGGCTCAGATAGAGGAACAATTGAACCTCATTCTCTCTCCCTTTCAGACTTCAGTTTGAAACATGAAATCATATGCACAGCATATACAAAGCAAATGCATAACAAGAAAGCAAACATTCATGAGCACAACATCAGTACATAGAGAAAAAAACACAAACCATGAGCTTGAATCAAATCTTCCTTCTATTAATTCAAATTCCTGTACATGGGTGTTCATACAATATTCTCTTCTTTCTCTCCTCTTCTCCTGGGTTGATAATAATACAATTCACAATGAGGGTGTCTATATCCGTTTTCCCTCTCGAACTCTAAACTATCAAATCTAGACTTAAAATCCTATCTACCAGCATTAAATCTATTAAATTCCAACTATCTACCAAAGGACGAGAGCTTAAAGGCTCAAGGTCCAATACAATATACAATGCGCCTTCATAAATGGCTTCATTTAAAGACTTGCGCTACAATCCCAAAGAACTTAAAAAATTTGGGTTTGTTTATCCAGCTGATCTCCACTTGATGTGTTGGCTCGCTTGATGAGTTGGCGATGCTCCTGCATCATACTCCTCAGCTTGAAAACTTTCATGGGCTCCTGTCCATGAGCTCTTGCACGGTCTTTCCATGCTTTTGTATCACTGCTTCAGTCTCCCAGCTGGCATATTCCATTGGATGGCCCTTCCATTTGACCATATACTCATAGTATTCCTTTCGTCTGGTCTTTTTTCTCACCTTCCTGTCAAGTATACGCTCCATCTGTGGCTTCTCTGCAATCGACATATGCTTTTGCCACTAGATCTTTGGTTGTTCATCACTTCCAGCTATTTCTTCCTTAGCCTTATAGGGATATAATTCTGAGACATTGAATGTCAGAGATATTCCGATCTCATCCGACAACTCAATTTCATAAGCGTTTTCTCCCAATTTCTTCAGGACTCTGCATGGCCCAATTTTCTTCATTTTCATCTTGTTGTATGTTCCCCTTGGGAATATTTCCTTCCTCAGGTGTGCCAAAAATAGATCACCAATTTCGAACTGGATTTGTCTCCGATGCTGATCTGCTCTGTGTTTGTACTCCTGATTTAAATCCATCAGTCGTTGCTTCACCCTGCTGTGAAGTTCCTTCATCGCCTCAGCAAATTCCTCTGCCCTAGCGCTACTAGTAGTAGTCTGTTCTGACTCCCTGAGTTTAGAAACTCCTCTCAGTTGTATCCCATATACAACCTGAAATGGACTCCTTCCTGTGCTCTGATTGACTGAATCATTGTATGCAAACTCTGCCTGTGGTAATATTCTATCCCAGCAGCTATGGTGCTCTTTCACCAAGCTTCTCAGTAAGTCTCCCAGACTTCTGTTGACCACTTCTGTTTGTCCATCCGTCTGTGGATGATAAGCAGAACTAAATGCCAGGTGAGTTCCTAGCTTCTTCCATAAGGTCCTCCAAAAATTCCCTATGAACTTAGTGTCTCTATCTGAAACTATGCTTTTCGGCAGTCCATGAAGTCGAATGACCTCCTTGAAAAAGAGATTTGTGATGTGTGTCGCATCGCTGGTATTCTGGCATGGAATAAAATGTGCCATTT
This sequence comes from Picea engelmannii, assembly GCA_009831015.1. Lineage (NCBI taxonomy): Eukaryota > Viridiplantae > Streptophyta > Pinopsida > Pinales > Pinaceae > Picea > Picea engelmannii. The sequence goes on from ML782820.1 coordinate 73,801, forward strand.
TTTAAAACCTTTCCATGACCACAAAGATTGAATAAACACCTCTTTGTGTCCTCGACAATCCCAATACAAAATCCATGCTAATTGTCTCCCATGGCCTCTCTGGTATGGGCAATGGCTGGTAGAATCCCATATTTTGCTTTCTCCCTTTCGAATGATGGAAAAATCTACACCTGTCAACAAACCTCTTGACATCTGCTCGCATCCCTGGCCAAAAATATGATTCTCTCAACTTCACGAAAGTTTTATCATGGCCAAAGTGTCCATCCAATCCACCATTGTGCTTCTCTTTCAACAGGTTCTCCCTGATGGAGCAATTCAGAATACACTGTTGATTGCCTCTGAACAACAATCCCTCCTGGATCATATAATCTATCCATGAACTTCGGTCTCTGAGAACTGGATTCTCAGCTGCTTCATACACCTCTGCAAAATATGCATCTCCTGCATACATGTTCCTGAGATTTTCAAAACCCAAATTTTTTATTCAGAATTCCTGCAACAACAAACACTTCCTACTCAAAGCATCAGCCACTTTGTTAGCAGTACTCGAAATATGCTTAATCACAAATGTGAAATTCTGCATATACTCTACCCATTTTGCATGTTTCTGATTCAACTTCTCTTGTTGACTCACAAACTGTAATGCATGATTATCACTATACAAAACAAATTCTTTTGGGATCAAGTAATGCCTCCACTTCTTCAGTTCCTGTATGATAGCATAAAATTCTTTATCATATGTGGAATACTTCAGTTTCGCCTCATCCAGCTTCTCACTGAAATATGCAACTGGTTTTTCCTCCTGACTCAAGACTGCTCCTATGGAAAATCCACTTGCATCACATTTCACCTGAAATGTCTTCATAAAATCTGGCAACACCAACACTGGTTGTTCCGTGATTTTCCGCTTCAACAGATTGAAGCTTTTCTCAGCCTCCACTGTCCAATGAAAAGACTTATGTCGTTTTTTCACCGTGTCCATCATCGCTGCGCTAATTTCACTAAAATTCCTAATGAAGTTTCGGTAAAAACTAGCTAAACCATGGAAACTTCTCACCTCGAAAATATTCCTCGGTGATGGCCAATTCTTAATCACCTCCACTTTATTCGGATCCATCTTCAACTCATTAGCCGAAATAACAAAACCCAAATAAATGAGCTCTGTCTTCATAAATGAGGACTTCTTCATATTGATCAACAACTTCTCCTGCTGTAGCTTCTTCATCACAATGGCCAAATGTTTCAAATGTTCAGCCTTCATCTTACTGAAAATCAGTATGTCATCCAGATATACGACGACAAATTTCTCGATGAATTCCCTCAGGACTTCATTCATCAACCTCATAAATGTACTCGGTGCATTCGTCAAGCCAAATGGCATGACTAGCCACTCATACAATCCTTCATTGGTTTTGAAGGCTATCTTCCACTCATCGCCTTCTCTCATGCGAATCTGGTGGTATTTGCTTTTCAAATCTACCTTCGAAAAATAATTTTCCCCACTCAGGTAGTCCATCAGATCGTCCATTCTCGGCAGTGGAAACCTATACTTGATGGTTATCTTACTGATCGCTCTTGAGTCGGTACACATTCTCCAACCTCCATCCTTCTTTGGACTGAGCACTGTTGGAACAACACATGGACTCAAGCTCTCCCTGACCAATCCTTTGTCCAGCAAATCCTGGGCCTGCCTCTTGACCTCTTCATTTTCTTGTGGTGTTAATCTGTACACAACTTTGTTTGGAAAACTAGCCCCTGGTATGAGATCAATGTGATGACTTACACTCCTTATCGGTGGCAATGAATGAGGTAATTCGTCGACTATGATGTCAGCGAACTCTTCCAGCAGTTCCTGAATCTCATCTGGTAAGTCATCCACTCTTGTGCTAGTCAGAACAATCCTCATTTTTCTGAAAACAAAGAATTGTGGATCTTCTTTCTTCTCCATCTCTTTAAGAAGCTCCTTCCCACTCATGAGAAGTATTGTGTTGCTTACTTCCAGCTTCACCTCCTTATATTTTATCAGAAGCAACCTGTGTGTCCTCCCATCCTTCTCCAGAGTATATGTGTTCATTCTCCCATCATGAACCACATTTCTGTCATATTGCAATGGTCTACCCAGCAATAAATGACATACATTCATAGGAATAACATCACACAGTACTTTATCATTATATCCACCTATCTTGAATTCAACTAAACACTGTTTAGTGACACTCACCTGATGTCCTTTTTGTATCCATGAAACCTTGTATGGACTCGGGTGATCAGTTGTCTCCAGCTCCAGCTTTTCCATCATCTCGGTTGAAACGAGATTATCTGTGCTACCACTGTCAACAATAACTTTTCATACCCAGTCTTTGGCTTTGCAAGCTGTCCTGAACAGTCTAGTCCTCTGAGCTGAGTCCTCCACGTCCTTTCCGGGTGTTAAGAGAACTTTATGCATCATCAGTGACCTTCTTCCTTCGGTGTCTTCAGTCTCAACATCCCGCTTCTGTGCTTCGGTGATGTGAGCTTCTCCTCCATCCTTCTTTTTCTCTGGACACTCAAATGACTTATGCCCATGCTTTCCACATGTAAAACATGTGATAACTCCACCTCGACCTCTTCCTCTACCTCTGGTACGAGGAAAAGTATTTGTGTCAGCATAATCTCCCTTTTGATCTATATCCTACCCTCTCTGTTCAACATGCTAGCGTTGCTGCGAACTTGCACCTTTCTCAATTTTACCCTGAGGTTTCTTCCATTCCTCTTTGGGCTTATGAAATTTGTCCTAGGCAACGGATTTTCCTCTGGGCTGACTTCTGCCTCGCCCTCGCTGACCTTTCTTACGGCTCAGCTTCTCTTCTTCTTTCAAAGCCATATGGTAATAATCCTCCACCATCCTGATGGTAACCATGCTTAATTCATCCTGAATGTCGTATCTCAGACCATTCAGATATCTAGCAACCTTCTCATCATCGCTCTCCCGATGACCTTCTCTGATGTTCAGTCGATAGAATTCCTCAGTGTATTCTTTCACTGTCATCAGTTTCTGTCTTAGGCTCTGCATCCTTCTGAATAGTGTGATTTGATAGTCTCTTGGGATGAACTTTGCCTTCATCTTTGCAATGATTCAATCCCATCTTTTGATCTTCTGCTTGCCTTTGCAGCGTCTGTCAGCTTGTAGCTCGTCCCACCACAATGCTGCATGTCCTTTCAAGCGCGTGACAACATGCTTGACCTTCTTATCCTCTTCGATATCCTCATAATCGAAGTAGGTGTCAAGAGCTATAATCCAATCTAGTAGCTCCTCTGCATCCAGATTCCCCTCGTAGACTGGAATGTCCATTTTCGCCTTCGCACCCATCCTGGCAATGGCTTTAATTAGTCATTCATTCGTGGCATCCTCGGCTGCAACTTCTTCATGTTGTTCAGCTTCAACTTCACCTTCAAAGTCACTTAGATCTCTAGCACTGGTTGTGTGTCTCTGCACTGCCTCCATATATTCTATTCTCGCTCGAAGATCTCTCATCTGTCTCTCCGATTCCGAATTCCCTGCTGGCCTACCTCTTCTTCGTACCTCCCTGTCCTCTGGGTCAGGTGATTGTCTTTCCCTTCTCGGCGGCATGGCGAAATTTCTCTTCTCTGCTACATAAAGCAAAGAGTCAATCCCTTCTCTGATACCACTCTGATGCAAATGCGCACCACCACGGGCACGTCCGCTCACATAGGACCTTCCTCTCTTCTCGGCACGAAGAACTCAAAGGTTCTCCCAATTCCCTATCAGGAATCTTCCTACCCACAGATTCTCTTCTTTGCGCAATCCCCTTCCTTAACTTCTCGGAGGATCGAAACTCGCGGATTCACAAGTCCAAAGGTTGTACACTGGGTTCTTGGATCCCCGAGACTCTATGGTCAGTCAACTCGCTGACTTTTCCCTGAGGGATTTCTCTACTCGCGACCTCGCTACTCGCACTACCAAAATTTTGGTTCTCCAACCTCCGATACCCGAGGTACCGAAACTCCGATGCGCACATGTGACTTGACCCGTCCACACCCATCACTTCTCTTGGGACTTCCACACTATCGTGACCTCGCTCCCTTGCGACTTCACTACTCACGAGGTTGGATAACTTCCTCATCGACTCCCGATGTCCGAGGTGCCGAAACTCACAACCTCGTTCCCTCGTGACTTCGCGATTTCCGTGGCCAAGTCCTCGAGGCTTTTCTCGCGAGGCTCCGATGCATGATCCCATGTGCAGATCCAACGGTCCTCCCGTGATCTAGATCCAATGGCTATTCACCTTCTTGCTTCTCGCGTCCTCCTGACCTTGAATACCCACTACTTGGGCTTTCAACCTGCAAGCTCCCGAGTTCGCGAGATCCTTGGATCTTCTCCACCTGTCCTCCTCAGATAGACGGCTCCTAGCCTCCTCGCCACTTCGCTGCTTCGAGACTTAGATCACCCAACACTTGGGCCCTCAACCAGCGGGCTCCCGAGTTCGCGAGATCCTCGATATCTGCCACCTGTCCTCTTCAGATGGGCGGCTCCCAGCCTTCTCGCTACTTCAGGCCTTCGCGCCCCACGACTTTTGACAACAATTTCTCAGCCCTTCCACTTACGAGCTTCCAAGATGCGAGGTGCCACTTGTCCACTTGTCAACTCCTGTGGATCCACACTATCCTCGGAGTAGTCGAGATATCTCTTCTCGCAATATCACGTCTCTCCTGAAAAAACTTAGGACACTTTTCCTCACGAGGTCCCGATAGGCGATCTCGTGAACAATCCAACAGCCCTAGCTGACTTGGATCAACGGTGTTGTCCCTCCTGAGCTCTGAATCCTCTCCACGCCTGCGCTGTAACTACCTTGCACCTCTGGAAGATCCAACATCTCTCAGAACTTCATGAAATCTCTTCCAAAGATTTCGTCCATCTGTTCTCCCCTTGAGGATTCTGCGAAATAAAGCAGTGTCTCTCCACGAGACTCATTTGCTCGCTTTGCCAACCTGCGATGCTTTCCTCCGACTTCCAACGACAACTTCCCTGCACTTAGCCTTTAGGGAGTTCAAAGGTCTATTCCTCCTAAGTTTTTTTCACTCTGATTCTTTCAGAGGGACTTGCACGCGCTCCTCGTGACAATAATTCAACAACTTCCAAGTGTTGAATCCCTTCAACTCTGCGCACTCCTGCAGTAGCAGTATTCGATCGTTTTCTTCTCAGATTTACAAATGAGATTTATTCTTCTTCAGCCTGCGCACTCCTTGCACGGATTCAACAAACCAAATCCACTTCTGGGTGAATGAGGACAAAAGTTAAACTACTGAGCCTTCTTCAACGCACTCCTTGCAGATGTATTCAACTGCACACTTTGCAGGAATCTCCTGGCTCAGATAGAGGAACAATTGAACCTCATTCTCTCTCCCTTTCAGAATTCAGTTTGAAACATGAAATCATATGCACATCATATACAAAGCAAATGCATAACAAGAAAGAAAACATTCATGAGCACAACATCAGTACACAGAGAAAACAACACAAACCATGAGCTTGAATCAAAGCTTCCTTCTATTAATTCAAATGCCTGTACATGGGTGTTCTTCATACAATATTCTCTTCTTTCTCTCCTCTTCTCCTGGGTTGATAATAATACAATGCACAATGAGGGTGTCTATATCCGTTTTCCCTCTCGAACTCTAAACTATCAAATCTAGACTTAAAATCCTATCTACCAACATTAAATCTATTAAATGTCGACTATCTACCAAAGGACGAGAGCTTAAAGGCTCAAGGTCCAATACAATATACAATGCGCCTTCATAAATGGCTTCATTTAAAGACTTGCGCTACAATCCCAAAGAACTTCAAAAATTTGGGTTTGCTTATCCAGCTGATCTCCGCTTGATGTGTTGGCTTGCTTGATGAGTTGGCGATGCTCTTGCATCAATTTTCATGAATGCTTGATTATCCTTATAATTGTATATTTTAAACTGAATTCTTATTATTGCTTGGGAATGAAGCTTCTTCGAGAGAAAGAAAATTCTTTCCTTTAAAGGATTTGGTCCTCAGGTGACTCATTTTGTGGTTCATTTTACATACAATTATGGAATATATTCATACAATTTAGGGACTAGTTTTGGCCACTTTTGTATTGTGGTTGAGGATGTTTATAAAACAAATGATCTTATTAAAAGATAAGAGAAACAAATTGAAGATTAAAAGGTGCAAATTTAAAATTCAGAGAACTTCGAGGAAGAGAAGAGGTTGTAAAGAGAGAAATATCAATATCATTATGTAGGGGTATGATGAAGAGTTTAGTTGCATATCAACATGAAAACAATCATCAAACTTGAAAATTTTGACAGGGAGAAACCAAAAAACGTGAATAAAAAGAAATCCAAATAAAAATATCAATATGAATGCATACAACCCGGTCCAAGATATTGTGGATCAATGAAAAATTGGGGAAACAGATAATGTTATGTTTGGGTTGGCTTTGGGATATAAGTCTGTTGTTTGCAATTGCAGTAAACATTTTTGTAGGAACATATTGAACAAAGTGTTGTCCAAAATAAATATCAAGAGATGGTTGGTAATATAGGAATGAAAATGCATTTTGAAGCTACAAACCAAGGTACACACACTTTGGTACTAGGTAATGCATTTGACAATATTTATTTATTATGAACTTTTGGGAAATGGTGAATATGTTGTTTGATTATCCTTCACTCTAAAATAAGAAAAGCAAGGAGGCCATTCATAATATACACTGTTGATGCAGAAGCATCACTCCACGTCAGCAGCGTGCCATCCAACAAGCACATCCAGCACACATTAATGGAGAAAGGGAGAGGTGCAACCCTCACAATTTTGAAATTTGAAATTTCAATAAATGTTGTAAGGATTTTAATGACAGACCAAGCAGTTGTTCAAGAAGTGGTTGAGGTTGCCTAAAATGGCTACCTACAGCTAAGTCTAGATCTGGCAAGTCTGCGAAAACCATTTTATGAATGTAGCCATAAGAGCTGCTCTGTGATAGCGATAGCTCTAAGACAATGATGTGGAGGATAAGCTTGAGAGAGCCCTCATTTTGTAATAGAGAAAAATAGAGAGGAATAGAGAATAAAGAGTTAGGAAGAGAGACCAGAGTAGAGAGGTCTTGAGAGAGAGCTGAGACTTGTTATAGTCCAACATTTGTAAACATTTGTATAGACATTTGGAAATTAATACAAAGAGAAGTTTTTCCTACCCATGAATTGTCTGTGTATGTTTATGCATTTTAATGTCACATGTATGATGCAGATATATGTTATAGATAGATTTTATTATCTATCTGTGAGTTTGTCGGTTTTCATCTGGGTTCTTTAGGCTGTGCAAGGAGTTCACAACATAACATTGGAAGTTCTGTGGCTAGCGCAAGTAGTGCACATATGAGCTTTGCAGAGTCAGGAAGAACATGCAAGGAGTGCACACGAGGATGATTCACAGACTCAAAGGAAGCCTCAAAGTTATTGAATAATTTGGAGGAGGAACTTTGCAAAAGAAGGCACAAAGAATAAGAAACAGAACTATTGACGGTTCTGTAGAGCTCTGCTAGGAGGGCATTGAGCGAGTGCAAGGAGTGCAAAGGAGAAAAGGATTTGGGCCGTCAGATCTAGCACCAAGGACCGATATCGATTGGATTCGGAAAGGGGAGGAGGAGGTTTAAACCTCGTAGAAGCAAAGGAAAGGACTCATCGAAGTCCCGAAATAATCAAAACCATCCATCTCAGACAACGCATGTCAAGAGACCCACATTTCTGTGATTCAGACACCAGGAGACCGAGAGTGAAGAGTCTCCAGAAATCACGAAATGACTAGGACTATCCATAGGAGGACACGTGGAAGGTGGTCAAGGATTCGGGAAAAGGCCTGAAAGATTTTGGTTCCAGGTGGACTGGGCCGTTGATCTCTCAGCTAAGATATTTCGACATATCAGGAACCAGGGATTGGAAAGACAGAGAATCAGGGGAACTCTTGCATCACGGTTTCTCGAATCACGAAAAGTCGGTAGCGCAGATTCGTAAGCCCTTTTTGGCATTTTGGCAACTGAGAGTTCAAGAGAGAAGGAGTCGTGAGATAGGGAGTCCCGACTCGTAGAATCGCAAAATCATGAATTCCAAAATCCCAAAAAATAAGATCATGGTCACGGGTAGATTTCAGCATTCCGTGGTCCGGGAGGTGGAAGGACCAAGAATCGTTTGCAACCGAAATCGCAAAATTGTGAATTCCAAAATCCCAAAAGAGGACCTTGGTCGTGGGTAGTTTTCGGTGTTTTGGTGACCTAAAGTTGGAGGGACAAGGAGCCTGGGAGAGCTCTCATGCAAGAGTCCTGAAAACCCGAAACCCGAAAGGTGTTGGTTTGGAATAGGCAAGAGCACTGAAAGCTGGGCGTGCGCACAGATTTTCTCAAGACCTATGATAGGGAGTTAAAGGGACCTGTGGATTTGTTCAACGGGTTACAACAGGATCCTGAAGAGCTATTTCAGCTCAGAAGAAGAACGATCCAGAGACCAGGAGGTCAGTGGACCCTACTGAGGTAGGGGGTCTACATCAAGTGGTATCAGAGCCAATATTTCGTTGTTTTTGGATCACAGATAAGAGGAGGACTTTGAAGAGATATAGTCTGATACCATCAAGTGGTATCATAGCCACTTTCTGTCTGTATATCATAGGTAGAAGGAGACAGAGAAGGAAAATAAAAACACTTTGATACACATCAAGTGGAATCAGAAACAAAGATTCATTTGTATACAACAGGTGAAACAGGAGACAGAGTAATAATACTCTGTGGTGATTGTTTGCAGGTGTGCAAAATTCAATAGACAACTAGGTGAGATGTAGGAGAAGATGGAGATGCTTTCATGCGTAGAGTGATCCATAAGTTTTCTAGGAGGGCAGACAGAAGATGAAAATGGCTACTAAAGGACATGAGCATGGTGGAAGAGGATACCACCGACAGATGAGTAAAGCAGAGATGGATAAAGAACTCGCCGAGATAAGAGCGAGGATGGAGGAGCTTGCATTTCGAATGCAACATAGTGAAAAAGTGTGATGGGTGTATGAATGGCCCATGAAAAAGAAGGTAAAGTGGCTATTCAAGGAGTTGTTGGCCAAAACATAGCAAAGGCTGTTGAAAATATGGTTGAGATATGCTAAAAGCCTCAGTGACACAGAGTTGGTTTGCATATGTGAGCCAAAACTTGGAGAAACCCTCAATGATGAGGAAGAGAGATCAGTTTCAAGTCTCATAAACTATGAGGAGGGCAGAGATGAATTTTCCAATTGCCAGGTAAATGAGATCATTGGAGGGTCTCATAGACTGTCAGGAGGACAGCCATGGAAATTCATATTGCCAGGAGGGAAATGGTATGAGATCAGTTGAAGATCTCGTAAACTGCCAGGTGGGCAGGACAAAAATCCCATATTGCCAAGTGGGAAAGGAAGAGAAGATGACACTATTTGGAAGTCTTATGTACTTAGGGATGAGTTCAGGTCAGCAAGGAGTGCTGATGAAGATGGGATCGATTGATCTCATAAAATTCCAGGTGGGCAGAGGTGAACTTTCGAGTTGCTAGGTGGGAAATGGGAATAGATCAGCAGAAGGTCTCGCATACTTCCACGGGAGCAGTGATGAAAGTTCATATTTCTAGGTGGGCAATGAGATGGGATCACTAGATCTCATAGACTGGTAGGTGAGCAACAGAAAATTCCCAAATTGCCAGGTGGGTAAGGGGAAAGAGATGAGACTGTATGAAAGTCTCATGAAATCAAAGGATAGTTTAGATTAGCAAGGGGTGCTAAAAGGAGAAAATCAAAAGATCATTCGGATGATTGGGGGAATTCGGGTATTCCTACCAGATAGCCTAGCTGAGGCCAAAGCATGTGTTGCAGATGCAACAACAATAGGAAGACAACCAACAGAGACTGTCAAAGAAGAGGAAGAAATGGAGCAGACACTGATGTTTTCCCCTGCAGCAGAAGATGAGCATTCAAAAGAATGGCTCAAAATTTTTAGCCAGGAAGCTACGTAGGAGATGACTGCAACACCGAAGCCTGTAGCAGAAGAGGAAGCAAACACCACGGATTTTGTTGATCTGTGTGAAGAATTGGAAGCCCTGGATAGAAGGGTGATGGTACAAATCTTGCACATCCAACAGGTTAAGTTGGAAGAAGGTAGTGGAGCATACCAGCCCCAGGAGAAGCTGGAACTATGTCAACAGGAGAAATGGCAGAAACAGAACTACCACAAGAAGAGAATGAACAATAGTTCAGTGAGGATATTACAAAGCTATATTTTGTAGTAGAGTGGCCACTTAGTGCCACAAAGAGAGATAAATACAACATGGGAGATCAAGCAAATTTTCCCAGTGAGGAGACAAATGTGCAGCAGAGAAGACTACATACAAAGAGCCAGCCACTAGAGAAGTTGAAAGAGATAATTGAGGAGATCAGAAGGCTGATGATCAGATCAACATAAGCGGTCAACAAAGGACAGTTGAGAAGAAGGGAGCTGGTAAGAGCAACAGGACAACAACAACAACAACAACATAGCTGGAGAGGAGTAGATGGACAACTCCAAGGGAAAGTTTGGGATCCAGGTGGATTTCAACATAGGAGAAGAGGAGGTCATGATTTTTTCAGTTGAGGAGTATGATGCAGGAGCATTACTCCACGTCAGCAGTGTGCCATCCATCCAACACATCCAGCACGCATTAATGTAGAAAGAGAGAGGCGCAAACCTCTCAATTTTGAAATTTGAAATTTCAATAAATGTTGTAAGGCTTTTAATGCCAGACCACATAACTGTTCAGGAAGTGGTTGAGGTTGCCTTAAATGGTTACCTGCAGCTAAGTCTAGATATGACAGGTCTGCGACAACCATTTTATGAATCTAGTTGTAGGAGCTACTCTGTGATAGTGATAGCTCATAGACGGTGAGGTGGAGGATAAGCTCGAGAGAGACCTCATTTTGTAATAGAGAAAAATAGAGAGGAATAGAGAATAGAGAGTTAGTAAGAGAGACCAGAGCAGAGAGGTCTTGAGAGAGAGATGAGACTTGTTATAGTCCAACATTTGTAAACATTTGTATAGACATTTGGAAATTAATACAAAGAGCAGTTTTTCCTGCCCATGAATTGTCTGTGTATGTTTATGCATTTGAATGTCACATGTATGCTGCAGATACAGGTTATAGATAGATTTTACTATCTATTTTTGAGTTTGTCAGTTTCCCTCTGGGTTCTTTAGGTTGTGCAAGGAGTGCACAATAGAACATTTGAATTTATGTGTCTAGCACAAGGAGTACGCATCTGATCTCTGCGGAGTCAGGAAGAACGTGCAAGGAGTGCACGCCAGGAGGATTCACAGACTCAATGGAATCCTTAGAGTTACTAAATACTATGGAGGAATTGTGCAAAAGAAGGCACAAAGAAGAAGAGACAGAACTATTGACGGTTCTATAGATCTCTTCCAGGAGGGTATTGAGCGAGTGCATCGAGAGAAAGAGTGTCGAGGAGAGACACTGGTAGAGTTGTTGAACACTCTGTAATCTCTACAAGGTGTGCATTGAGCCGAAGAATGCCAGGAGCGTGTGAAGCATTTCTTTACAAGAAATACTTCGGATCTGATTTGAGCGAAGTAATCAATAGCACAAGGAGTGTATGAGGATGGACTTATTCTAAGTCCCGAAGCTCAGGATGAATAGTGCATTTGCGCATAGAGAAACAGAAGAAAGGAGCAGAAGGTTGAGAAACCCTTTGAAGTTTCACATTCGACAATGCTCAGGAGTTCAGAATTTTGGCATTTCAGAGTTCGGGGTTTGGAGCGGAAAGGGATTTTGGAGTCATTGCATCGCAAACTCCTTGTGCGAGAAATCACGCCAGCCATCGAATCTGGAGTGCATTGGCCCGAGAGCCATTGGATCACAGATACGTGCACATGAGGAGCACACATATGGGTTGCATAGGAGAAAAGGATCCAGATCGTCAGATCTAGCACCAAGGACCGATAGCAATCGGATCCAAAAGGGGGAGAACAAGGTTTAACCCTCGTAGAAGCAAAGGAGAGGACTCGTCAAACTCTCAAAAGAATCATAATTGTCCATCTCAGAGGACGCATGTCAAGAGAACCACATTTTGGTGATTTTGACACCGGGAGACTGAGAGTGAAGATTCTCCAAAAATCACGAAAGGAGAACTCGTGAAAGGACCGGGACCGTCCACAGGAGGACACGTGGAAGGCGGTCAACGCTTTAGGAAAAGTCCCGAAAGATTTCAATTCCGGGAGGATTGGGTCGTTGATCACTCAGCTGAGATATTTTTCCATTTTGAGAACTGGGGATTGGAAAGAAAGAGAATCAGAGGAATGCTTGTATCTTAGTTTCCCGAATCATAAAAAGTCGGTAGCACAGAGCCCTAAGCACTTTTTGGCATTTCGGCAACTGGGAGTTCAAGATCAAAGGAGTTGTGAGACTGGGAGTCCCAACTTGCGGAATCGTGAAATCAAGAATTCCAAAATCCCAAAAAGAAGACCGTGGTCATGGGTAGATTTCAGCATTCCGGGGTCCAGGACGTGGATAAACCAAGAACTGTCTGTAGCCAGAATCGTAAAATCGTGAATTCTGAAATCCCGAAAGAGGAATGTGGTCGTGGGTAGTTTTCAGCGTTTCAGCAACTGGGATTTGGAGGGACAAGGAGCCTGGGAGAGCTCTCATGAAGGAGTCCCGAAAACCCAAAACCTGAAAGGTGTTGGTTCAGAACAGGCAAGATAGCAGATATTTGGGTGCGCGCACAAATTTTCTCAAGACCTATGCCAGGGAGTTAAAGGGACCTATGGATTTGTTCAATGGGTTCAAACAGGATCCCAAAGAGCTATTTTGGCTAAGAAAAATAATGATCCAGAGACCGGGAGGTCAGTGGACCCTGCTGAGGTAGGCGGTCTACATCAAGTGGTATTAGAGCCAATATTTCGTTGTTTGCAGATCACAAACAAGAGGAGGATTGTGAAGAGATATAGTCTGATACCATCAAGTGGTATCAGAGAAAATTTATGTCTGTATACTCTAGGTAGAAGGAGGCAGAGAAGGAAAAGAAAAAAAATCTGATACACATCAAGTGGAATCAAAAACAAAAATTCATCTGTATACAGTAGGTGAAAGAGGAGACAGAGTAATAATGCTCTGCAGTGATTGTTTGTAGGTGTGCAACAATCAATAGGAAACCATGTGAGTTGTAGGAGAATATGGAGATGCTCTCAGGTGTAGAGTGTTCCATAAGTTTGCTAGGACAAAAGACAGAAGATGAAAATGTCTACTGAAGTCCATGAGCATGGTGGAACAGGAGACCACCGACAGATGAGTAAAGAAAAGATGGATAAAGAACTCGTCGATATAAGAGAGAGGATGGAGGATCTTCCATTTTGAATGCAACAGAGCACAAAGGCACGATGGGTGTATGAATGACCCATGAAAAAGAAGGTGAAGTGGCCAGTCAAGGAGTTGTTGGCCAAAAGACGGAAAAGGTTGTTGAAAATATGGCTGAGATATGCTGAAATCCTTAGTGACACAGAGTTGGTTTACATATGTGAGCCAGAATTTGGAGAAACCCTTAGTGATGAGGAAGAGAGATCAATTTCAAGTCTCATAAACTGCTAGGAGGGAAGAGATGAATTTTCCAATTGCCAGGTGGGAAATGAAATGAGATCATTGGAGGGTCTCATAGACTATCAGGAGGACAACCATGGAAATTCATATTGCCAGGAGGGAAATGGTATGAGATCAGCTGAAGATCTCGTAAACTGCCAGGTGGGCAAGACATAAATCCCATATTGCCAAGTGGGCAAGGGAGAGCAGATGAGACTTTCTGGAAGTCTCATGGACTCAGGGATGAGTTCATGTCAGCAAGGAGTGTTGATGAAGATGGGATTGATTGATGTCATAAAATGTCAGGTGGGAAGAGGTGAAATTTCGAGTTGTTAGGTGGGTAATGGGAAGAGATCATCACAAGGTCTCACATAGTCCCAAGGGAGTAGTGGTGAAATTTCATATTTCCAGGTGGGCAATGAGATCAGATCACTAGATCTCATAGACTGCCACGTGTACAACAAAAAATTCCCAAATTGACAGGTGGGCAAGGGGAAAGAGATGAGACTGTCTTAAAGTCTCATGAACTCAGAGGAGAGTTCAAATCAGCAAGGGGTGCTGATAGGAGAAAATCAAAAGAGCATTATGATGATTAGGGGAATTCGGGTATTCCTACCAGATAGCCCAGTTGAGGCCGAAGCATGTGTTGCATATGTAGCAACAGCAGGAAGACGGCCAACAGAGACTGTCAAATAAGAGGAAGAAATGGAGTAGACACTGATGTTTTCCCCTTTATCAGAATGTGAGCATTCAAAAGAATGGCTCAAAATTTTCAGCCAGGAAGTTGAACAGGAGATGACTGCAGCACTGAAGCCTGCAGAAGAAGAGGAAGAAGACAACATAGATTTTGTTGATCTGTGTGAAGAATTGGAAGCCCTGGAAAAAAGGGTGATGGTAAAAAGCTTGGACATCCAACAGGTTAAGTTGGAAGAAGGTAGTGGAGCATACCAGCCCCAAGATAAGCTGGAAGAATTTGGAAGTATGCTAACAGGAGAAATGGCAGCAGCAAAACTACCATAGGAAGAGGCTGAACAATAGATCAATGAGGAGACTGCAGAGATGGAGTCTACCGCAGAGTGGCCACTTAGTTCCATAAAGAGAGATAAAGATGACATGGGATATCAAACAAATCTGCCCACTGAGGAGACCGAAGTGAAATAGAGAATACTGCATACAAAGAGCCAGCCACTGGAGCAGCTGGAAGAGATAATTGAGGAGATCAGAAGGTTGATGATCAGATCAGCATAAGCGGGCAACAAAGGGGAGTTGAGCAGAAGGGAGCTTGCAAGAGTAGTAGGACAACGACATCATCAATAACATAGCTAGAGAGGAGGAGATGGACAACTCCAAGGGAAATTTTGGGATCCAGGTGGATTTCGACACTGGAGAAGAGGAGTTCATGATCAGGAGATCATGATTTTTCCAGCTGAGGAGCATGATACAGGAGCATCACTCCACATCAGCAACGTACAATCTATCCAACACATCCAGCACACATTAATGGAGAAAGGGAGAGGCACAACCCTCTCAATTTTGAAATTTAAAGTTTCAATAAATGTTGTAAGGCTTTTAATGGTAGACCATGCAGTTGTTCATGAAGTGGTTGAGGTTTCCTTAAATGGTTACCTGCAGCTAAGTCCAGATCTGACAGGTCTATGAAAACCATTTTATGAATGTATTCATAGGAGCTACTCTGTGATAGAGATAGCTCAGAGACAGTGAGGTGGAGGATAAGCTGGAGAGAGCCCTCATTTTGTAATACAGAAAAATAGAGAGGAATAGAGAATAAAGAGTTAGGAAGAGAGACTAGAGAAGAGATGATCAGGGGATCAAATTTTGCTCAAATTTCAAAGTGCTCGGAATGCGACGAAAACAGATCCACTGCGTCTGTCTCGTCTTCCTGATTCTGGAGATATATTTACTTTGTCAGATGGACTCCGTATGGAGAAGATATCGCGATCTGTTCGTCAAGGAAAACAGGCAAAAATTTTGGTGCTGACTGTACAGTCCGTACGGTCTGACGTGGCAGGGCCGTACAGGCCGTACGACCGTATAGTGGTGACGTGGCAGGTATTGGCTCGTTGACAGTTGGCAAGTCAGGAGCTGACACGTGTCTAGTTGGATGGAAAATGATATGAGGACATGTGGCCCAATCCGTGGGCGCCACGTGTCACTCATTGGTTGGCTAGTGGTTATGTAAAATTTATGGTGGAGTCCGCGGGGTTCGATCCCCGGACCTCCCACAATGCATACGCCTTCGCACGACCGCCCGACCATTGGGCCACAAGTTGGTTCTTATTAACTATATGTGTTTGAAAATATTTGAATTTGCAAGTTTGTAATGTGGGCGGGGAGTCAGGTCGGGGCTTAGCCCCGGCTCGTGGTCGTTTGTAATGTTATATGACCATGTTGTATAGTCCGATGAATGGCGCGGGTATATAACACATGAACCAAAGTTTGTATATAAAATTGTATTAAAATATATCGCACGGGGTTTAGAACCATAACCCACGGTATAATGCGCACGGGGTTTTTAAAACCAAGAACCATGGTTCTATTGTATATACCATGTGACCCCGACCTGGAGCGTGGGTATTTGTAAATCGACTTAACCACCTTTTAGCCAAGCG
>ML782820.1:114671-124863 GCA_009831015.1 Picea engelmannii
GTGTATGCGTTATAGCAAAATCACTTCAAAACAAAATTTGACAGTATAAGATCGAGGTTGCTAGCTATTGTTCACATGTGGACGAGCGATAGACTATAAACGCTCAGAGACACGAGCTTGGTTTCGAGCACTTGGTTGATGCAGAGGATTAGCGCCAAGGTTTAAGCATTGTGCCCAGAGAGGTGCATTGTGCCAAGGTGAACTAAAGAAGTTTGGGGCCAAGAGAGTTTTGGTAAGTGCTCATTACAAAGTGTTGCATATTTTAATCTTAACTCTTCACCGATGAGAAACAAGGAAAACGAAGATCCCCGAGGGGGTTTTCATCATCAAGTTTGAGAAAAAATGTCTATGTAGTCTCATTACAAAACCAAATGTAAGCTATATGAACACTCTTTGTTTATCTTATTCTTCAAGAGATTCAGAGCATCCACCAAAAATCCATATAAGTGAGATCTATCAATATAAAAAATAATGAAGTGAAGCAATGAAAATGCTCTCATTTATCTTACTCTTCAAGAGATCAAGAGCATCCACCAAAAATCCATATAAGTGAGATCTATAATATAAAAAATGATGAAGTAAAACAATGAAAATGTTCTCACATATGAATATGATTGATCACATATTCTCCCTCATCCACATAAGATATAAAAGTAAGATATAAAAGCAAGATATGTAAATGTGTTTCATATGGTATTTAAAAACAATATATAGATATCTAAAAAGACCACTATGTAAGTTACTCTATGTATCAATACATTTTTTTTTTATCATTCTTACTAACTACATACAATGCATACAATGGGACTATTATTCTCAGCACATACAAAGCCATTGATGAAGATATAGAATTGATGAAGATATAGAAATAAGACAGAAATATTTTCCATATACTATTTAAAAGCAATATATAGATATCTAAAAAAGCATTATGTAAGTTATTCCATGTATCATTTATGTAAGTTATTTCATGTATCATTGTTACCACATACAAATATATATATATATATATATATATATATATATATATATATATATATAATCATTCTTACCACATACTTAAAAAAAAAATAAAAAAATACATATATTATAATTCTTACTAAAAACAACATTTCTTACCACATACAATACAAGTATAATTCTGAGCACATACAAAATGATTGATGTAATGACTAATAATGTACCAAATTTTACAAAAATATATCATAATACATTAATTACTTTAAAAAAATAATTAATGATTTGGTGACAAGTGATTCTTCCCATGGGTTTGGATCATATTATTTGCAATTTCTTATAAATGTATATAAATACATGTAACTCCATAGAGGCAAGAGAGAGACAAAGTGAGAACTTTCTAGTCTAATTTAATCTCCATGATCTCAATAATAAGACAAAATCTCCATGATCTGAATAATAATACAACCGATGCCTATGCTTGGTGGACGTAGCCCAACGTTTGAGTGAACGAAGTGAAATCCATGTATTTCTTATCTATGTGATTGTTAATTATCATATGTGAATTGTGTTTTTTGCATTTGCAATTCTAACATTAATCTTTTAACTTAGAAATATCAAAAAAATATCAAATAACATCTTAATATTTAAGAAATATTGGATAACATCGTAATATCAAAAAAAAATTATAATATCAAAAAATAGAAATATTGTAATATAAAAAAAAATGTTATAATATCAAATAAATAGTGGATAACATAAAAAAAAATTATGATATCAAAGAAATAGAAATATTGCAATATCAAAAAAATGTTATAATATCAAAGAAATATTGAATAACATCCTATGTCAAGAAATATTGTATAACATCCTAATATCAAAGAAATATCTTAATATCAAAAAAAATATTGGATAATATTGTGATAAACACTTTCTATTTTAGTCTTTTCTTTTGTTAGTATTTTCTTTTCTTAAGAAGTATATTCCACAAACCATTTAAAAAGGAAAATGTAACATCTAAAAAATATTGGATAACATTGTGATAAACACTCTCTATCTTGGTCTTCTTTTCTTAAGAAGTATACTCCACAAACCATTTAAAAAGTAAAATGTAACATCTAAAAAATATTATTGGATAACAGTGTGATAAACACTCTCTATCTGTGTCTTGTTTTCTATCTTGGTCATCTTTGTTTAAGAAGTATACTCCACAAACCATTTAAAAAGGAAAATGTAACATCTAAAAACTATTGGATAACATTGTGATAAATACTCTCTATCTTGGTCTTCTTTTCTATCTTGTTCTTCTTGAGAGAATATCGACGGTAAATATTGGAGAACAAAAGAATTCTAAGGTGCGTTCAAGCTCGTCCATCCCATGACGATCGATGGTTAGGAGTCCAAGCTAGAAGACTCCGATGAGAGATCAATATTGTCCATGTTGTGATGATCAACGAAGGAAAGTGAAGGGGCAAAAAATTTTGATAGATCTATGAGAGAGCGGAGCCCGATGGCTATAAGGTTAAGCCCATGGTTATTAAAAGAGGTCATATGGTGTATACGTTATAGGAAGATCACATCAAAAGAAAATTTGACAGTATAAGACCGAGGTTCCTAGCTATTGTTCACCTGTGTATGAGCAATAGAGTCTAAACGCTTAGAGACACGAGCTTGGTTTCGAGCACATGGTCGATGCAGAGGATTAGTGCCACAATTTAAGCATTGTGCCTAAAGAGGTGCATTGTGCCAAGGTTAACTAAATAAGTTTGGGGCCAAACGAGTTTTGGTAAGAACTCATTACAAAGTGTCTTCATCATCCATTGGTTAACTAAATAAGTTTGGGGCCAAACGAGTTTTGGTAAGCACTCATTACAAACGAGTTTTGGTTAACTCTTCACCGTTGGGAAATGAAGAAAAAGAAGATCCCCGAGGGGGTCTTCATCATCAAGTTTGAGAGAAAACATCTCTCTAATCTCATTACAAAACCAAATGTAATATATATGAACACTCCTTTTTTATCTTACTCTTCAAGAGATCGAGAGCATCCACCAAAAATCCATGTAAGTGAGATCTATTAATATAAAAAATAATGAAGTGAAGCAATGAAAATGCTCTCATTTATCTTACTCTTCAAGAGCATCCATCAAAAATCCATGTAAGTGAGATCTATTAATATAAAAAATAATGAAGTGAAACAATGAAAATGCTCTCACATATGAATATGATTGATCACATGTTCTCTCTCATCCACAGAAGATATAAAAGCAAGATATGTAAATGTGTTCCATATGGTATTTAAAATCAATATATAGATATCTAAAAAGACCACTATGTAAGTTACTCCATGTCTCATTTATGTATCAATACAAAAAAAATAATTATCATTCTTACTCCATACAACAGGGCTATCATTCTTAGCACATAGAAAGCAATTGATGAAGATATAAAAATAAGATATAGAAATGTGTTTCATATATTATTTAAAAGCAATATAAAATTATCTAAAAAAAAACACTATGTAAGTTATTCCATGTATCATTTATGTATCATTGTTACCACATACATTAAAAAAAAAAATTATCATTCTTACCACATACACATACAACATTACGTATCATTCTTAACACATAATAAATGATTGATGAAAATATAAAAGAAAGATATGGAAATGTGTTCCATATAATATTTAAAAGAAATATATAGACATCTAAAAGGACCATTATGTATGCTACTCCATGTATCATTGTTACCACATACCAAAAATAATTATCACTCTTACCACATACAACACAAGTATCATTCTTAGTATATACAAAACCAAAAATAATTATCATTCTTACCACATACAACACAAGTATCATTCTTAGTATATACAAAACGATTAATGTAATGACTAGTAATGTACCAAATTTTGCAAAAATATATCATAATGCATTAATTACGTAAAAAAAATTCTCATTTTTACTGAAAAAAAAATAAAAAATGATTAATGTAATGACTAGTAATGTACTAAAATTTTAAAAATGATATCATAAAACATTAATTATTGGGATTTGGTGGCAAGTGATTTTTCCCATGGGTTTGGATCCTATTCTTACCACATACAACACAAGTATCATTCTTAACACATACAAAGCGATTGATGTAATGATTAATAATGTACCAAATTTTGCAAAAATATATTATAATGCATTAATTACTTCAAAAAAATATCTTATTTTTACCAAAAATGAAAAAATGATTGATGTAATGACTAGTAATGTACCAAATTTTTCAAAAATGATATCTTTAAGAATTAATTGTTGGGATTTGGTGACAAGTTATTTTTCCCATGGGTTTGGATCCTATTATATTTTTTGTAAATGTATATAAATACATGTAAGCCCGTAGAGGCAAGAGAGAGACAGAGTGAGAACTTGCTCGTCTAATTTAATCTCCATGATCTGAATAATAAGACAATCGATGCTTATGCTTGGTGGACGTAACCCAACCTTTAAGTGAACCACATGAAATCCATGTATTTCTTATCTATGTGATTGTTAATTATCATATGTGAATTGTGTTTTCTGCATTTCCAATCTAACATTAATCTTTTAAGGTAGAAATATCAAAGAAATATTGGATAACATTGTGATAAACATTCTACGGTCTTCTTTTCTATATTGGTCTTCTTTTCTTAAGAAGTATACTCCACAAAACATTTAAAAAGTAAAATGTAACATATAAAAATATTATCGGATAACATTGTGATAAACACTCTTTATCTAGGTCTTCTTTTCTATCTTGGTCTTCTTTTCATAAGAAGTATACTCCACAAACCATTTAAAAAAGAAAATGTAACATCTTAAAAATATTGGATAACATTGTGATAAACACTCTCTATCTTGGTCTTCTTGAGAGAATATCGACTGTAAAGATTGGAGAACAAAAGAATTTTGAGGTGTGTTCAAGTTCGTTGATCCCATGACGATCGATGGTTAGGAGTCCAAGGTAGAAGACTCCGACGAGAGATCAATACTGTCCATGTTGTGATGATCAACGAAAGAAAGTGAAGGTGCAAAWTTTTTTGATAGATCTATGAGAGAGTGGAGCCTGATAGTTATAAGGTTAAGCCCATGGTTATAGCTAGAGGTCATATGGTGTATGCGTTATAGCAAAATCACTTCAAAACAAAATTTGACAGTATAAGATCGAGGTTGCTAGCTATTGTTCACATGTGGACGAGCGATAGACTATAAACGCTCAGAGACACGAGCTTGGTTTCGAGCACTTGGTTGATGCAAAGGATTAGCGCCATGGTTTAAGCATTGTGCCGAGAGAGGTGTATTGTGCCAAGGTGAACTAAAGAAGTTTGGGGCCAAGAGAGTTTTGGTAAAAACTCATTACAAAGTGTTGCATATTTTAATCTTAACTCTTCACTGCTGGGAAACGAAGAAAAGAAACACCTCTGAGGGGGTCTTCATCATCAAGTTTGAGAGAAAACGTCTCTCTAGTCTCATTACAAAACCAAATGTAAGCTATATGAACACTCCTTTTTTATCTTACTCTTCAAGAGATCCAGAGCATCCACCAAAAATCGATGTCACTCAAATCTATCAATATAAAAAATAATGAAGTGAAGCAATGAAAATGCTCTCATTTATCTTACTCTTCAAGAGATCAAAAGAATCCACCAAAAATCCATGTAAGTGATATCTATCAATATAAAAAATAATGAAGTGAAACAATGAAAAAGGTCTCACATATGAATATGATTGATCACATGTTCTCCCTCATCCACAGAAGATATGAAAGCAAGATATGTAAATGTGTTCCATATGGTATTTAAAAGCAATATATATATATATATATATATATATATATATATATATATATATATATATATATATATATATATAAAGACCACTATGTAAGTTACTCCATGTATCATTTATGTATCAATACAATTTTTTTTTTATCACTCTTAGTGCATACAACAGGACTATCATTCTTAGCATATACAAAGCGAATGATGAAGATATATAAAGCAAGATATAGAAATGTGTTCCATATACTATTTAAAAGAAATATATAGATATCTTAAAAATCCACTATGTAAGTTATTCCATGTATCATTTATGTATTATTGTTACCACATACTGAAAAAAAATAAAAAAATTATCATTCTTACTACATACAAGACTACCTATCATTCTTAACACATACAAAATGATTGATGAAAATATAAAAGCAAGATATGGAAATGTGTTCCATATAATATTTAAAATCAATATATAGATATCTAAAAGGACCACTATGTATGTTACTCCATTTATCATTGTTACCACATACCAAAAATAATTATCATTCTTACCACATACAACACGACGTTTTGTCATTCTTAACACAAACAACATTTCTGACCACATACAACACAGGTATCATTCTTAGCACATACAAAACGATTGATGTAATGACATGATTGATGTAATGACTAGTAATGTACCAAATTTTGCAAAAATATATCATAATGCATTAATTACTTAAAAAAAATTCTCATTCTTACAAAAAAAAAAAAAAAAAAATATGATTGATGTAATGATTTGTAATGTACCAAAATTTTTAAAAATGATATCATAAAGCATTAATTGTCGGGATTTGGTGACAAGTGATTCCTCTCATGGGTTTGGATCCTATTATTCTAATTTAATCTCCATGATCTAAATAATTAGACAAAATCTCCATGATCTGAATAATAAGTCAACCGATGCCACAACCGATTCCTATGCAAACAAAATCTCCATGATCTGAATAATAAGACAATCGATGCAACAACCGACAATCGATGCCTATGCTTGGTGGACATAGCCCAACATTTGAGTGAACCATATAAAATCCATGTATTTCTTATCTATGTGATTGTTAATTATCATATGTGAATTGTGTTTTTTTTCAATTCTAACATAATATTTTAACTAAAAATATCAAAGAAATATTGAATAACATCTTAGCATCTAAAAAATATTAGATAACATCGTAATATCAAAAAAATATTATAATATAAAAAAAAAATGAAATATCGTAATATAAAAAAACAAATTGTTATAATATCAAAGAAATATTGGATAACATCAAAAAAATATTATAATATCAAAGAAATAGAAATATCCTAATCTAAAAAAGAATGTTATAGTATCAAAGAAATATTGAATAGCATCTTAATGTCAAGAAATATTGGATAACATCTTAATCTTAATGTCAAGAAATATTGGATAACATCTTAATCTTAATGTCAAGAAATATTGGATAACATCTTTATTATAAAAAAATAATTTAATATAAAAAAATATATATAAGATAATATTGTGATAAACACTTTCTATCTTAGTTTTTTTTTTTTAGTTTTTTTCTTTTCTTAAGAAGTATATTCCACAAACCATTTAAAAAGAAAAATTAACATCTAAAAAATATTAGATAAAGTTGTGACAAACACTTTTTATTTTGGTCTTCTTTTCTATTTTTAGTTTTTTTTAGTTTTTTTCTTTTTTTAAGAAGTATATTCCACAAACCATTTAAAAAGAAAAATTAATATCTAAAAAATATTAGATAGCGTTGTGACAAACACTTTTTATCTTGGTCTTCTTTTCTATCTTGATCTTCTTTTCTTAAGAAGTATACTCCACATACCATTTAAAAAGGAAAATGTAACATCTAAAAAAATTATTGAATAAAAAATATTATTGGATAACATTTAAAAAGGAAAATGTAACATCTAAAAAAATATTATTGAATAAAAAATATTATTGGATAACATTGTGATAAACACTCTTTATCTCGGTCTTCTTTTCTTAAGAAGTATACTCCACAAACCATTTAAAAAGGAAAATGTAACATCTAAAAAATATTGGATAACATTGTGATAAACACTCTCTATCTTGGTCTTCTTTTCTATCTTGGTCTTCTTTGGTATTCTTTTCTATCTTGGTCTTTTCTATTTTGGTCTTCTTAAAAAGTATACTCTTCAAAACATTTAAAAAGAAACCATTTAAAAATAAAATTAAAAATAAAATTGTAACATCTAAAAA
The DNA here is from genome assembly GCA_009831015.1 of Picea engelmannii. Taxonomy (NCBI): domain Eukaryota; kingdom Viridiplantae; phylum Streptophyta; class Pinopsida; order Pinales; family Pinaceae; genus Picea; species Picea engelmannii. The sequence continues at coordinate 122,693 of ML782820.1, forward strand.
CCATTTAAAAAGGAAAATGTAACATCTAAAAAATATTCGATAACATTGTGATAAACACTCTCTATCTTGGTCTTCTTTTCTATCTTGGTCTTCTTTGGTCTTCTTTTCTATCTTGGTCTTTTCTATTTTGGTCTTCAAAGTATACTCAAAACATTTAAAAAAAAAAACATTTAAAAAAAAATTGTAACATCTAAAAAATAAATATTGGACCATTTAAGAAGGAAAATGTAACANAAAAAAAAAAAATTGTAACATCTAAAAAAATAAATATTGGACCATTTAAGAAGGAAAATGTAACATCTAAAAAAATTAAAAAGGAAAATGTAACATCTTAAAAAATTAAAAAGGAAAATGTAACATCTTAAAAAAAATTTGGACCATCTAAAAAATATTGAATAACATTGTGATAAACTCTCATTGAATAACATTAAAAAATATTGAATAACATTGTGATAAACTCTCATTGAATTGAATAACATTGTGATAAACTCTCATTGAATAAGATTAAAAAAAATTAAAAAAAAAATAAAATGAGATTAAAAAAAATTTAAGAAAGAAAATGTAACATGTAAAAAAAATTTTAGACCATCTAAAAAATATTGAATATATTGAATAACATTGTGATAAATTCTCATTAAATAACATTGAAACACTCTCTATCTTGGTCTTGATCTTTTTTTTCTTAAGAAGAAGTATACTCCACAATCCATTCCACAATCCATTTAAGAAGATAAATGTAACCATTCACAATCTATTTAAGAAGATAAATGTAACCATTTAAGAAGATACTGTAACCAATGAATAATTTTTTTTTTTCTATCTTGGTCTTCATCTTTTTTGGTCTTCATCTTTTTTTAGAAGAAGTATACTCCACAATCCATTTAAGAAGATAAGTCCATTTAAGAAGATAAATGTAACCAATGAATAAAAAAATTAAAAAAGTTGAAATTCAATCAAACTTAAAGAATTAATGAATAAAGACTCTCTATCTTGGTCTTTTCTTAAGAAGTATACGCCACAAACCATTAAACAAGTTAAATGTAACCAATGAATAAAAAAGTTGAAATTCAATCAAACTTAAAAGAATTAATGACTCTATTGAAGTAAGAATCATTTTTCCAAAGCCATTTTTGGCATTGTGTAACAATTCTACTAGCTTAAAAAACCTACCATACTAAAATGGTCATAATTTTGTCTTTAGACTTTGTTCACTATTTCGATAAACTAAAAAGGTATTGTAGATAAACTATATGGATAAGAAGACGAATAAGTAGACTGGGTGGGTCTCCATTATATAGGTTGACGTGCCGGAGTATTGATAACCAGGCACGGATCGTTTAAAAGTTACTAGAAATTAGTTCTACTTTCACGTATTTAATTTTACTCAGTTGGAATCTTGCCGCACCAGAAAATTTGTAATTTCACTCAGTTGGAATCTTGCCGCACCAGAAAATTTGCGCAGTGTATATGCAGACTGACAAAAGAAATCAAATTCGAGGTACTGAAAGTTCAAAAGTTTGCAGAAAATAAAATGGACTCCGATATAAGATTGTAACTGAAGAAATAAAATTCGAGGCACTAAAAGTTTGCAGAAAATAAAATTTGGTTCTCAGGTAAAGCTGCAAACCCTGATTTAGACATATTTATAATTTAAAAGACCGAAATCGTTGATGGATGTTGACATCAGAAGTAGCCCTTCTGTCTAACTCTGTAAATAAAAAGCCAAAGTCGGCTGTACATAATATACAAAAATTTAAATTGTTTTGCCCTCAGCCAAGAGCAGGACGCTGTTGCTTCTCTGGTTCTGGAGACGCCGTTTCAGCTTTAACCGCGCTTTCCTGCCGTCTCTGCCACTGTTAAACCAAGAAAAATCAACAAAGTTATTCAGCAGAAACACCAAAAACAGAATTATTTTTATCATATAGGTATTACCTCCTGTTGATCTGCCATCTTCATCTTCTTCTTATTGAGCTTTTCCAGCCTCTCTCTCTGCCACTTCTGAAGAGTATACTAATATCAGAGTTCATATCAGAGAAGTGATGTAATGATATCAGAGTTCATATCATACTGAGAGAAGTACTGTAATGATTTAACGTTAAAATGAAAAAAGGATTGTATACATAACCTGTATGAAAACACTTTCGGCCGCTCGTTCCCTGTCGTCGAACAGC
>ML782820.1:164267-178801 GCA_009831015.1 Picea engelmannii
TTGATGAAGAGAAATGTGTATATATGAATATTCATTAACTAAACTACAACTGTGTAAAATAAAATTGTTAAACCGGATAATTGTGATGAAAGAATTTCTTAAACAATTGATTAATTGTCGTCTTTTATAAAAGACTAGTCTTGCCGACTGGATTGAATGAATACATAACTTATTAAAGAATGACAGTTGATTATTAGTAAATGCACGAGGTTTGCATGTACTAGCTACACATGCATTTCTTGTGCGTATACACTAGTATGTATGAGTTTTCTTGACTTACTGATATTGTCGGTTACTTATTGTGAATGTGTGAACCATACTCTTTTCCTTTATACCATCAGATAACTTAAACTTCAGGACGAAGTTTCTTGAAGGGTGGGTGTATGTAACGACCCTAATGGGATACATTCTTAAAGATTATAAAGTAAAATTAATTAAAGAAATTAATTAAGGTTAACTGAGTAATAGTTCAAATTACAGATCACATTTAATGACCTATGAAATAAAATTAATAGATCAATGAAAAATGATATAAAAATGGTGGCGTATGCAGAAAGGGATAGCCATGGATCCCGAGGAGATAAAACATTAACTCATGACGAAGGACGGAGGACGCAGGGTGGTTGGAGGATTAACTGCTTGAGTCAGCCGGGAGGAATAAGGGAAGGGAAGAGGGGGATGTGCACACCATTCGACGGGAGGGGACAAAATGGATGTTGTGGACTGTTGTATTGGCTGTGAGCCTGTGTTATTTTGTGGACTGGTGTATTGGCTGTGAGCCTGTGTTATTTTGTGGACTGTTGGCTTGCTGTGAGAAAGGAACAGAGTGTTCTGGACTGTGACTTATGATCAAGGGAGGCACTAAGTTGCTGGAGGTTTTGGGCACGGAGGGCCAGGATATCCGTAGATATCCTGGAGCTAGGTAGTTTTCCTAGTTGGCAGGGAGGACAATAGTTTTGGGCAGCTATTTTCCTATTTGTGGCAGGATTGATCTGTGTAGCAGGGAGCAGAAAGGTAGCAACAAGGAACAGTGGCAACAACAATTAGCATCAGAACCAGGTACTTTGTTAAGTTATGTGTTTATTTCTTTCTGCATGAATTCAGTATTTATTGATAAATCTAAGTTACTGAATTTGTTGTTATGAGAATCACTATTGTGCTAAGAAGTTACTGTTTCAGATTACTTTCATAAAATGTTTAGGAAACTTAAATGATGTTTAGAATTATACCCCAATCCTGAATGACTTGGATCTTTGCTGGATCCACATGTACCTCCCGCTCATCAATAATGTATCCTAGATACTGAACCTGGGTCATGCCAAAAGTGCATTTCTCCAAATTGGCACACAACTTGTGTTGTCGCAGTGTTTGGAGGACCTGTCAGATGTGGTGGAGGTGCTCTTCTCAAGTCTAGCTGAAGATCAGAATGTCATCCAAGTACACCACTACAAATGAGTTGGTGAATGGCTGCAGGATATCATTTATTAGCCTCATGAAGGTTGCAGGGCATTCATCAACCCGAAAGGCATGACCAACCATTTGAAAAGGCCCTCCTTGGATTTGAATGCAGTCTTCTTCCACACATCAGAGGGTTCAACTGGTACTTGGTGATACCCAGAATTCAAGTCGATCTTGCTGAAATATTTCACCCCCTTGAGTTGGTCCAGAAGGTCATCAATTCGTGGGATCAGGTACCTATTCCGAACAATGATCTTGTTCATTGCCCGATAGTCAATGCAGAGTCTCCAAGTCCCATCCTTCTTCTGCAACAACACGATCGGGCTCCCACAGGGTGATGAACTCGGTCGGATGTGACCTTTCTGCAACAGCTCCTGAATCTGCCTCTTGATTTCATCATTCTCCAAAACAGAGCGTCGATAGATGGGTCCATTGGGCAGTGACACACCTGGGGTCAGATCAATGGGGTGCTTGACCTGGCAGTGTAGAGGCACCCCTATGGGGGAGGGGAAGATATCCTCGTACTCCTCCATGACCTTATCCATCTGTTGTTTTCATGTAGCGGGGCCCTATGTGGAGGTCATGGCCACAATCTTCCTCTTTCCCTGAGGGCGGATCATCAGGAAAACAAATTTCTTGGTTTTGGAAATGAGCTTACTGCATTGTTTTGCAGTAACCAAGGCGATGGTGGTAGGCGGTGCTATCTCCGGTATCCTGTACAACTTATTTCCCAAAGTGATAATAACAGCATGAGGCCTGGACTCATACATAGCATGTTGCTTCCACAAGTATGGTTGGCCTAATAATACATCAGAAACATCAAGAGGAGCAATGTCACATAATATGTCATATGTGAAGGGCTTGATGTTGTAGGGAAGGAGACATTGTTGACTGACGCGGAGGTCCCATCCTTGGTGCAACCACCCGATGGTGTATGGTTGTGGGTGTGTTGTGGTCGACAAACCCAACCGCTTCATGACCTCTACCGAGATAAGGTTCTTCTGGCTCCCGCTGTCGACAATGAACTGCAACGGGGAACCCTTTACCCACATCTTGGAATGGAAGAGACGCTCTACCTCCTCTGGATCTTCTGGTTCCTCCTTCTGGATCTTCGTGGTTGCAACGGTGGCGTTGGGCTCCGCATCGATAATCTGCTTCCCCCTGTCATTTCCCTTGTCAGGTTCTGATTCATATTTAGAGCATGCATCCGATTCAGAAGCCTTCAACTCGGATACCAGTGACCACTTGGCCGAACACTCACTTGTGTTGTGAGTGGAGCTCTTATGGAACTCACACCACTTCCCCATGTCCCTTTTTGGCTTCGTGGTGTTGTTCTTTGCTTGTGGCTTTGGCGGGTTGTCATGGGCTGCCCCGCCTTGGCTTGGTCCTTTGTTCTGTAGTTTGGGGGTACCTTTCCCTTGCTTCTGATTTGCAGACCCAAAGTCTCGCCTCTTCTGTTTGAACTTCTGCTCAATCTTGGCAGCATATCCGTATACCACACCAAGAGAGGAGATTTCAAGGAACTCCATTTCCTCCTAAATGTATCTGTGAAGACAATTGCGGTATTTTAACACCAAATGTTTCTCTGAATATTTGATACCAAACTTTGTGCATAGGGTATGAAACAGATTCGTCATCTCATGCACATCTTGGTCCCTTTGCTGCCGCAGCGTAGTCCATTATATGTATTTGTCCTCATAGCTCCCCACAGGATAATATTGTTCCTTGATGGCATCTCGGAAAGAATTCCAAGTGGGCGCCGCCAAGAACAAAGAGGGTTCTCCCTCATTCTGTTGCTCCGAGTAGGTTTCCCACCAGTCCTTGACATGGGGGGCGGCTTTGAGGAGTGCGAAAATAATCTTTTCTCGGTCGGAAAAGTCATGAACCGAGAAATATCCTTCTAACAGATTCAACCATCTATCTACGACATCTACATCTATTTGGCCCTAAATATGGGAATATCAAAGTTTACTTGTACCTTAAAAGGAGTGGCACCTCCAGAGTGGCTGTTGGATGTCGATGCGCCGCTAGTGGGAATCCGTTGAAGAATCTGGGCAAAGTTGTCCATCATTGCGTTCCTTTGTTTCTCGAGGGCCTCCTCGAGCAAAATTTTGATAGGATCTCCTGCTCCCTCATCTTTCTTTTCTTACCCCATGGGAAATCGTCGGGGTTTGCGAGGCTAATCTTGCAAAGGTTCAACCAGATCGAGCCCCAACTCCTTATACCTCGACCTCATTGGGGACATGCAAAGAAGGATCGAGAATGAGCAGACTGCTCTGATACCACTGATGCAGATTTATGTAGGAACACAATGAAATACAGAAATACACATAAACACAAAGATGAAATGAAAATAAGACTTCATTTAATTATTAACAAATGACTGAAATATGCTTACAAACAGAATAGAAATAAACTAGCTAGGGCGCTGGTAGCTTATCTCTGAGAAGAGATGTGGCGGCTACTAGCCTCTAAACTGTGTTACAATGAGGCTCAAAGGCCTATTCTTATTGAGAAACAATATAAAACCCTAAACATCCAAAGACCTAACCCTAGGAGATGAAACGCCAAGACTATGGGCCTCGTTTGGGTAAGTTGGTACATCAACTTCCCGGGGACGTAACTTTGGCATACGATCTCTGTTTGACGCATTCCATACCTCTTTAGAAAGATATATCCAAGGACTACAACTTTTGGGTAAACAACATGATCTGGGAGCCATGTTACTCCTCGTTTTCCCGAAAAACGTCGTTTAAGGCCTCAAAATGGCTCAGGAAGTTCACAACCTGAAAAACTGCTAAAAATAGTAAATTGTGCGGAAATTGAAAAACTAAAAGAAGAAATGGTGGGGGTCCAAGTGGAATAGGTGGGTGGACACCAATATCCACCTATATCAGATGTTGTTTTGAAATGTCATCTGTAAAGTGTAGGTGACTTAGGTGATAGGGGGAGCATGGGGTATTCCTCCATACATTGAATTTGAGGGAATTTTGCCTAGTTTTGGTCATGGAAAGAGGAGGGGAAGTTAGGTCAAGGGTAGTGCTTTCACCCATGTTGGCACAGGGGAAGACCTAGGGTTCAACACTCAAGAGTGTACAAACAAAGCCCTAACTATCGACCCTTTTGGAAACACCTGCGAAGCAAATGAAGTCTTTTCCGAGGTAGAGGCAGGGGTGGTTGCAAGACTCAGGTGTCTGCAACCTTAGCTGGGACAGATATATGTGATTATATCATTTACAAAGAAATTAACATCGATCATTCATCAATATTCAACCCTTATTATACTTCGTAGACAACACAGAGCATCGCAGTGTACACTCAGATCTATAGTATTTCAGCACTTAACCATAGTAACTGAGATCAGATCCAGTAGATCAGCACTAAGCATCCTCATACACATTAGATCTAACAATCATATATATCTAAGAAGCATAGAGCATAAGTGGATATATCAAAGAACATAGCATAAGAAAAAACACATTGAATCAAAGCAGAGAGCATAACACATAGATTTACGTGGTTCACCCCCACCCTGGAGATATGTCCACAAGATCTTCTTCTTTATTATTATCTTCAATCTGTTACAAGAACAGAGCCTCCAAAACCATTCTTCACATAGGACAAAATATCTATGCATCTCGCTAGATCCTTCTTCCTTGCGTTACAACACTTAGCTCTCTATAGAAACCTCACAGTAACTTGCACTTAGCCTTGCAAGCCTTACATAGCTCACACGGAGAACTTATTCAACATCACATAGATGCACTACCAATTGCATTAAGAAATCACATCTACTACTTCTTACATTGCCTATCCTTCTATTTATACATTACAAAAGTGGGCCTAAGTGTGGGTAAACCCATAGGCTGACATCCCTTTCCAATTACATTAACCCAAAACCCTAAAAGGTCCCAAAAGTGGACCGAGATCCTGTGATCTTTGCTTTGCCTGGAACTCCATATTTGACAGGCTGTCGAAGTCCAAAAATGGTCAAATATGACTAAGTGTTCCTCAAAACTTGGTGAAGGGCCAACATGCCCCCAACACTCACCTGTGACTCGTCCTGAGTCACTATGGTTTGATCAATTCCTCCTCGAATGCCTAGAGCTTGGCTAAAGCTACTTCGACCTACTACAGTGCGAAAGCCTCTTTCTCAATTATCTTGGATCATTGCGTCGTTTACTAGCCCTTCCAGGCATTGTTCTGTGGTGATGACAACCTATTCAAGCTCAACTCCCTGGCTTTCAACTTCATTGAACAATTGGCATGCCTTTTCTTGAATTGGTTGAAGTCGCTAGGAGACTTACATCACTTTACTTTGCAGTGTGTGTACCTATTGTTGGGTGGTGCATTGTTATGGAAATATCTTCATTCTTTCAACTGGTGTCAAGGCCTTCAGCTACGCGTGTAGCGTATCTGCATGTTGCTTTGCTTCTTGGAGTTGTGCCTCTAATGCCTACAACTGTGAATTCTCTGTGAGGTTCTCATAAGTTTGGGCGCTTCTAGTGCTCAACTGCTTGCATTCTAAGGAAAAGGTTTTTAATCGGCCAACTGCACTACAGGCAATTGCCTCCCTTAGATCTCTTATTTCTGGAGGAGTCTCGGGCATGGTATGAAGTTCCAGATCTCTGATGTGCTCCTGAAGTTGTTGGATTACTTCTTCAAGTTGTGCCACCTATTGTGGGACATGTTCTTCAATATTCACTTCTATGATCGTCACAGAGTGAAGTGCTTTGTGAACCCTTTCCTGTACTTCAAGTTGTTCTGCTAGCAACGGGTCCTTGCTCTGTTGTAACTGTTCTTTTTCCTCATCCCACTTTGCTTGCAGGGAAAGCTTTTCCTGTTCTTCCTTACGCTTTTGTTATACAAGTGCGCTCTGTACTTGTGTCAAATCATGGGTGGCTTGCGCTGTGTCTTCTTGAGCTCGTCGAAGGCAAGCTTCGACTTTATCGATGATCTGGTGTAATTGGGTGGGATCATCGCCTGTTCCTATTGTTCCAATTATCAAGGGCGCAGTAGAAACTTCTAGGATATATTGGAGTGCCTAATGCACTTCTTGAAGTTCACCCTTGATTTGGTTGAATACCTCCTCTTTCTTTGCTTCTTGATTTTCTGCTATCTCTAGTGAAGCATCATTCAACGCAGCGATTAAGAAGTCGAAGTCATCCGGTGTGAGGGTAGTCTTAAATGTAGTCCGGGTGGCCTTAGTTTTCTTTTGGGATGAGGGATTTGGTGGGGTAATCTTCCTTTTCTTAGAGGGATCCTCCTCCCCCCTAAGCAGAGTAACCTCGTGTTTGTTTTGCTCAACTTTTGTGCCACCTAGTTCTTCACCATCACCTCCCTGTGCAGGTGAAATAAAATTAGTCTTCATGGATGTGCTAGGGACATATTGAACTTCACCATCCTTCTTAGTCTTGCTTGGTCTAGGTGTATCTGGCATAGCTTCAGGGCTATCCACGTCAGACATTTCTACGGGGTCCACTGCAACAAGGAGGTCCGCCAACCATTCCTTGGTAATATGCTCCAAGTATTCTTCTGTCAACTTGTAGTACGACTGGAGCTGTTGTTTGTGTTCATCATCACGCGCTGTGATATAGGTGAAGTGGTAGTCCACACTAAATTTTATCAAAGGTCTAAACCTATGAAGTGTGTTTGGGGTAAGGCGCGGTGTAGACTAGATTTCATTCTTCAATTGGTTGTAATAGGCATGGAAGACGACATTGGACTGCCACTCCTTGTTCGTGTCATTGGAGTACCATAGCATATAGAACTTCATGACCAGTGGTTCGAAGGGTTCGATCTCTGGAAAAGTGGCACCTTCTGGTAGCTCAAAGGAAATGAAAGCGACTACTATGAGCAACCAACTAAAGTGGAACTCATACCCTTGGTCTTGCCCTTCTCTATAATCAAGCTCTAGCTGGTTTACAAGGTACTGCACCAAGTTCATATGTAGTCCCTCGATGCACTTCCCTGTGAGGTCAACTACGAATCTAGTCACTTGTGTTGGTCTGTTCTTGCGAACTAGCCTTCCCACAATCAGTTGACAGGAAAGGAGCACTACGCCACTCTGGATGGAGGCTACCTTGTATCCTCACATGCCTTTCTCAACATCGCCATAAGTTTCTTTTATCCTCTATGCTATTGCTCAGTCTGAGGTCTTTCCAGGGTAAAAATCCTATGGGTCAGGGCCTTGCATACTAAGTCCTGTGATCCGATTGATCAAGGTCGGATCCACACTGATGTGGCAGTCTATCCATAAGTATCCTCCGTGGTAGCAGGACAACAACAAATTGAGGGATGCGTTGACTTCTTGGTGTCTGCGGAAGTGCAAGATATTTATTACATTAAGAAGTCTGTACTACACGAGGTTCTGGGTCCATGACTGCGGGACAATATTATAATTCTTGCCTTTGGTCCTGGTTAAGTACTTATGCGGGGATAACATGTTGTAAAATTTATGATCTCCAGGTTAAAATCATTAAATTTGAGTGTTGTGAGCTTATCGTGGTGAGCACGAATAGCGCGCACCCCTTTTGGAAGGTACACCATGATCAAAGTGTACTCAAAGTCTCGAGGTACACTTTCAGAGTTGCTGGCACCGCTTAGAGGTGGTAAGTAAGTAGGTAGAATGTGTGGGATAAGCTTGGCATTTGCGATGTCATCCTTGTTCTTGTTTCGTTTCTCATCGGTGGACCAGGATGGACCAGCGTGAGAAGTGGAAGGGGAGGCCTGGAGTCCTCTCATTGACGATGCCTGGACTCCTGTAGATAATCCTCACTCCGACATGACTCTCTTAGTCATTAAGTCAATCAAAACTTATTCAACTACTTTCTCAGTAGCACTGAGCTCGTCTGACATACAAGCTTGGGTCAACTAACTCGTGTGTGAAATGAATTCAGAGACTATAGTGAACGGTATGCAAACAAGGAAATGATCACAGGGTGAAGTAATCTCAGGTTTCGAGCTCAAATTATCACTTAGAAAAAAGTATTCTCTGTGTGTGGCGTGACAGACTAAGTAGGGAAACTTAGCAACAGTCTACTTGCAATGGGTATGAGGTTGTATTAACTTATGTTATGTCTGATATGGCGTAGTATAATGGTCTAGTGGCGATCCATAAATGCTTTCTGACCCGTTCGGAGTGGCAGTCGAATGGTTATATTGGCTTCCAACGGCTATATTACTTCGCCTTGGCGAAGTGGCATATGTCATTGTTCTAATATCCCGACGAAGCTCCAATTCTTCAAAGTGTCTTGTTGTGAGGTACCCTCTAAGATCTTGTGTAATTTTTCAATCTTAGCCTTCTTCTTGCTTAGCTTTCTAGCCTTCTTTCCAGTGAGCTTCGTCTCGGTGATTCTCTTCTCATTTTGATTCTTATTTTCCTTGGACATAGTCACTTCGTGCTGGTGAGATTCTCTCCTAGGGTTTAGGTATATCACTTCTTCTTTGTATCGGGTAGAAATTTCATCCTTTTATGTAGCTTTGGCCTCGACATTTGGGCTTTTAGTGTCGTATGGCTTCGAGTGGTTCTCCTGTTCTTCTATCAACTATGCAATCCTTTTAGTCATGAAATCTTTTAACTCTTGTCTCTGTTGTTCTAAAACCTCTTCTTCTTCCTTCTTTTTCGCTTGATCTCTTTCAATCCAAGGTTTTCCGAGTAGCATAGTAAACGAGGCATTGTCCTCAATGAATTTGATAATCTCAAAATATTTTGTCGAAGTTCCATTGACTTTCATAAGTATCTGAGCGGGTTTTCCACATAACATCATCATTTTTCCTCTGAAAAGTCCTATTCCTCCCAATGAAGGAATCATGGGAGGCTTCCCTATAGGTTCCCAAGTTCTTTCTAGCATAATGTCAACTTGTGTTTCTTCATCAAGAATACAGTCAATGTCGAAGTCCCCTATTCTTGCTTCGACTTGCTCCTTTTCTTTGAAGATATCTGGTAATCAAACATCTTTATGTTCCTTCAGGGTTTCTTTCATCTGTATTAATACTTTCTATGATTCTTGTTGGGTTTCTGTGTTTTCTGGATCTGCCTTATGGTCTGATTGATTCAGATTTATCCTTTCAAGCTTAGCGATCATTCTAAGGCAATCCAATACCTCATGGCCCCTAGCTTTGCAACAGAGACAACTAGGTCTTCTACCAAGGCATTCATTAGCTAGATGGCTTGATTTTTTGCAGGTGTAACATAGGATTAATCCTTTATTTCTTTTAAATGACCCCCAACCTCTTATGTACTACGCACTAGAATCATGATAGCTAACTTGCAGAAAATTCTTTCTAGGATCTTGCATACATTTGTTAGTAGAGACATTATTTCTATGCACATGTATAACATATCTATCATTATACTTATTAGATCTATTCATATCAAAATTTCTTTCATCTATTAATGCCCTAGTTTTTAATCTAGGATAGAATCTATCAAACATACCTAGATCCATGCTCTAGAAACAAAAAAAATCACTTATCTTACTTCTACAGAGCACAAAGCTTCGAGATCTAAGAACTTTTGACTATTATTACCTTTATTAGAGCACAGAGATTATAGATCTTACCTCTTTTCTGCAGATCTGACCTCTTTCGTTCAGAAATTTCCACTTTTACTTTTCTTAGAGAACAGAGCATTCAGATCTCACTTCTTTTCTTCATCTCTGATCTTCCTTTCTTCAGATTTGACCTTATTCCTGTCACAAATCTTCACAGGTCGATTAAAAAGATGCGCACTAAGGCAACAGATCTACGCACAGAAATTTCTTTTGCACAAAGTTTCTTCTTCCTTAGTTCCCAGCATTTACAGTTTTAGGTCCCAACAATGGAACCATTTGTTGGCATAGGGGAAAACCCAGGGTTCAACGCTCAATATTGCACCAACAAATCCCTAACTACTCTCCCTTTTGGCAACACCTGCGAAGGAGATGAAGTCTCACCTAACGTAGAGGGAGGGGTGGTTGCAAGACTCAAGTGTTTGCAACCTTAGCTCAGACACAAATATGTGATTATATCATTTACAGAGCACTTAGCATCGATCATTCGTCAATATTCAACCCTTATTATACTTCACAGACATCACAGAGCATCATGGTGTACACTCAGATCTACAATATTTCAGCACTTAACCATAGTAACCCAGATCAGATCTAGTAGATTAGCACTAAGAATCCTCATACACATCAGATCTAACAATCACATATATCTAAGAAGCATAGAGCATAAGTGGATATATCAAAGCAAATAGCATAAGAAAAAACACATTGAATCAAAGCACAGAGCATAACACACATATTTACGTGGTTCACCCCCACCCTGGGGCTACGTCCACAAGATCTTCTTCTTTATTAAATTATTATCATCTTAAATATATTACAAGCACAGAGCCTCCAAAACCCTTCTTCGCATAGGACAAAATATCTGTGCAACTCACTATATCCTTCTTCCTTGCATTACAACACTTAGCTCTCTATAGAAACCTCACAGTAACTTACACTTAGCCTTGCAATCCTTAAACAGTTTGCACATAGCACTTATTCAACATCACATAGATGCACTACCAATTGCACTAAGCAATCACATCTACTACTTCTTACATTGCCTATCATTCTATTTATACATTACAAAAGTGGGCCTAAGCATGGGTAAATCCATGGGTCGACATCCCTTTTCCATTGCATTAACCCAAAACCCTAAAAGGGCCCAAAAGTGGACAGAGATCCTGTGATCTCTTCTTTGCCTGGCGCTCCATCTTTGATAGGCCGTCAAAGTCCAAAAACGGTCAAATATGACCAAGTGCTCTTCAAAACTTGGTCAAGGGCCAACAACCCACATGGTTTTTAGAGTCCATGAATTGCATACTCCATTGAAATTAGCATGGAGGTGAGAAGTGAAGAATCACTTGGATGGCTTGGATGGATTTGGTCAAGGGAACAAAGTTTTGTATCTTTGTTGGTCATGGTGATTGAGCTAAGGGATGCATATTGTGGATCCTACTTTCCAAAAATCATCAATAAGGTAACCAGGGAGTGGTACAAGATGTTTGATTCCTTCATGGTGAGTCAAAGTTTCTTAAGAAGTGAACATGATCATTTTGTTTATGACATATCCATTATCTTGGTGTTATCTTGATGATATGCTTGTTCAAATCAAAACATGGTTAGATCAACAAGCTTAGTTGGCTAGGACTTTTGATGAAGGATCTAGGAGTAGCAAAACAAATCTTGGGCATAGGAAAAAATGGTAACCTTCTTGATGAGGTTCATATTAACTTCGTGAAAATAGTAAATATCCCTTGACTTTTCCATTGTAAGATTTCTTCAAGTTTATATCCTAGTAGTAAAAATAAATGATTATATGTCTAGTGTACCTTATGAAAATGCAGTGAGAAAGTTGATGATTGTGATTGAATGTTCAAATATTTAACATGTAGTTGGTGTTGTTAGTGAACACATGGAAAAACCAAGTAAAGAGCATGGAAATAGGTCCTTAAATGTCTTAAAAGCATGAGTATCACCTACACTACTTGCAGTGATTTAGTTTATGGTCACCTTCATTCACTAGTGGTGGAGTGGTCCATACTCGTAAAAGTATTGTTGGACAAGTTGCGGTAGTATTTGGATTATCTTGGATTTCACTAAGGTGATCTTTGATTCATTGGGAAAGTTATTAGGAAATTGTTCTCAAGGTGGAGATTGTGGGTGGAGGTTTCTTAAGAATTTGGCTTTCCATATGCCTTGAAACAATAGAGAATGTATTTAAATGAAGAGTTCATGTTTAAATTAAGAAGCTCGAGTAGATTCTTGATAATTGTACTCATTTCTATATTACTTGGCTGAGAAATAAAAAATACCATTGCCCCCATTTCATTCTTGGCTACAGTGACATGTGTTTATGTTCATCTCTTTTGTGTGCTTGTGTATCTTCATTTCTTGTCTCTATTCATGAATTATGTTTTAGTCTAAGTCACATAACACATAACTTATGGGCCAAGTGTCCATATTTTCTTCAACACATGTCATCACCTCAGGACACGTCCTAAAACTGCATCCGACACTGTTTTATCACAGAACACCATATAAAATTGTGTCGGACACCATCTAAAAACGTGTGCTTCATAAAAGATCCCACGAGATGTTAAAAAGGGGTTTTCCCTTGTCTTTTAGCTGTTTTATTTCAGTGTCACCATGGGATATTGCAGCCTCGCAGCCAACAACCATCGCTCAATTTACAAGTAAGTCCTCTAGGCTCTGGTTGAGTTTGGAAGCTTTATGCAAATTTCCTCAATTCATTTAGACACCTGAATGTGTGAGGTGTCTCTGTCATTTTCTGGTGCTAGTGACAAGGTTTTACAATTCTAGACAGTGGCTAAATTTGTGTTTAAATACCATATATCTCGACAACACTTTAACACATTTAAAAACTTGAGAAGCATTTTAATCAAATCAATGAGGAATATTGATGAACGATTTGGTCTATAACCCCAACGACCTAACACGTTAATTTTGGTTTCATTTACAGCGTTGCCATTGGAAACTCTTTGACATGATTTGATTCTAGTTTATTCTTGTAATATCTCTCCCTAAAATCACATAAGTACACAAGGTGTTTTCTTCCAGCTCTTTGGAAGTTGTCATAATGGTACAAAGGTTCACATGAATGGTTTAATTTTCAATTTTGTTCCATTGTTTTTCTTGAAACACTTTGATAGACCTAACATCCAAAGCACCTTTGGAAACAAATCAATGCAATACTTGATGCGACGACCTAACTCAATATGCTAACATCACATTCATTTTAACACTATCTCGGGGCTTAATCAATGTTTTATTGTAGAATTTGTGCAAACATATTAAAGACATGAAAACATGGATCATTTATTCGATTCCTTTCCTTTGAGAACTGTGTATGCATGTTGACAAACCTGTGGTAATATGTTTTGAATGCTCACTGTTCTATCATTATATACAATATCACTGTATCACACTATTAGTATGTCTATGTTCTATCATCTATGAGTATGATATTTAGAGTTTAATTGATTTTTATGATGTATGATGTATCTTTTTTGGAGTTCATAATGTATCACTCAATCAGTGATCAATATTTACTATAGTCTATGATATATCAATATTTTGTCTATTTCAGTAAGTGAACTGAGCATTGGTCAATTCCTAAAAAGCCATGGAATGAAAGAATGTGTCACCTTTGTGACATTAAGAAGATTGAAGATGAAAAGAACTTTGTCTATACCCATATTAGATCTCATTTTCAAAATATTGATCACACTACCAACCATCCTAACCTCTTAACTCAACAAAAGTATGGTGATCTTGGAAAGCTTCTCTCAATGCTTTTCGAGCACACAAACAAAATTCTAAAGAATCACAAGTGATCACTTACCCTCTTAAGGTCGGATAGACCAATTAGCTCTTAGTGGACGTTAATCATCATCATCATCATATATTATATAACTTATCCCCCTTGTCTGGGTCGCGTGTCCGTGTCGAATACTAGTATTCTCGTGTAGGTGTCTTCATGTGAGAGTGTCTTCGTGTGTGACTTAGGTTTTAGGCATCAAGTCCAAAGAGTCTACTATTATTTTCATTGATCCAAAAAAAATTTAAAATAAAATGAACTATGAAAGGTTGAAAATCTAGTGTGTGGTAACTAAAATTGTAAAGAGATTTACATCCATTCTCAAACGAAGTCTCATCTCGAAAAAATATTCTCCTGAAGTGGATAGAAATACAAAACTCAACTCGAAAAGTAGGGGTTCAACTCGAATTCTCAAAAAGATCCTAAAAATTACCAAGTAAAACAACACTTATTTTCATGTTCGGATATAAAAAATCAAAAGGTTATTTGTCATTTGGTTCATCTAGCTCATAAGTCAAGCCTACAAACCTCTGAAAAACTCAAGGTCATAGGCCAGAGTTTGACACCTACAAGTACTCCAACATCAAATTTGTTGCTACCAAGTCGAACTTGCTGGCAGCAAGTTTGAATTTCCAACAAAACTGGGCTCAACAATTTCTTTATAAATTTACCAATATTGCAACGATATACATCTTGGTTCA
>ML782820.1:190550-204046 GCA_009831015.1 Picea engelmannii
ACAGACATATGCCCATTTACATGCAATCAATAATTTTTACAACTCCAAAATAAATACATTTTATTTATTTATTTCACGGTGACTCAACCATCACCGCCCTGCACCTTCTATGTGAACACACATGGTGAGACACAACAGTCATAAAAAACTTCAACAACCATAAGTGTACCTGAATTTTCTTCTTTTGTGGAGTCCTCTTTGGATGTTTGCTATCTTTCCCAACAATCCTTGTTGAGATGCCCAAATTTGCCACATAACCAACATTTTCCCTTACCCTTACTATCTTTTGAATTAGACTTGGCTATACCTTTTTTATCTTTCCCTCTTTATGTAGATCAACCTATGACCACCATTTCTTTTGTTGTTGAGGTTTCATAACTTGATCTTTTCCTCATCTCCTCAGACAACAAATCTCCCACAACGGTGTCATAATCAATGACATATATGTTGAGCTAAACCACATAGTTGTGACTAGATGATCCTAAGGCTCAAGAAACAAACACAATAGCGTAACTAAATTTCCCTCATCTTCATATGTTATGTCCATACTAGATAATTGACAAATCAAAGTATTGAAAACATTCAAGTGATCAACAATTTCCATACCTTCTTTCATCCGCAAGCTCTACAATTGCCTCTTTAAGAAGATTTTGTTTCTGAAGGAATTTTTCATATACAAACACTCCATTCTGTCCCACAAACTTTTTGATCCAGATGGATGTCGGTGGCCTCCCACCTATTCAAACTAGCTCATGTTGGCAGTTTTCCAGTTTGGGAGTTTTTTCCTAGTTTTCGGGTCCCTGAATTCTGGGGTCATTTTGAGGCCCTAAACAAAGTTTTTAGGGCTTGCCGCAGTTAGATTGTATACAAACTCATATAGTGACGACAACATGTGTATTTCTTAGATATACCTTTCCAACGAGCTATTGTGTGCCTAAAACGTAGATTATATGCAAAAAATATGACCTCGGGAAGTTGATGTACTAACTTACATGTGACATTTGCAGGACATAAGGGTTCTTGAAACCAAATCTTCATAACTTATAATGAATCTTGCATCAAAATATTCCAAGTCCTCATTTGTTCTACTTGTCAGTTTCTTTACCGTTCCATCCAATTCATTTTGCAATCCTTGTTGCACAAGAAGATCCCGCATCTTAAGATTCCATAGTGCAAAGTTATTCTTGCCACTGCATTTCTCCATCTCAAACTTAGAACTCTTCACTTTCACCATTAGCATAAAAAAATCCCAAACCACTGCTTATAAAACCAAGCCTTTATATGGAGAATTAACCTTATAGTTCAAGATTGAACCCAAAACTAGTGATTAAAAGGTTTTAAAAATATTTAATAAATATTTTATACCTTAATAAAACCTTTTACCCAAAATCAAAATAGTTCAACTCTTAAAAAAATAATATTTAATACATATCCTCCATAACAAGACAAGAGTGTTTAAGAAGGGCTCGAATATTATGAACAATAAAGTATCCTCCACCTCACCCTTTTATCATTAAAAATATCATGACCATTTCATGAATAATAAGACAAGAAACCTTTCAAAGTTTAATTTATACCATGAACTTCATATCATGCGAATTTTGGTTATTAAGATCGACGCTCTTGTAAGCCTACAAGGTGGTGCCTATTTGGGTGGATAGTGCACCCTGAGTCTGGATGGGGGAGCATCGATTTTCTGGCGCTCTATGGTTCTTGAATCATGTGCATTGATCAAGTAAAAATTTATATTTTTGAAGTGTGAGAGCGTTGACGCGCCTCTAACACTGCCTAGGGAGAATCGGTGACCTGAAACTCATTCAATCACACCTTCTATCTCTCACAAAATATTTGGTGTTTTGAGTACTTCGATATTCTTTTCCGTACATGTCAAAAACACGTCCAAAGGTTCTTGTGCTCACATGATACCTACACACAATTCTCTTTGGGTCACCTGTGACACCTACTCAACCTTCTCTAATACGACTTGTTAGGCAGGAACAACAAAAAATAACATAAAAAACTAGAGAATCAACAAGAAATATTAAACCAAGAACAACAATTACACAATTGACATAATGATTTATGTGGAAACCCAATACGGAAAAAAAAAAACATGGGAAATTGTTATCAGACTAATCGGTAGGTGCGGACACTAACTGATCTCCCTAGATCCACCTAGATATAGAACAAAACACACCAGAACATGACACTTTCCTTAAGTTTTAGATATTGAATTTACTAACTAAAGAGCGATAGGTGACATATCGTTTATGACGCTTCCTCTCACCATTACCATCCTAGCTCCGTTCCAACGTTCATACAATGATGATTCTACAAAAGAACGCAACCAACCAAAGTGATAGAAATAGCATAAACACAATATAAACCTATGTATGTGATCAATAAATCATACAATAAAACAAAACAATCTTTATAGGAAAGAATCATATTACTGTATCATATTAAATGTGAAAGAGAGATTACAACCATGGCCTTGATGTCGTAAGGTCCCTTCCAATTGTCCTTCATTCCCCACACACTTTCACTCCAATAATTCTGAGAGCACAGATCTGATAATATTCACAATCTATCTTGATAAAGTGGCTCATCTAGCCAAGCTAAAAATCTCAAAATCTCAATCCAATCCAAGCTAATCCCAAAAGCTCCAAAGCTAACCAAAGCTCACCAAAGCTAACTTTCTCCATGAGAACTCCTCTCCTTTTATAAGTTGAAGAGGATAA
Organism: Picea engelmannii; assembly: GCA_009831015.1. Classification (NCBI taxonomy): domain Eukaryota; kingdom Viridiplantae; phylum Streptophyta; class Pinopsida; order Pinales; family Pinaceae; genus Picea; species Picea engelmannii. The sequence goes on from ML782820.1 coordinate 193,292, forward strand.
GGTGAGGAGGTTAGGATGATCCCACTAAATCATGAAAGCGAGTAAGATCCACACCATTCGGATGCCACCTCACCATGGAAGTTTCTCCTTCTAGAAGATTCGAGAAAACACTTGTTTTTACCACGTGTAAGCATTATCGCACCCTGCCTATAGAGCAACCTACAAACCTCTCGCACCCCAGCTATGGTGCAACCTGCGAGAATCAGGCATTCTCGCACCCTGCCTATATAGCGACCTGCGAACTTCCTTTTTTACAGGGTTTTTACAAGGGAAAATGCAACTTCTTTTCTTAGGAAAAGTTCTTCTCCCTTCTCTCTTCGGGAACTCAGGCCATTGACCCCTCTGAAGGAAACATATAGGTTTACATCATTAACGGTCATAGGAATGACAAAAATAGTGGGTAACAGAGAGCCCCCCAAAGTATGAAGTTAGAGTGATAGATGAAATACTTTGTAGAGTGTGTGTAGGGAACAAGGAATAGTCGGTTGGAAACCTGCCAACAAACAAGGAAATGCAGTACAATAATATATCATCACTGAGGTAGCCATTCCCATACTCAGAATACAATTGACTCAAAGCATAAATGCCCACATGCGAAGATCCATGTCAAGTAAGACAGGTCATGGCCACCAAACATACAATGTCGATCCATGCCATTATGACTCAAATCTGAACATAGCCACCAAAAATACACTATGGATCTATGTGTTAAAGACTCAAATTTGAACATAGCCACCAGACATATAATGTGGATCTATGTAACAATACACGGAATATACTCCAACGCAACCTGAATCTACCAGAAAAGATCCAGGGTCTTCATCTCCACCACTCTATAGTACAAATCTAACTATGTGAATACATGTGTTGAAGTCGAACATGGTAGAAACCACTTGATTATCGATCATTAGTGTATATCATTAACAAGCGCGAGGGAAATCACCATTAATGTCAATGACTCCCAAGATACACTAGTACAATCCAACGAATGTGAATAAATGAGCTGAAGTCGAACACTCGGTGAAATCTCCCGATTAGGGGTCAATAATGAAAACCCACTGTCGAAAGCGAGGAAACCTACCATTGAGGCATGCAAGTTCCAAGGTACCAATTAGTTTCTAAGTCTAATTCATGGATAATGAATTGAAGTCGATAGGAAAATACTCGTCACAGGAGGGTCTTAATGTATCCCACATCAATGACACGAAACAAGTAACAAGATTTGATGTAGATCAGAGTAACAAGTGATTCAAGACTGACTCAGGGATGGCTGACGCAATAGAAGGCTTAAAGACTGCAGATATGGCCGATGCAATAGAAGGCTTTTCAGGATGAACTTCACTTTGAACATATTAACGACACGATAATTCTCTTGGAAACACTGAATCAACAACAGGGATCACAGACCAATTTGTAATCTTATAAAGGAGTATGATCAGGAGACAAGTGGATTTTCCAACCTAGACACAAGGGGAGTGAAAGGGTGTCATGTTCAAAAGTGACTCTTCCATAGAATACAGGTTTAGATACATTTCTTTCCCATTTTTTTCCCCCACCATTTCTGGCGAGTACCTCTTTATTTTTACGCAAGCTTGAGGAGGATAAAATATGATTGTAATGTAAGCTCATCCTTCAGATGAGTCCCTCGGAGTATGTTTAACAAACCCTAGGAAGGAGTGGTTCAGTCCCGTATGGGCCTATCGATGTTTGTTTAACGAGTCCAAAGATAGAAAACTCGAAGGTTTTTCATGATTATAGAGTCTTGAAAAACACTTAAAAGAGAACTCTCTCAGTTCCTTTTTCATAAAGTAGTCTAATGAGACCAAAAAAGAGATAAACTGTCGCTCAACAGATGTTTTCTTCAAATACTTTAATGAGCATGAAAAGAACAAGGTCGCTCGGCAATCTTTTCATGTTTAGAGAGTCTGAAAAGAGCTTAAAGGGAACTCCAGGGGGTTCCTTTTTCGTATAACCTTTACGAGTCCGAAAAAGTGATAAAAGTATACTCGGTTACATTCTCATTGATTTACGAGCATGAGAAAGAACAAAGACTAATATCGGTAACTTATTCTCATGTATTTACGAGCATGAGAAAGAACAAAAACTAAGCCCGATAACTTATTCTCATGTATTTACGAGCATGAGAAATAACAAAGACTAAGCTCGGGATTGTTTTAATTTTTACGCAAGCTTTAAAAAAAAAAAAACTATGCTTGGAATAGATTTTAATTTTTTACACAAGCTTTAAAACTAAACAAAACCGTTCTTGGACCTGGTTTCATTTTTACACAAGATTGAACCAGAGGAAACTATGCTTGTGACTTCCCAATGCATAACACATGGATGGTTGGTACTTAGCCCCCATCTTAAGAAACTAGCGGCTTAACTTCAACATGAAGTCCAGAGGCTGAGGAAAATGCCCCCCAAGCTTCGTTTCATCCAACTGCAAAGGAGAATGAAATGAAGCTTCAAATACTAGATGAAGGACTTGACTCAAATAGAGAGGCGGAAAACTATTTCATTTTTTAATGAGCTTGACATAGAAACAAGAACTATGCTCATAACCTCTGTTTCATTTTTTAACGAGGTTACCACAAAGATGAAAAAACTATCCTCGTAAATGGTTTCATTTTTTAACGAGCTTGAAATCAGAAAACCATGCTCAAAGACCTCTATTTCATTTTTTAACGAGGTTTCCTCAGAGACGCAAAAACTATCCCCAGACTCTCTTCTTGATCATGGGTTCCAAGAGGACAATGCTCTGGAAGGACACCATGTCAAGGGACAAAACTCAGTCATGGCTTCCAAGAGATCTTCACGGGAAGGAAGAAACACGCTCTGGAAGGACAGCATGTCGAGGGTCATGACATGAGTAAAGAGATCAGGCTCGAACAACCCTATCGAAGAGATCACCATGTCAACTACTGGATCTAAGTCATCAGAAGTTGAAGCGATGGGCGACAACGCCACATAATTGACCTGTGGTAGGGGCGATACCGTCTGCATATAAGAACCATTCAGGGAGGCAATCTAGGTAGAGTCAATGAATGAAAGTTGATCAACAGTCACAACCCATCCATCGTGAGGGAAATATATCACACGAAAAAGAGTAGACACAATAGCTTTCATGGCATAGACATAATCTCGCGCAAGGAGTAAAGAAAAATCCAAGGAGTCTTGGAGTACCATGACGTCAATAAAGACAGTTTTCCCTCCCAGAGTTACAGGAAACTGAGGAAGGGTCCCTAAAGGTTGACTAGTTATTTTGTTAAAAGCTAACAGATTCTGCGTAACCGGGGCAAGTGGAGGACAACCCAAAGCTTGCCAAGAAAAAGAGGACAAAATACTAACAGATCCACCTTCATCTATTAGTGTCTGAGGAACATCTCGACCACAAACTTGTACTGTAATCTAGAAAGGAATGTGAGAGGAAAGACGAGGTCCAGTTGGCACACCCCAATCAAAATGGATGGTCTCATTACTTGGAGGGGGTTCCATGGGAGGAGGAGGAATAGCCCCCGACATGGTAAATTCTATATCAACGAGAAAAACATGGGCAGTATTGGGTTTACTCTCTAGCGAGAGAGTAGGATCGACCGATGATGAGATCAGATCGACCACTTGGGTTTCATTCTCCAAGGGGAGAATGGGGTCGACAGGTGTAAATGGATCAACCACATGGGTGACACTCTCTAATGGGAGAGTGGGATTGACCGAGGATGGGATTGGATCGACCTCTTTAGTTTCACTCTTTGAGCGAAGAGTGGGATTGATCAAGGAAGGTATCGGATCAACCACTTTGTCAATTGGTTCAAATAAGGACGTGACCCGATTGACGACATGATCAACCGGATTGACCGGTGAAGGGATCAGAGTGATCATTCCATCAACTATTGGAGGGTTGAGAGAAGGCTTACGATATGCAGCTGGAAGTTGAGGCTGTGAAACAGTCATGTATTTTAGTAATTTTGAGGCTTCATCCATACAAGGGAAAAGGTGAGTGAGATGACTCCCTTTGCATAACATGCACGGGAACTTGACTCTACTTTTCTTCTTCCCAATGGTATCATGACTAGTTGATGGGAGGTCATCAACATGTTGTTCATAGGCTAACGACATATGTTGGCGAGGATGTGTATACCATGCTTCTATAACCTTGGATAGACCCGGGCATTCCTTAAGAAGATGGCTACCCTTACAAAGCCTGCAAGGGTACTTGGGCTTACGGGTTGTTTGGGTGATCTTGACATCATCAACACTCCCAACATGATTAATAGTAATTGGTTGTTTTCCAACATGTTTGACAATGGTCAGAGGTTTTTACCCTCGCTTATCTTTCTTCTTCTTAATCTTTCTTTTCTTCTTCTTCTTATTCACTGGGTTACTAGCTTCAGAACTTTCACCCGACGAAGAAGATGAAATAGAAGGAGACATTGTAAGCGAAGAAGGAAAAGAAGACCTTACTGTTGAAGAAGGTGAAGGATCAACATGAGGTTGATGCTCTTGGGGGGAAGTGCTTGTGACTAAAGCACTAACTGCATTCGGGATCACCTGAGTGGAAAACAACCATACCGGTAATCCAATAGTGAGACCTGGAAGGCTCAAAGTAGCGATGTGAGGAGGACCAATGTTTCCATAAGAAGGAAAAACAAAAGGTTCCCTTGGAGAAGGGGTTCCTTCAATGGTCATTCCAAGAACTGACGCCATTAAATAAATCCAACCTAGAGTCTGCTAGGGAAAACAAACAACACACGCTAAAAATCTAGGAAGCAAGCAAACAAACAAACAAAACCTTCTTACAATGAGCACACTAGTTGGTGATGAAATCCAATGTCGTGGAAACAATGTAAGAAGGGGTTGAGATAGAGCGGGTGGAAAAGTTACGTTGACGACCTGCTTAACGGACTTACACCTTGGTGCAAGCTCCCACACATAATCGTGGGTATACCCTCCAAGGAGCATGAGTGAGTTTGGCCAACGTTGATTCTAGGTACCGTGAAGACTTGCCCCTCCACAGTCACCTCGTGTAAATAACCTAGAGATATAGGCCACTAAAGTTACCAATCACTATAGTGATGCCTGGGGAAATAGTCAACAGTATGATCCACACGCAAGGGTAGGGTATCTAGCCCGAAATCAACTTGAAAGGCTTCCACTCATCATTGTGGGTATACCTTCAAGTGAACCCTGTAATACATGCAATCTCTACACCCAGACCAACAAAGAAGGGTGAGTAACTCTGCCAGTCTCAATGCGACCTCATGATTGACCCTTGTGTTAGAAGGGCTTCCCAGGACAAAATGTAATAAGTGGATTTAATTGCTCCCTAACTCAAGATTCTATGTTTGTTTGCAGCTTTGGAAAGTTATCTTTCTCACCTATTCCAAATCCCTACAACTAATCTAATGTAGGTTTTCTACCAGAAAATATAAAAATGTCTAATCAATTTTTATAAGCGCTTTATTTTATGGCTGTTATTACTCAAAAGGAATATGGCATGGACAATATGGTGTTTTGACCGACTCAAAAATTATGCAAAGATATGAAGATGCAATTTTTTCATTTCGATGAAAGCTATGCTACGAGAAGGAGAAAACATTTATCATTCCCATATGCACGATGTCCCAAAATATATTAAACCCATCAATATCAAGATTCTCAAGAAAGGAGAAAAAGGTACTGAACACCAATGCACGATTCATGGCAAGAGATAAAAAAATGCCAAGAATCATGCAATTTCGCTACTTCAAATGCAAGGATGCCCCCAATCTAATATAAAGCAAGAAATTAAATCTTTGTGTTTCAAAAATTTCACTAAAAGAAATAATGAACTTTCTTAAAACAAAGAAACCCAAACTAAAAGTTCTCTTTTACAGAAAACTATTCAAAAGAAATTTGATCTTTCCCTAAACAATTCTAAAGAAAATAATGCTTTGTAATTGAAAGACACTCAAAGCAAGAGACTAATCCTTCAAAACCAAACAAAGCAAATATGGCTAAAAGCAACTCAAAGAATGTCAAGAAGACTGTAAGAAGATCAATATAGGCTCTAAAATCTCAATCCAGCTGATCAAAGCAAAACTGGGTCATCAAAAGATGACAAGACCCAATCCAAAAAGTTTACAAACAAGTTCACAACCTAGTAGTATATTACAGTGCGAGAATTAGGTATTCTTGCAGGCTAGACATTGGTAGGGTGCGAGAAGTTCACACTGAACATAACAGGAGGGTGTGAACATCAATGATTCTCACAGTCCATAGATAGGTACAGTGCGAGAATGTCTATAATCAAAGAAAATTTTGAAAAAGGACGGGGAATCTAAGTGAACTTCTAGATCCAGAGAGTCTGGATGGATCTCCCACAGACTCAGAGACCAGAAAACAAGCAATCAAAGCAAGGGAAACTAGACTAATTAGGAAACAATCTGTTCCCCACTGGAGTCACCAATTTTGTTATCGGACTAATCAGTAGGTGTGGACACTAACTGATCTCCCTAGATCCACCTAGATCTAGAAAAAAACACACCAGAACATGACGCTTTCCTTAAGTTTTAGATATTGAATTTACTAACTAAAGAGGGATAGGTGACATACTGTTTATGTCGCTTCCTCTCGCCATCACCATCCTAGCTCCATTCCAACGTTCATACAATGATGATTCTACAAAAGAACGCAACCAACCAAAGTTATAGAAATAGCATAAACTCAATATAAACCTATGTATGTGATCAAGGAATCATACAATAAAACACAACAAGCTTTATAGGAAAGAAACATATTATTGTATCATATTAAATGTGAAAGAGAGATTACAACCATGGCCTTGATGTCGTAAGGTCCCTTCCAACTGTCCTTCATTCCCCACACACTTTCACTCCAAGAATTCTGAGAGCACAGATCTGATAATATTCACAATCTATCTTGACAAAGTGGCTCATCTAGCCAAGCTAAAAATCTCCAAAGCTCAATCCAATCCAAGCTAATCCCAAAAGCTCCAAATCTAACCAAAGCTCACCAAAGCTAACTTTCTCCATGAGAACTCCTCTCCTTTTATAGGTTGAAGAGGATAAGGTGAGGAGGTTAGGATTATCCCACTAAATCATGAAAGCAAGTAAGATCCACACCATTCAGATGCCACCTCACCATGGAAGTTTCTCCTTCTAGAAGATTCGAGAAAACACTCGTTTTTCCCATGTGTAAGCATTCTGGCACCCTGCCTATAGTGAAACCTGCGAACCTCTCGCAACCCATCTATGGTGCAACCTGCGAGAATCAGGCATTCTCGCACCCTGCCTATATAGAAACCTGCGAACTTCATTTTTTACAGGGTTTTTACAAGGGAAAATGCAACTTCTTTTCTTAGGAAAAGTTCTTCTCCCTTCTCTCTTCAGGAACTCAGGCCACTGACCCCTTTGAAGGCAACATATATGTTTACATCATTAACGGTCATAGGAATGACGAAAATAATGGGTAACAGAAATGATAATTGATATTCTTATTATTTGAGGGAGAATTACAATAGCCAACGTAGGCATACAACCATCCTCTCCTCACATACACACTGCACTACACAATATTGTTTCTTGCTCACACAATCTACACACATTGCACACTCACCTCTATGGGTATGCTCGTATATATAGCATATCTCAAACAATTAGACTCACTGATTATAATTAGATCCACTAGTTACACAATATGTTCACAAAAGACTGCATGCATGCACATTCCTAATATAGTTGCATGCATGTGCATGTGACCGCATGGGGAATTCGTTGGCATGTTTCCAACATGTAAATCAAAAACAAGAGAAATAACAAACATTAAGGAGAAAAGAAGAAAACAAATATAGCCAACAATACAATCCAAAGGGTTGAAACAAAACAAGGTCTCATTTTTTAACTGTGTCGATTTGGGTAACTTCAAGCATGTTGACACTAATCATGATTTTGTTGTACATGATAACAGAGTTATTAGATTAAATGAATCTCATACAACCCATGTTTCCATCCAAGTTGAAAACATGGTCAATGATTTTGGTAATATCCAAGCAATTTCCCATAACTCTAAGATCCAAGAGATGGAATTCATGGAAGAATATAATTTTGTTCATGTGATTGTTCTTCTTCTAATCGAAGGGAATATGTAGTTCCCTTAAGACTTCAATATCTGCACAATATGGGAGACCATCAAACTCCCTTCTCTAGTGATGGAAATTCTCAATTTTTTATCAGGATGGCATGGTTCTCTCTCTAGATTCTCATAGGTGAATTATCTAGATCATTCTATAAATGCGGGTGCTTCCCATGATGCTCGGTGAAATGTGAATATGAAACAAGCCTGAAATAACACAGCCAAAGTAAGATTTCATTCCCACATATTTAAGAATACCAATTAATGGAAAGCAAGTAAGAATCCATATCAAGGATGTTGGGATATGTGTGTCATACAACTTGCACTATTGTAGTGGACCATGAAATAAATGCATAACTATATTAGGGAATAAATGCAATGCAATGGTAGAGATAAAATGTAGACTAGTAGTTGTAGGAAATCATTGTTGAGTAAGGTATAACTTTTTGGTCGTTTATAGCATGTATAAATGGGAAACCATAAATAGTTTATAGTTTTATTATGCATATTAATTCTCTACTAGGGATGAAGGAAAATAAATTGTGTAATTTTTATCTTATTGTTATGGTGTCAACATTTCTCCATAATTATGCTATAGTTGAACACTCTTTTTGAGATAATAAATACTTTATATTGCAACCTTTTAGTTGTTGAATAATACATTGACTATTATTTAGAGTGTGGGATTTTCTACTAGAAATCTCTTCCCTAGGAAATAGTGTTGTTAATGGTGGGTTGTTTATTTCATTAGTTATTTCAAACATTTTCTACACATTCTTCTCTCATTCATTAGTGTAAAAATCCTATTGGCACATTGACTTCCTTTCATTTAGTATAATATCACAATCACCTCATACCCACGGTGTTTGGGACAAGTTTTTTTTATCTAATCCTTGTTTGTGTGGAAAATTGCGTAGAATGAAATTTTGTTGCAAGGAAATGATGAGAACATCTAGATTAGAAATGGAGAATTTTAATGGAACTAACTTTGATATGTGGAAACTCAATATGGAGGATGGTCTCCTATATTAAGATCTACGTGTTGGAGTATCGAGAACCAAACCCACCGACATGAAGATGAAAGGAAATAAGCCTTATTAGGATTTGTTTGACTAATTGAATTAGTATTATTAAACATTTATAAAGAAAAATACGTAGAGGCTATTTGGAATAAACTTAGGGATTTGTATCTAGCTAAATCTTTGGTTAAAAAAAAAATCTGCCAACAAAATTGCTTTCTTTAAGAATGGCTGATAGTGATTCTATAACCTAGGACGTAAATGAATTTAATACTATTATGACGCAGATGACCTTAGTTGGAGTGAATATGGATGAGGAGGATAATTGTATGACCCTTTCATGTTCTTTTCTAGATTCATGGGATGACTTGGCAATGGAAATTAGAAGCATTGTAGGGTGATAGCAAGCTAATGATGGTCTCTCATGATGCATTAGTGGCAATGAAAACGTGGAAAAACAAGAATCTATTAACATGGATGGAATATTCAAGGTAATTTTACAATGAATTTGAATATGGTGTAAGAAGCTGAAATGTAGGAATTTGAATTAGATTTTTGAATATATAACCTGTATTCATAGACATTGTGAATAACTATAACAAATTTGATATTTTCTGACAGAGGTATCTTATTTTTCCAACAAAATATAAGGTATATGTTTTCGTTCATGGACATGTTGAGTGTCTAAGCGATGAAATTTCCTTCCAAAAACTTGTATACTTGTAGAGAACCTCTTTTTCTTGTGCCGTGTATTTTTTTGGAAAATTTTAATATTAATTTTATATTTTTTTAAATTATCAAAGTCAACATATGCGTGAAATTACAATGTCTTTTGTTTGTGTGTGCTAAAAGGGTCTTAAATTGATCAAATTTTTATTTATTTATTTTTATATCGAAGGTATTGGTCTCCTCTAGTGCTACATATAACTCATTCGATAAATGGTTAAGCCAAGAAAAAGTTATAGCAGAAATAAGAGAGGTATGTATTCTAGGATTTTGATATATGTGAAGACAAAAATATATTAAAAATAGTAAACAATAATATTTAATATATATATATTTTTTAAATACTCATAGACGACTCGATCTATGTCTATAATTTCATCAACAGCTTATTTTTTTATCCTATAGAAAATTAGCATCAAAGATAGTGATATAGAAGGGTATTCACAAAAATGGATTTTTTTATGAATATGCAAACCGAACCACTAGGTTTGTCATCCCGAACCTAAATCTAAGCCAACCAAGTCATTATACACCTTTTCAATCCGTCCCCCAAAAAATGAATTCAAACAAGTGCGCACACTCTCTAGGAGTGCGCAAATGCTCTAGGAACCCATGCACACACACTCTAGGAGCACTCGTGCATGCTAGGAATGTGTGTGTGCTCCTAAAAATCATATTCTTCCTTCTCTATATTCATCATCCCTCTCCTACATCTACCCCTTCCTCTCTATCTCACTCTCACTCTCCCTCTCTACCCCCCTTGTCTGTCCCCCTCTGTCTCCCTCACACTCCTAGACATGACAATATTTGGACATCACAAGGCATGGAAGAACCTAGAGCTAGATCTTACTTTGACATGCCTCATACTCTCACACCC
>ML782820.1:204194-218843 GCA_009831015.1 Picea engelmannii
CTTTATTCAACCCTTTCTCTTTTTCCTCGTTGTTAGTCTCAATATCACTCTCTCTACCCTTATTTCTCTCTTTGTTTCCCCTCTCTATATCCCTATCTATCCCTGTTTCCTCTCATTCTCTCTCTACCTCCATTGTTTATCTCCCTCTTTGCTTCCCTTCCTCTCATTATCCCTCTCTCTACCTCCCCTCTCTTTCTCCCTCTCATCCCTCTCACACTCTATCTCCACCCCTTCTCTTTGTCTTTCTCTCACCCCCCCTCCTCCCTCTCTATCTCTACCCATCCTCTTTGTCTTTCTCTCTCCCCTTCTCACACTCTTACGCACTCTCTCTCTCCACCCCCACATTCCATTACCTCTCCTCTATATCTCGTACATCTACCCCTCTCTCCTACATTCACTTCTCTCTCTACCCCCTTTCTATTTTCCTCTTTCTCCCTCTCACACACTCTCTCTATTTCCTTACTATGCTTTTCTCTCCCTCCCTCCCACACGCACTTTCTACCCCCCTTATATGTCTTCCTCTCTATCCCTCCCACACTCTAACACCCTCACTCTCTACCTCCCCTCTTTTTCTTCCTCTCTCTCCCTCCCACACTCTCTCACACACACTTTCTATCCCCCCTCTATTTCTTCCTTTGTCTCCCTCCAACACTCTAACACACACATTTTCTATCCCCCCTCTATGTTCTCCTCTCTCTCCCTCCCACACTTTAACACACTCACTCTTTACCTCCATTCTTTTTCTACCTCTCTCTAACTCTCCTCTTTTTATACCTCTCTCTTCCTCCGACATTCCCGCACACACACTTTATATCCCCCATTAAGTTATTTATATATCTCTAAACCCCCTTGCGTCTATCTTCCCCCTTCCTCTCACAATAAATCTCACTCTATATCCACCCCATCCTTGTCCAGTCCCCCTCTCTTTCTTTCTCTCCCGCCCACTCTCACACTCACAAATTATCTCTATACCCCCCTCCTTCCTCTATCTCTCCTCCTCTCTCCCACTACCTCTCCTATCTTTCTCTCCTACATCTACCACCTCTTTCTCTCTCTCCTCTACTCTCCCACCATTTCTCTGTTTATGTCTCTCTACCCTCCCTTCCCTCTATATTCCCCCTTCCTCTCACAATCAATCTCTGTCTCTCTCCACCCCCTCCTCCCTCCCTCCCTCTCTCCCCTCCCTCTCACTCTCTCTCCCCCTCCCTCTCTCATACATCTACCCCTCCCCACTTTCTCTCCTCCCTTCCTCTCTCTCTCTCTCTACCCACTCTCTTTGTCTCCCTCTCCCTCCCTCTCACACACTCAAACAATTTGTGTCCAACCCCCCTCTCTTTCTTCGTCTTCCCCCCCTCTCACACTCACACATTCTCTCTGTACCCACTTCCTCCCACTATCTCTTCGCTTCGCTCCCTCCCACTATCTATTCCTCTCCCTCCCTCCCACTATCTCTTCTCTCTTTCTCTCCTACATATACCACCTTTTTCCCTCTCTCAATGTTAGTCTCACGCTCATTATATCCCCCTCCCTCCCTCTCCTCTACTCTCCCCCCATTTCTCTCTTTATATCTCTCTACCCCCATTTCCCTCTATCTCACTCCTTCCTCTAACAATAATTCTCACTCTATCTCCACCCCTTCCACCCTCCCTCTCTTCCTCCCCCTCCCTGACACTATCTCTCAGCTCTCTCTCTCATACATCTACCCATCCCCACTATGTCTCCCCCACTATGTTTCACTCTCTCTCTACCTTCTCTCTTTGTCTTCCTCTCCCTCCCTCTCACACACTCAAACAATCCTTGTCCAATACCCCTCTCTTTCTTTCTCTTACCCCACTCTCACATTCACGCATTCTCTCTCTACCCCCCTCCTCCCTATATCTCTACCCCTCCCATTATCTCTCCTCTCTTTATATCCTACATATACCACCTCTTTCTCTCTTTTGTTTTTGTTAGTATCACTCTCACTATATCCCCCTCCCCCTCCCCCTCTCTCCTATACTCTCCCCCCAATTCTATTTTTATATCTCTCTAACCCCATTCCCTCTATGTCCCCCCTTCCTCTCTCTCTTTCTCTCTCTCTCTCTCTCTCTCTCTCTCTCCTTGTTGTTATTGTGACTCTAACTCTCTCTTTTCCTCTCTCTCTCTTGCTCCCTCCCCGCCTCCTTTTATTTTCCCCTAGTTCTACCCCCCACTCTCTTTGTCCATCTAAAGGTGAGGCATGTCTCACAATGAATAAATGATATGTGAAACAGAGAAATGTATGCTCACATTTCAAGTGATTGCAAAGTTTTTTTTCTTCTCCGAATGGATTACTCATACAAGTACTTATATGAACATGACCATGACCTAGACCATGAACTAGACCTAGACCATCACCTAGACCCCCCTACATCCATCTAAGCCTACAGATAAACTATACTCTACCCTTAACCCCATGTACACCCAAGCCCTAAGTGAAATATGCCTATACCTCTTGTTTTATAATGATATTTTATGGATATGACCGTTCACCTATGGTTTAATAATTATCTCACATGATTTAATGATGATTATGGTACATTGATTCTTTTTTTACCGTACTCACTTACTTTTAGTTGATTCAATATTCTTTATTCATAATAAATGTTTGAATCCCTCTCTATATCCTGCCTCTTCGACTCTCCCCCTCTCCCTTTCTCTCTCTCCATCCATATATTTCTCTCCCTCCTCCTTCCTCCCTCCATTTACCTCCCCTCCCTCCCCTTTATTTCTCTCTCCCCCCTGCAAGTCTCATCCTCTCTCTCTATATATATATCCTCCTTTCTCTCCCCCTTTTTCCCTCCCTCCCACTATTTCTACCCTATTTTTCTCCTACATATACCACCTCTTTCTCTCTCTCCTTTTTTTAAGTCTCACTCTCAATCTCTCTCCCACCTCTCCCTCTCAACACCCCCCCCTCTTGGTATTCCTCTCCCACCCTATCACACTCTTAGAAAATCCATATTTATCCCATTCTATACTTACCTCTTACATATAACCCCCTCTCTCTCACTCCATGTATCCCCCTCTCTCCCCCACTCTCCCCACCTTGCTATATTTTCATCTATCTAACCCCCTTCCCTCATTTCTCCCCCTCCCTCTCAATCTCTCACTCTCTACACCCCTTTTTTTTATCCCTGTCCCTCACTCTATTTTTCTTCATATGTACCCCTCTCAAACTCTTTTTCTTCCCCTCTTTGTATCCACCCTCCCTACATCGCAACACAAGAAATGGTGTTGACCTAGACATGTCAAGACCTAGAACTAAACCTAGACATAGAAATACCTAGACATGGAAATACCTGGAGCATGAACTAGACCTATAGGATGACCATGATGTTGACCATGAAATAGACCTATACCATGACCTAGACCATGACATAGAGATATATATAGATTTAGATGATGACCTAGAGCTTGACGTAGACCATTACCTAGACCACAATATAGAGCTAGATCTAGAGTTAGATGATGACCTAGAGATTGACATAGACATGTTGGCAGCCAAATCACATTTTTCCATTTGTCTTATAAGCTGCCTACACCAATGTTTGCAAACATCGATTTTTCGTCGCAATTCTCAGATGAACGACACTTTTATTCTTTGCATCTTTTGCACGATTATTTTCGTTTTTTTTTCACGACTGTAAGCGTGAAAACATTGGTCTTTCGAAGCCGCATTAGAATCATTGTTTGAACTGTCGTCATCCTTCTTATTGATATGCCCTTTGCGCCTACATTTCTCTTATCATTCTGTAGCTAGAAAAACTTTCTAACTGTACTCATTGAACATTCTTGTATTGATTGTGTGACTTGGTTTCATTAAGTTTGTAAGGCATTGGCTCTTGGATTTACATGTTTTTATTTGACCTACTCGACCATTGGTTTCATAACAATACATAGGTGTTATGGTTAAATCTTTCATTTATATCTTCTAATATAATGCCTATGTCTATGTTTTCATAACTATTGGTTTGTTGATTATATGGATACCCATTGGCACATTGGTTAAAATATTGATTATGTGAGTTGATACATTGGCACATAGTCCATTTTTGGTTTTGATTTATATGTCGGGTGTTTAAAACTATGGCATAATGTTGGCGCGCGTTGGTTTATGCATTTGATTTCATTGGCTAGGAAAATGACTTGATTGTTGAACTACTAATGAGTTGAACAACTTTGAAAGCCGACTATTGTACCTTGGCAATAATTGTTATGCATGGCAGAGATAAACTCCACCACCTTCGCACGCTAGCATTGATGCCTATCCTTTATTCCCGTTCACCTATGTTAGCTCGGGTAGCTCTTCTCTTGTGTGTGTTGTGACCCAAACCCTGGACTCACCATGTGCTCGGCTCCATTGTACCAGTCATGAGAATCAAGCCAAACGGAAACCAAGCCTTGTTAATGTTTGATAATGCTTGCAAAGAATTGGAGGATAACGGATGGCTTACCTTCGTGAAACGATTTGAGGGTTTTAATCTAGTTGTGGCATGACAGTTTTCCATGACTTTCGATGGCTGTAGAGCTAAGGTGGGCGACATCAAGTTGGAAATTGATGAGAATTTTATCAGTTCTGCTACAAGGTTAGCTGCCACAGGACATCGTTGGTTCAAAAATTGTAAGGTCGAGGAGGTGCCATGGACACTGTTGTTCCTCTCACGCAAAGTCACCTCTTGTGACAGAGGTATGCCCATCTCTACACTTAAACCACGGTGGCACGATACTTTGATGATAATCAAACAATTCGTGACCTGTGAAGGTCGATACGGACTTGTGTTTCTCTACCACCTGCGTTTGCTAATGAATTTTATGGGATACTTGTTGAATATGCCCTTTTACTTTCATCGTAGCCTATATAAAATGTCGAAAAGATTTAAAAGGCATAAGGATGACAGTAGCCTATTCCACTATGGGCTCATTAAACTTATCGTTGTTTATCATTTGAGTTTGCATGGTGATAGTTAGAGAGATTTCATCGCTCGTAATGGTTTCAATAACACAAACCCTATACAGGTTGACAAGCCTGTGGTGAGTGAAGTCATGGTTGTGCCCCCCGTGCCCTTCCATATCCTATTGCCTGCTCCTAAGCCTTCGACCTACCCTCCTATTGACTTACCAGACGTTGGAACTGAGAAGCTCGCGACTATTAAAAATCCTGTGAGCAGAAAGCCTGAGGCAAACCCTACTACTAATGCCAAGGGAAAAAGGAACACTAGGCTCATTTCAAGGATGGCTAGAACCAAACCTAATCCCTCTGCTGAGTCAAAGCCTTTAATCCTGAGTGAGGATTCCGACTTTGATATAGAACGTTTTTTAGCCGATGAGTACCCGTACTCACAGGGTTTATGCCCTAAACCACCTTATGATTTCGTGACAAATCTTCCCCCTTGCCTAAAAGATAATCCCAGTTACCCGGGGATTAAATTGCCTAGTGAAACCCTCAGCCATGTACCCAAACCCTCGCCTACTCTTACAAAATCAACACAGTCTCCCTGTGACCAATGCGATTCATGGTTGGAACGATACTACATTGATGTTCCCCTACTCCAATCGAAAATTCAATCGTTGGAAGATCAAATTGCAGTGTTGACCAATCAAAGAAACAAGCTCCAAGAAGCTGATAAAAAGCAAAAGACAACTGGCTCCATCCTTTTCAAGAACGTTGAATTGGCCATAGCCGTTATCAACTCTAAATTGGCATGATCAAGTTGTTTCGTCGCTGTACAGGTATGAATTTTGGTATCGTTTTAGTTTTGTGAATGATCAAGGTAAATATAATGATTTGAATTCTGTGTTCGAATAGCTATGTTTCTCATTAAAATGCCTTTGTCATTCGGTGTTCATCCTGTATATTGTTTCACTTTGCTAAAAATGAATGGAATTTCGTTTTGGATATATGGTTCGATCATTCCTAGTTTAGCCATTGATAGATTTTTTGGATTTGAACGATCTTCATTTGGATTTGATTTGTGAGCTTGTCTGATTGAAGTAACGAAATTAATGGGTTGTTTTCAACTGGATTTGTTTTGTATCTATTCCGAACAGGAAGTGTTTCATGCTCAATTTAGAATACGATTATGATTGGATTTGATTTCGTTATGGTTCATACGCTGTGATCGTATTATGTTGAGGAATTCGTCACCAAAACAGAGTAAGAGTCTTAAAGAAAGTGAAGAGAATTGTCTTGAGAATACCGTTGTTGATTATCATAGTTCAAGAGATTCTTTTCATCTTCTTATTTCTAATTCCTTTTACTCTTTATATCCTGATCTCTTCCTAGACTCTGTTGGACTTGACACCCTACCTACAACATACTACTCTTTTCCGCCACAATCATATCCTTTCGATATGCTAAATTTTGGTGAATTTAATTCCGAGCATAACATTGATAAAACCGGATTTGATGCTTGTTCACTTCCATCACTCACATGGGAAAAGGACATGTTGCGAGATGATTTTACACAGTTTATTGTTGAAAAGGACGATGCATTATATTTTATGGAGATCAAACATTCTAAGTTTCATATTCGTTATTTTCTTAGCTCGAATCTTAATGTTTATTCTTCACTTTTTGAAATGATTAATCTCGTCGAAGGAAACATTAAAACCAACGATCCAATTGATTGCATGAATCCTCCTATGAGGAGTTTCCCATTGATATATTCATTTCATCAAAGTCATGGTTTGCATCCCCATTTTTGTGACAGGATCTTAGGATGGCTTGAATATTCATATATGAAAAAATTTCACAATAAATTCAAAGTTGAGCTTGCTTTCTTTTTACCCAAGTATCTTGGAAGTAGGCGTGACATATTTCTTTTAGATCCTCCATGTGAAGAAATTAATGAGTACTCAGAGAACTGTCAGGAGGATGGGGCATTTCATCCTCGGCTGATGGTTATTCCATTTCCTTGTCATCCTGACAAATTTTTCAAAACTACTTACACTCGCCTATGCCATTATGACCCTTATCACGACGAGATTGCACAATGGCTGAAAGATTCGTACAACAAGAATATCCGAGGAAATGGTAAGATCATGCTTACTTTGTTTTTAGATGTTGATTATGAAGGTAAGTGTGATATGTTTCTATCATTTGTTGATATATTACCATTCTTTTTAAGAATGCTTGATCTTGTTTTCATTGCAGGATTAGAGTTACTCTGATGCTTACATTGGAAACATGACTACACGTAGTATCCTGATATGTTTAATAGTTAGGGTAGGTTTAGGAATAGGTTTTCTTTCAGTTTGATTTCTCACTAGTTATGTTTTTAATAATGCAGTCATGAACGCAAGTGGGCGCACCACGAGAACCATAATATGACTGTTGTCAGGGAAGTCCCCTTGATATCTTCCTCTTTGCTCTTAGTTCAACATTTATTTTCAAAAACGCAATATCGTCATGAAAATATTAAATGGAAAGTAAAGAGTTAAATGAATCTTAATCAACCCTGACCCAAGGTACCATGAGTAGGACTATTTTCCCATCATTCAGGATTTTCCTACTTTCTTTCAGTTTCCCAAGGGATTTGTTGCATGAGGTTTTCAGATGCACCTTCTGTGCATATTTGTTTTTTGTTTTTGTTGTTTGGATTTCTTTTCTTTCCAATTTTTTCTTCGCTGTTGTGTTTTGATTTCTCCCTTATGCTTACTAGCTTTTGTTCTTGAAATACACATACCTAGATTTTCGAACTGTTCAGACAAGGAAAACATAAAATCCTTTCTCGGAAATAACTACTGAGAAATTGTGTAAACATCAATTATATACTTCTGGAATTTACATCTGTGTTGGAAAAAGTCTGTTGTTTAAAAGAAGATGACTGATTGTGATCTCTGAGTAAAGCTTGTCATGATCATCTATTATCTTTTTACGCTGTCCCTATTCCTTAAAGGAATGACTCAAAAGATGTCTCCCTGCCTTAGGAAGTTGTTTTTGTAAATGAAACATCTTTGGATCTTAATAAAGGACAATTCTAAAAAATTATGATGAGGTCTAAAAAATATGTTAAAATTTCATGTTTTTCAACGTCACCCCACTCAGCTATATATCTATAAAAATAAAACAAAAAATTATTAAGAAGAGTTGTGGGAAATGCTTATAAGCCCGTCGGGATACTGAACAGGTCTGCTGGCAGCGGGTAAATGCATGCATGGCGCCAAGACCACTTCGCTGGGGTACTGAACAGGGCCGCTGGAAGCGAAGCAATGTCGGGTATATGAAAATTTGTAAAAAAAAAGAAACCTCTTTAATGTCCTTTGTTCTGATCCAGAACTTATTAACAGGATACGGATGTCATAGTGGGTTAAATGGAAACCCTGTCAAGGCTATGGATGCCTGCTGGAAGCAGTGGCTATGCCAATAGTATTGGATATTTTTATCTTTAAAATTGTGACTTGCTGATTTTAAGATTATTATCAGTTTTCATCTTTTGGAAACACTGTTGGAATAATTGGTTAATGATGATGTTTATACGATTTTCTGGTTGTTATTTTTGAGTTGTAATTTTCTTTGCTGTCCTAATCTGAATTTGTTCCTTTTGGCAGAGATAACTGCTTCTACCAGTGTGTCGCCATTGTTGGCAGCCAAATCACATTTTTCCATTTGTCTTATAAGCTTCCTACACCAATGTTTGCAAACATCGATTTTTCGTCGCAATTCTCAAATGAACGACACTTTTATTCTTTGCATCTTTTGCACGATTATTTTCGTTTTGTTATCATGACTGTAAGCATGAAAACATTGGTCTTTCGAAGCCGCATTAGAATCATTGTTTGAACTGTCATCATCCTTCTTATTTATATGTCCTTTGCGCCTACATTTCGCTTATCATTTTGTAGCTGGAAAAACTTTCTAACTGTACTCATTGGACATTCTTGTATTGATTGTGTGACTTGGTTTCATTAAGTTTGTAAGGCATTGGCTCTTGGATTTACATGTTTTTATTTGACCTACTCGACCATTGGTTTCATAACAATACATAGGGGTTATGGTTAAATATTTTTTTTATATCTTCTAATATAATGCATATGTCTATGTTTTCATAACTATTGGTTTGTTGATTATATGGATACCCATTGGCACATTTTTTAAACTATTGATTATGTGAGTTGATACATTGGCGCATAGTCCATTTTTGGTTTTGATTTATATGTCGGGTGTTTAAAACTATGGCATAACATTGGCACGCGTTGGTTTATGCATTTGATTTCATTGGCTAGGCAAATGACTTGATTGTTGAACTACTAATGGGTTGAACAACTTTGAAAGTCGGCGGTTGTACCTTGGCAATAATTTTTATGCATGGTGGAGATAAAATCCACCACCTTCACACACTGGCATTGATGCCTATCCTTTATTCCCGTTCACCTCTGTTATCTTGGGTAGCTCTTCTCCTGTGTGTGTTGTGACCCATACACTGGACTCACCATGTGCTCGGCTCCATGGCACCAGTCGTGAAAATCGAGCCAAATGGAAACCAAGCCTTGTTAATGTTTGACAATGCCCATAAGGACTTGGAGGATAACGGATAGCTTACCTTCGTTAAATGATTTAAGGGTTTTAATCTAGCTATGGCACGACAATTTTCCATGACTTTCGATGGCTGTAGAGCCAAGGTGGGCGACATCTAGCTGGAAATTGATGAGAATTTTATCAGTTCTGCTACAGGGTTAGCTGCCACAGGACATCGTTGGTTCAAAAATTGTAAGGTCGAGGAGGTTCCATGGACACTGTTGTTCCTCTCATTCAAAGTCACCTCTTGTGATAGAGGTATGCCCATCTCTGCACTTAAACCACGGTGGCATGATACTTTGATGATAATCAAACAGTTCGTGACCTGTGAAGGTCGATACAGACTTGTGTTTCTCTACCACCTGCGTTTGTTAATAAATTTTATGGGATACTTGTTGAATATGCCCTTTTACTTTCATCGTAGCATATACAAAATGTCGAAAAGATTTAAAAGGAATAAGGCTAACAGTAGCCTATTCCACTATGGGATAATTAAACTTATCGTTGTTTATCATTTGAGTTTGCATGGTGATAGTTGGAGAGCTTTCATCACTCGTAATGGTTTCAATGACACAAACCCTATACAGGTTGACAAGCCTGTGGTGAGTGAATTCATGGTTGTGCCCCCCGTGCCCTTCCATATCCTATTGCCCGCTCCTAAGCCTTCTACCTACCCTCCTATCGACTTACCAGACGTTGGAACTGAGAAGCCCACGACTATTAAAAATCCTGTGAGCAGAAAGCCCGAGGCAAACCCTACTGCTAATGCCAAGGGAAAAAGGAACACTAGGCTCATTTCAAGGATGGCTAGAACCAAACCTAAACCCTCTATTGAGTCAAAGCCTATAATCCTGAGTGAGGATTCCGACTTTGATATCGAACATTTTTTAGCCGATGAGTACCCGTACTCACAGGGTTTATGCCCTAAACCACCTTATGATTTCAGAACAAATCTTCCCCCTTGCCTAAAAGATAATCCCAACTACCCGGGGATTAAATTGCCTAGCGAAACCCTCAACCATGTACCCAAACCCTCGCCTGCTCTTACAAAATCAAAACAGTCTCCATGTGACCAATGCGATCTATGGTTGGAACGATACTACATTGATGTTCCCCTACTCCAATCGAAAATTCAATCGCTAGAAGATCAAATTGCAGTGTTGACCAATCAAAGAAACAAGCTTCAAGCAGCTGATAAGAAGAAGAAGACAGCTGGCTCCATCCTTTTCAAGAACGTTGAATTGGCCACAGCCATTATCAACTCTAAATTGGCATGATCAAGCCGTCTCGTCGCTGTACAGGTATGAATTTTGGTATCGTTTTAGTTTTGTGAATGATCAAGGTAAATATAATGATTTGAATTCTGTGTTCGAATAGATCTGTTTCTCATTCAAATGCCTTTGTCATTTGGTGTTCATCCTGTATATTGTTTCACTTTGCTAAAAATGAATGGAATTTCATTTTGGATATATGGTTCGATCATTCCCAGTTTAGCCATTGATAGATTTTTTGGATTTAAACGATCTTCGTTTGGATTTGATTTGTTAGCTTGTTTGATTGAAGTAACGAAATTAATGGTTTGTTTTCAACTGGATTTGTTTTGTATCTATTCCGAACAATAAGTGTTTCATGCTCAATTTAGAATACGATTATGATTGGATTCGATTTCGTTATGGTTCATACGCTGTGATTGGTAAACGATTTCAATGAATTTGGTTGTTACTATGCTGTGTCATATAATGTTCTATGTTTGATCGTTTCTAAGTTGGGAAAATTGACTATGTTTTCATGGAAACAATACTTTCACTTTAAGTCTGTGAAAGTGATACTCACGCCAGAATCGTGCAACGTTTTGATCCACGACGACTGTGTAAATCCCAGTTGTTTGATTCATTTTGGATAGTTGTATCTTCGGATAGTATGAATTGCATTCATATCAAAATAGATTTGATTACAATTCTGTTCTCAAACGAGTTTGTAAATTTGGTTCGAATTATGACATTCTATTAAATTCGTATGAGGAAATTCAGGGAATAATCGTTTCAAAATGCATTCAAGAAGCAATCTCATGATGATTTTGTCTGCCTCAATTTGCAATAACAAATTACGAATTTTGTTGCTAATCAAACGACCCTGTTACGATTTTATTTGAATTGATTTTCGCGCCAGTTTGAATTGATCTATTCGTGGCATGAATCGTTTGCTATGTCAACACAATTATAACGATTTGAGAATTATCTTGTAGAATTCATATTTCCTGTTGACAAGGTAGCATAACAGTTGCTGGCGATTTGTTTTGATTATGTTGAATTCGATTTGTTATGAAGCGATTGCATTGTTGTTCCACATAATTTGATCACCCGACTTTGTGGTAACAAACAAAACAGAGTATGCCTATCTCTCTAGTCATTCAATTGATTTGATCCTGTTTGATTTCGAATGCTATAATAATTTCAAATTAAATGATTCGTTTTCAAATAGCTATTGGATGTCAATTAAATTGAAATCTTTAAAAGATTTTTAATCGATTTTAATGCTGATTCTGTACCTTATTTAGACTAGCTACAGAATGAGATGATTCTGTAGCTAGTCTATAGAATTAGATTTTTATTGTTTTATTAATAAAATATCCTTCTAACTTGTCTATTTTGGACCCTTTTCAGGTGAATTCGAATTGCATGGGACTTGATGGACAGTCTAGAGGATATTTGGATATTTTAGTTTTATTTTAGTTTCCTAGCTTAGTCAATTTTGGGATATCTTCCCAGATTTTATGTAAACAATTTTATAACTTCCACGGGGAGGTTTTACCCTGTGGAAAACTTATAAATACTTATTATTTTTGTAATAAGGATCATCCTCGCTTGTGCGAGAACCAGGATTATGGATATCTAATACAGACTGAGACAAAATTTGATGTTCTGCTACAGCTTTCGCTTTCATAATATCAATCTTTTGTTTCATGTTTATGTTTATCAATTTGCATTAGATTACTCACTACTTTAGCTATCATAGTCTTGTGCAGAATGATACAAATTAATCAATGTTTCATCCATATCTGATTTCTTCCATTACATAAAAATACAACAATTACTTGATTCAGTTTGTGAATGACAGATTTCTCTTCTTCATCAATTGAATTATTTTATATAAGTCTTTGCATACAGGTTTACCTAATTGTTGAGATTTATAAATCATATGATTGTTGTGATTTTTATGTCTTGTTTGTCCTGTAAACCAACTTAAAGAGCAGTGCAACTATTGTTTATGATAAGCTTCTGGATTATTCGATGCGGGTTTCCTCCCTCCGATCAGCTTAGAAGATCATCATACACAAGACAAATTTGGAGCGTTTCTCCAGGTAATTTACTGATTTATTAATTTGGTAGTCTAATATTAGTATGCTAGTTAGATATATTTGTAGTTTAGATTAGTGTTTTAGTTCAGTTAGTTTTGTTTTATTTCTTGTTCATAAAATCATAAAATCAACAAAAAATATCTTTTATTGTCTTAGGACAGAATATAAACGAGTTTCTGAGGTTTTGTTTAAATCTGTAAATTGTAGATATTGTAAACTTTATGAATAAGTTATAATCCAGTTAGTAGTTAGATAGTTATTTAGTTAGAGTTAGTAGTAGTTAGTAGATTGTATATATATAGAATAGTTAGTTTAGTTTGTTTAATAGTTAGTTTTAATTAGATTAGTTTATTAGTTTGTTTTAGTTATTGTTAGTTAGATTAGTTTACTTTGTTTAATAGTTAGTTATAGTTAGTTTAGATTAATTTTTTTCTTTTTGTTTTCTTATGACCTTAGATCGGATAACGGAGCTGCTAAACCTGTCAGGGTGGTTCACTCCAAACGGCTTGGGTTATTAGACAACCCCGGACCGGTTCCACTCTCTTAGTTGATGGACGGTCGATTTCGCCCGTGAACAAATGGCACTAGAAGGACGGTTGACTCACAAACTGGCCTTGTAGGAGCCTTTATTTTTAATGTATTCAATTTTCCACATGGCTCCCCAAACCACTGTGTTGGAACATGCTTTCAACTTCTCATTACCCTATGTTCCCAACGAGACAGTCTCATGCTTGTCCAAACTCACCTTTGATGGTGGAGGAAAATTATCTACTAAAGACCACCTTAACAAGTTTTGGTGCAAATGCATCAATCATGACATCTCAGATTTAGGAGTTTTATGCAGACTGTTTTCTTTTACTTTTAGAGGTCGGATCAAACATTGGTTTGAATCCTTTCCGGCATGTCACATTTTTTATTGGTTTCAATTTGTAGATGAGTTTCTAAATGCTTTTGAAATTTATGATTTTGATCAATTATGTGAAGAATTTCATACTTCGCTAATCAACGACGATCCATCTTCAGAAGGCTTTTTGACAAAAGTCTATCATATCCTCTATAAATTTAATCTCGATGACATGTCATTGCCATTAAATTTCTTTTATGATGCTTCGATCCCTTCCATCTAGTCATGTTCAATCATGAATGAAGAACCAATTGCAAATCCTATCACTCAAATGCAAGAACAATCTTCTTCGCAAAAAGAGAAAAAATCTTCAGATAATGTTGAACAAGTCAGGGAGGTAGAATCTGTTGATCAGGCTCTTGTTGACAGCCAAATTGGTTTTTCCTTTGAATCATTGTATTTTCAGTCTAAGACTAGTATAGAAGAAGATTCATTATTGGCTCAAGGTGAATACCCTCATTCTTGTAACTCTTGCTCTAATCAACATTTAAAATCAGTCATTGAAGAACACTTAAGCAACAAAAATATTCTTGAATGTTCTAGTACTCCTATGAAAATGATTAGAGAAGAAGTTACGCAACTAGAAGAAGAAATTTTAAACCTTCATCCTCAAAATGCACTTTGTTCACAGGAAAGACTAGATGCTTGTCACATAAATTTTGAATTATCTATCACACAAAACGCAAATCTAGATCATCATATTATTTTGAGGAATTCGTCACCAAAACAGAGTAAGAGTCTTAAAGAAAGTGAAGAGAATTGTCTTGAGAATACCGTTGTTGATTATCATAGTTCAAGAGATTCTTTTCATCTACTTATTTCTAATTCCTTTTACTCTTTATATCCTGA
>ML782820.1:219413-248302 GCA_009831015.1 Picea engelmannii
CAAGAATATCCGAGGAAATGGTAAGATCATGCTTACTTTGTTTTTAGATGTTGATTATGAAGGTAAGCGTGATATGTTTCTGTCATTTGTTGATATATTACCATTCTTTTTAATAATGCTTGATCTTGTTTTCATTGCAGGATCAAAGTTACTCCGATGGCTACATTGGAAACATGACTTCACGTAGTATCCTGATATGTTTAATAGTTATGGTAGGTTTAGGAATAGGTTTTCTTTCAGTTTGATTTCTCACTAGTTCTATTTTTAATAATCCAGTCATCAACGCAAGTGGGCACACCACGAGAACCATAATAGGGTTGTTGTCAGGGAATTCCCCTTGATCTCTTTCTCTTTGCTCTTAGTTCAACATTCATTTACAAAAACGCAATATCGTCATGAAAATCTTAAATGGAAAGTAAAGAGATAAATGAATCTTAATCAACCCTAACCCAAGGTACCATGAGTAGGACTATTTTCCCATCATTCAGGGTTATCCTACTTTCTTTCAGTTTCCCAAGGGATTTGTTGCATGAGGTTTTCAGATGCACCTTCTGTGCATATTTGTTTTTTGTTTTTGTTGTTTGGATTTCTTTGCTTTCCAATTTTTTCTTCGCTGGTGTGTTTTGATTTCTCCCTTATGCTTACTAGTTTTTGTTGTTGAAATACACATACCTAGATTTTTGAACTGTTCAGACAAGGAAAACATAAAATCCTTTCTCGGAAATAACTGCTGAGAAATTGTGTAAACATCAATTATATACTTCTGGAATTTACATCTGTGTTGGAAAAAGTCTATTGTTTGAAAGAAGATGACTGATTGCGATCTCTGAGTAAAGCTTTTCATGATCATCTATTATCTTTTTACGCTGTCCCTATTCCTTAAAGGAATGACTCAAAAGATGTCTCCCTGCCTTAGGAAGTTGTTTTTGTAAATGAAACATCTCTGGATCTTAATAAAGGACAATTCTAAAAAATTCTGATGAGGTCTAAAAAATATGTTAAAATTTCATGATTTTTAGCGTCACCCCGCTGAGCTATATATCTATAAAAATAAAACAAAAAATTATTAAGAAGAGCTGTGGGAAATGCTTGTAAACCCGTCGGGATACTGAACAGGTCTGTTGGCTGCGGGTAAATGCATGCATGGTGCCAAGACAACTTCGTTGGGGTACTGAACAGGCCCGCTAGCAGCGAAGCAATGTCAGGTATATGAAAATTTGTAAAAAAAAGAAACCTCTTTAATGTCCTTTGTTCCGATCCAGAACTTCTTAACAGGATACGGATGTCAGAGTGGGTTAAATGGAAACCCTATCAAGGCTATGGACGCCTGCTGGAAGCAGTGGCTATGCCAACAGTATTGGAGATTTTTATATTTAAAATTGTGACTCGCTAATCTTAAGATTATTATCAGTTTTCATCTTTTGGAAACACTGCAGGAATAATTGGTTAATGATGATGTTTATACGATTTTCTGGTTGTTATTTTTGAGTTGTAATTTTCTTTGCTATCCTAATATGAATTTGTTCCTTTTGGCAGAGATAACTGCTTCTACCAGTGTGTCGCCATTGTTGGCAGCCAAATCACATTTTTCCATTTGTCTTATAAGCTCCCTACACCAATGTTTTCAAACATCGATTTTTCGTCGCAATTCTCAAATGAACGACACTTTTATTCTTTGTGTCTTTTGCACGATTATTTTTGTTTTGTTTTCACGACTGTAAGCATGAAAACATTGGTCTTTCGAAGCCACATTAGAATCATTGTTTGAACTGTCGTCATCCTTCTTATTGATATGCCCTTTGCGCCCACATTTCGCTTATCATTTTGTAGCTGGCAAAACTTTCTAACTGTACTCATTGGACATTCTTGTATTGAATGTGTGACTTGGTTTCATTAAGTTTGTAAGGCATTGGATCTTGGATTTACATGTTTTTATTTGACCTACTCGACCATTGGTTTCATAACAATACATAGGGGTTATGGTTAAATCTTTCATTTATATCTTCTAATATAATGCCTATGTCTATGTTTTCATAACTATTGGTTTGTTGATTATATGGATACCCATTGGCACATTGGTTAAACTATTGATTATGTGAGCTGATTATATGTTGGGTGTTTAAAACTATGGCATAACATTGGCGCGCGTTGGTTTATGCATTTGATTTCATTGGCTAGGCAAATGACTTGATTGTTGAACTACTAATGGTTTGAACATATTTGAAAGCCGACGGTTGTACCTTGGCAATAATTTTTATGCATGGCAGAGATAAACTCCACCACCTTCGCACGCTGGCATTGATGCCTATCCTTTATTCCCGTTCACCTCTGTTAGCTCGGGTAGCTCTTCTCTTGTGTGTGTGGTGACCCAAACCCTGGACTCACCATGTGCTTGGCTGCATGGCACCAGTCGTGAGAATCGAGCCAAACGACAACCAAGCCTTGTTAATGTTTGACAATGCCCGCAAGGACCTGGAGGATAATGGATGGCTTACCTTCGTGAAACGATTTGAGGGTTTTAATCTAGTTGTGGCACGACAGTTTTCGATGACTTTCGATGGCTGTAGAGCCAAGGTGGGTGACATCCAGTTGGAAATTGATGATAATTTTATTAGTTCGGCTACAGGGTTAGCTGCCACAGGACATCGTTGGTTCAAAAATTGTAAGTTCAAGGAGGTGCCATGGACACTGTTGTTCCTCTCGCACAAAGTCACCTCTTGTGATAGAGGTATACCCATCTCTACACATAAACCACAGTGGCACTATAATTTGATGATAATCAAACAGTTCATGACCTGTGAAGGTCGATACGGACTTGTGTTTCTCTACCACCTGTGTTTGCTAATGAATTTTATGGGATACTCGTTGAATATGCCCTTTTACTTTCATCGTGGCCTATATAAAATGTCGAAAAGATTTAAAAGGCATAAGGCTGACAGTAGCTTATTCCACTATGGGCTCATTAAAATTATCGTTGTTTATGATTTGAGTTTGCATGGTGATAGTTGGAGAGCTTTCATCGCTCGTAATGGTTTCAATGACACAAACCCTATATAGGTTGACAAGCCTGTGGTGAGTGAAGTCATGGTTGTGCCCCCCGTGCCCTTCCATATCCTATTTCCTACTTCTAATTCTTCAGCATACCCTCCTATCGACTTACCAGATGTTGGAACTGAGAATCCCACGACTATTAAAAAGCCTGTGAGCAGAAAGCCCGAGGAAAACCCTACTGCTAATGCCAAAGGAAAAAGGAATGCTAGGCTCATTTCAAGGATAGCTAGAACCAAACCTAAACCCTCTGCTGAGTCAAAGCCTATAATCCTGAGTGAGGATTCTGACTCTGATATAGAACATTTTTTTGCCGATGAGTAGTCGTACTCACAGGGTTTATGCCCTAAACCACCTTATGATTTCGTGACAAATCTTCCCCCTTGCCTAAAAGATAATCCCAGTTACCTGAGGATTAAATTTCCTAGCGAAACCCTCAGCCATGTACCCAAACCCTCGCCTGCTCTTACAAAATCAACACAGTCTCCTTGTGACCAATGCAATTCATGGTTGGAACGATACTACATTGATGTTCCCCTACTCCAATAAAAAATTCAATCGTTGGAAGATCAAATTGCAGTGTTGACCAATCAAAGAAACAAGATCCAAGCAGTTGATAAGAAGTAGAAGACGATTGGCTCCATCCTTTTCAAGAATGTTGAATCGGCCACAGCCATTATCAACTCTAAATTGATATGATCAAGCCGTCTCATCGCTGTACATGTATGAATTTTGGTATCATTTTAGTTTTGTGAATGATCAAGGTAAATATAATGATTTGAATTATGTGTTCGAATAGCTCTCTTTCTCATTCAAATGGCTTTTCCATTTGATGTTCATCCTGTATATTGTTTCACTTTGCTAAAAATGAATGGAATTTCATTTTGGATATATGGTTCGATCATTCCCAGTTTAGCCATTGATAGATTTTTTGGATTTGAACGATCTTCGTTTGGATTTGATTTGTTAGCTTGTCTGATTGAAGTAATGAAATTAATGGTTTGTTTTCATCTGGATTTGTTTTGTATCTATTCCAAACATAAAGTGTTTCATGCTCAATTTAGAATACTATTATGATTGGATTCGATTTCGTTATGGTTCATACGTTGTGATTGGTAAACGATTTCAATGAATTTGGTTGTTACTATGCTGTGTCATATAATGTTCTATGTTTGATCGTTTCTAAGTTGGGAAAAGTGACTCTGTTTTCATGGAAACGATACTTTCACTTTAAGTCTGTGCAAGTGATACTCACGCCCGAATCGTGGAACGTTTTGATCCACAACGACTGTGTAAATCCCAGCTGTTTGATTCGTTTTGGATAGCTGTATCTTCGGATAGTATGAATTGCATTCATATCAAAATAGATTTGATTACAGTTCTGTTCTCAAACGAGTTTGTAAAATCGGTTCGACTTATGACATTTTATTAAATTCGTATGAGGAAATTCAGGGAATAATCATTTCAAAATGCATTCAAGAAGCAATCTCATGATGATTTTGTCTGCCCCAATTTGCAATAACAAATTACGAATTCTGTTGCTAATCAAACGACTCTGTTATGATTTTATTTGAATTGATTTTCGCACCAGTTTGAATTGATCTATTCGTGGCATCAATTGTTTTCTATGTCAACACAGTTATAACAATTTGAGAATTATCTTGTCGTATTCATATTTCCTGTTGACAAGGTAGCGTAACAGTTGCTGGCGATTTGTTTTGATTATGTTGAATTCGATTTGTTATGAAACGATTGCATTGCTGTTCCACATAATTTGATCACCCGACTTTGTGGTAACAAACAAAACAGAGTATGTCTATCTCTGTAGTCATTCAATTGATTTGATCATGTTGGATTTCGAATGGTATAATAATTTCAAATTAAATGATTCGTTTTCAAATGGATATTGGATGTCAATTAAATTGAAATCTTTAAAAGATTTTTAATCGATTTTAATGCTGATTCTGTACCTTATTTAGACTAGCTACAGAATTAGATGATTCTGTAGCTAGTCTATAGAATTACATTTTTATTGTTTTATTAATAAAAGATCCTTCTAACTTGTCTATTTTGGACCCTTTTCAGGTGAATTCGAATTGCATGGGACTTGATGGACAGTCTAGAGGA
Source organism: Picea engelmannii (assembly GCA_009831015.1). Lineage (NCBI taxonomy): Eukaryota > Viridiplantae > Streptophyta > Pinopsida > Pinales > Pinaceae > Picea > Picea engelmannii. The sequence continues at coordinate 224,589 of ML782820.1, forward strand.
TATTTAAATATTTTAGTTTTATTTTAGTTTCCTAGCTTAGTCAATTTTGGGATATCTTCCCTGTAAACAGTTTTATAACTTCCATAGGGAGGTTTTACCCTGTGGAAAACTTATAAATACTTATTATTTTTGTAATAAGGATCATCCTTGCTTGTGGGAGAACCAGGATTATGGATATCTAATACAAACTGAGACAGAAGTTGATGTTCTACTACAACTTTCGCTTTCATAATATCAATCTTTTGTTTCATGTTTATGTTTATCAATTTGCATTAGATTCGTGACTACTTTAGCTATCATAGTCTTGTGCAAAATGATACAAATTAATCAATGTTTCATCCATATCTGATTTCTTCCATTACATAAAAATACAACAATTACTTGATTCAGTTTGTGAATGACAGATTTCTCTTCTTCATCAGTTGAATTATTTTATATAAGTCTTTGCATACAGGTTTACCTAATTTTTGAGATTTATAAATCATATGATTGTTGTAATTTTTATGTCTTGTTTGTCCTGTAAACCAACTTAAAGAGCAGTGCAACTATTGTTTATGATAAGCTTCTGGATTATTCGATGCAGGTTTCCTCCCTCCGATCAGCTTAGAAGATCATCATACACAAGACAAATTTGGAGTGTTTCTCTAGGTAATTTACTGATTTATTAATTTGGTAGTCTAATATTAGTATGCTAGTTAGATATATTTGTAGTTTAGATTAGTGTTTTAGTTCAGTTAGTTTTGTTTTATTTCTTGTTCATAAAATCATAAAATAAAATAAAAATATCTTTTACTGTCTTAGGACAGAATATAAACGAGTTTCTGAGGTTTTGTTTAAATCTGCAAATTGTAGATATTGTACATTTTGTGAATAAGTTATAATCCAGTTAGTAGTTAGATAGTTAATTAGTTAGAGTTAGTAGTAGTTAGTAGATTGTATATATATAGAATAGTTAGTTTAGTTTGTTTTAATAATTAGTTTTAGTTAGTTTGTTTAATAGTTAGTTTTAATTAGATTAGTTTATTAGTTTGTTTTATTTATTGTTAGTTAGATTAGTTTAGTTTTTTTAATAGTTAGTTATAGTTAGTTTAGATTAGTTTTTTTCTTTTTGTTTTCTTAGGACCTTAGATCGGCTAACGGAGCCGCTAAACCCGTCAGGGTGGTTCATTCCAAACGGCTTGGGTTATTAGACAACCCTGGACCAGTTCCACTCTCTTAGTTGACGGACAGTCAATTTCGATCATCAACAAGACCATGACATAGATCCCCCATACTCTCACTCCTTTCCCCCATCTCGGTGCCTATCACTCTCTCCCTCTCACACTCTCTTTCCTTCTCTCTCTGCATCCGTCCTCCCTACATCGCAAGGAAATAAATGACCTTGAGCTAGACAAGTAAATAACTAGACCTAAAACTAGACATAGAAATACCTAGACATGAAAAGATCTAGAGCATTACCTAGACCTATACAATGACCATTGTATAGATCATGAAATAGACCTATAAAATTACCTAGACCACGACATAGTGCTAGATATAGATTTAGACGATGATCCAGAGCTTGAGGTAGACCATGATCTAGACCACGACATAGAGCTAGATCTATATTTAGACATTGACCTAGATCTTGACGTATACCATGGCATAGACCCCCCTAGATCCATCTAAGCCTAGGAATAATTTATACTTAATCCTTAACCCTCTCTATACTCGAGTCCTCGGTGCACTATGCATATAACTTGTGTACAACCCTTGCACCTACATCACCCACATCTTGGTGCTCTAACCTTTTTCTATCCTTGAAAACACTTTCAATCCTAACCCCTTAGGCCTTATTTTTCCCCATACACCTAGACATATTTATTCATAAATATGTTTGGTCTATATTAAATGTTATATCAGTTGCATTAAGAGCACACATGGGCTCCTATGACATGACTGATTTGTAGTTGTTGGTCGTTTACTCTTAGCAGGAACACGTGTGCGTTTCTAGAATTTACACACGCTTTAGTTCTCACATGTTATAGGAATGTGTGCACGTTCTTGCTAGGCATTGTTTTGTGCTAAGCACACCCCACCCCATCTATCTCATGGCCCAAAAAAATCTGTGACAACTTTAAAAAAAAAACAACCTACACAGACAAGTTTTACTTATTTTTGTGTTCTTGTTAGATTGATAGATACTTTGGTGCTATTGCCAGACCATTGTAGAAATATTTGGAAGACAAAATTTTCAAGTGCAATTGGAATTGTTGTTTGTATCTACTTGTGTCTTCTTGGAATTGGAAGAAAAAATTGTCCAAGTGCAATTGGAATTGTTGTTTGTATATTCTTGTGTCTTCTTGGAATTGGAATAGAAATTTTTCCAAGTGCAATTGGGATTGTTGTTTGTATATTCTTGTGTCTACTTGGAATTGGCAGAAAAAATTGTCCAAGTGCAATCATAATTTTTGTTTGTATCTTCTTGTTTCTTATTGGAATTGGAAGACAAATTTGTCCAAGTGCAATTGGAATTGGAATTGGAATTAGAATTGGAATTATTAGATGTGTCTTCTTTTGCAATACAAAAAAAAAATTCTTCGCTTGATTGTGCCTTATTACTTAATACAAAGACAAATTTGTGGTGGGTGTTTGGAAGACATTTTTATCTTTAAACATGGAGAACTAGCGGATTCTAGAAAGAAATTCCTCTATAAAAATAAACTGATAAAAAAGGTAGAAGAAGAAAGAGAAAAATAAAAGTTATGTATGTCAAAGTGTAGGCTTTCAAAAGAGGAAATTCCAATTTCTAGTGAAATAGATGACACTATTGTTTCTCCTCCATCACCACAAACAAATTGCAAGAGTTCATTAGAGAGAAATCCATCTAGTATCTCTTCAAGAGAAATTTTTTTGGATGACCAGATGATGGAGGATTCTCTTGGACTTCATTATACAATGGATGAAATTAGAGAAGCAACTCGCGTATGCCATTGTGATAAGAATTTTCTATGGTGCAATATCTTGTTGGATAGCGAAATGTTTCAGAATCTAGTCAACTCCGTGTCCACTCTCCTCCCATAGTGTATCCACCAGTGATTGAGGGGGAAATAAATGAAACATTGATAACTCCATAGCAGGGAGGTCAAGAGTGTCATAATAGGGGTTCAACTTCCCTACCTATATTGAGCAGTGTGCGACGCAGAACTCTTAAATGCATTCATGTCGATGAAAGTGGTATAACATCACTTGAACGTAAGTTAACTAGCCATACTATTTGTTATTCCTCTTATACACACATTAAAAAAGATTTAGAACCAAAATCCATTGTTGTTATATGTCAATTATTTTTATCTTTTTTAAAATCTAGAAGTTTGATTGTTGTTAGGATAATTTTAAGCATTAAAACAGTCAAAAGTGTAGAAACCAATCATCATATTCTTAGAAACCTTGTAGATTATTTTCAAAGAATTGGTAAGAAGTCTCATTCTAAAAACCACAATGCAGTCTGACGTGTCTTGTCCCAGTCAATTGGTAACAAGATCAGAAGAAAACATCGTTTGATACAACAAACTTCTCACCTCTTGAAATGCAATGTTAAAACCATTAGAAAGTATTCTCATAGAAGAGATAGACTCGAAATAGGGTCTCCAACATATTTTTGGGCCTAAAGTGGAAGGCTACCTCGTTCTGACATGAATTTAATTGGAACGGTTAAGGGACTAGTTGATAATTTCTAACATGAGAACACAAGGCCTTCTACCAAACAAAAATATGTACTAAAATTGAGAAGGGGATTTAGGGACCGTGAACCTCATATTAAACACTTTCTTGACATTACACACACACATAATTGTATGAGAGATTCATAACAGTACATAGTGCACTTAACTTAGGCCAAAGATATTTCCGTAAACACAAGCCTTGGTGTGTTCGTGTGACATCACCTCTCAACTCAATATATATATTTTTATATATATGGAATTTTCAATCATTATTTCCTTAATGTTATTGTTAATATTATTGGTGGATTCCAAGACAAACAATACCACTCTTAATATTTTATGTTCAAAAGACAAGTAAAAAGATCTTAAGTGACAACTCTAGTGGAAAGGTCTTCACACCCCAAGGTAAAGTGTATTAATTTCACTTTCTGAAAATATTTCTATCTAGAGCCTGATTGTTTATTATATAACATTGAGGATACAATGTTTCCATTTACTTAACTTCTCCATGACTTCTTTCAAGTTATAATTTGTAACCTACTAGTGACACACACAAACACTTACACATGTATATTATTTGTTTGCCCAAATATTGGTCTTGTTGTTACACATTATTTTGGTTACCCCAGTTATCCACTAACAACATGTGTTCATTTTCCCTGAAAAGATAAAATATTCTTTATCCATGAAAGAGTGATTTTCTTTCCTTTCTAAAAAACCATATTGAGGAAGGTCATCGGACCCTGCAAAATGCATGGGGTGCGATGATAACTGATTGTCTCACCCTTCTCTAGAGCTGGACTGTGATGTCTTTGCAGGCTACAATATACCTAGGGTGCGATGATGCCAAAAGATAAGGACAAGTCAAACTTCACGAATGTTCTAAAAGCATATTTTCTAGAAGGTGAGGTGGCCTACGAACGGTTTGGATATTACTCACTTTTCTAATTTTGTGGGATCATCCTAATCTCCTCACCCATATCTCTTTCACACTATATAAAGAGGGATCTCTCATGGAAAGGGCTAAGGTTGAATAGGCTAAGATTTGTATGGAGAGTTCTACTTCTTCTTGGGAGATTTTCTTTAGTTCTACAAGCTACATGGTGGATATTCTTCATTCAAAGGCTTTGGAGCAAAGGTGTGTGTGTTAGATAAAAGGGCCATTGAAAGGGGACCTTGCGACATCAAGGCTTTGGTTGTATTCTCCACTTTTGTATTTAATATGATACAACGATATGTTTCTTTCCTATAAAACTAGTCTTGTTTTATTGTATGATTCCTTGATCATATACATAGGTTCTTGTTGAGTATATTGTGTTTCTTTCACTTTGGTTGGCTTGTGTTCCCTTATAGGTTCAATATCACAGGAGCATTGGAACAAAGATAGAATGGAAATGGAAAGAGGAAATGACATTTAAAAGGTATGTTGTCTATCTCTTGTTAGCTAGTAAACTAAATAATTAGAGCCTAGGGAAAGTCTTATATTCTATTTTGTTTTGTTCTAGTTTCGTGGTGAAACTAGGGAGATGAGTTTGTGTCTGCACTTATCCATTAGTCCGATAAAAAATTTGGCGAGCATACTAGGGATCGAACCTAGAATCTTTGGTTTCGTAGACCGCAATGCTTGTTTGAAGAAAGGTCTTTGATTTGTTTGAGGTTTTGGATTGATTTTACTTTCCAGATTGTTTCTTGATTAAGAGACATTTTTGTTTGAATTTGACAAAATGATTTCTTATCATTTTCATTTTTGTCTATATTATGAGTTTTGATTTGGGAATTGTGTTGAGAATGTCTTGATTTTCTTGCATTACACTTTCTTTTCCCTCGTTATATCTCTGATTTGATATCAAAAAGAAAGGATTGAAATCACTTCTTCTTTTTGGTAATTGTTCAGGAGAAAATTATTGTGTTTGACATATTTGTTAAAGAGAGAAATTGGAAAATTTCGTAGCTTGTGATTATTTGGAGTTTTGTCCATTTGAAAGTGAGAAATTGCAATTTGCATCTTTTGTACCTCAAAAGAGATACCTTCTCCCTACTGTAATTAGAGTTCATTGAATTGAAATATTGCACATTCATCTCTTCCTGCATTTTATTATGTCAAGGTCACAACATCATCAGTTTCATTTCCATCTCCCTTTTGAGTAAACAACAACCTTTAAAATACAACGTAATTTTAAAATTTATTAGCAACTTTTATTTTCTATAAATTCTCTTCACGAACATTAGCTAGGATAAAGCTTTGGAATAGTTTGTAAGGCACACTCTCCAAAGCATTAAAACACACAATAATATCTTGTGATAGGGAGAGTTCAAATCCAATTGCTACATTTTGTCCTGGGAATCCCTTCTAACACAAGGTTCAATCATAAGGTCACATTAGGATGGGCAGAGTTACTCACCCTCCATTGTTGATCTTAGTGTAGAGATGGTATGTATTATTGGGGGTCACTTGAGAGTATACCCATGATTATGTGTGGGATCTTCTCGAGTTGATTTTAGGATAGATACCTTGCCTTTGTGCATGGATCAGACTATCGATTGTTTCCCCATGCATCACTGTTATAGTTGGTAACCTTAGTATCCTATATCCTTAGGGTATTTACATGAGGTGACTATGGAGGGGCAAGTATTCATGGTACCTGGAATCGACGTTGGCCAAACTCACTCTGGCTCCTTGGAGGGTATACCCACGATTATGTGTGGGAGCTTGTACCGGGGTGGAAGTCCATTAAACAAGTCATCAATGTAACTTTTCCACCTGCTTTATCCCAGCCCCTTCTTGTCTTGATTTCGCGACGTTTGATTTCATCACCAACTAGTGACTTCAGAATAAGAAGGTTTGTTTGCTTGGTTTGATTTCTAGATTTTATTAGTGAGTGTTGTTTGTTTCTCTAGTTGGCCATAGATTTGTTTTGTTCTTTATTTGGTTCGGCCAACATTGGTCTTCTTCATTCACATAGGATGCAAGGGCTACCTCTGGAAGATTACCTTCCTTTGCTTCCTAACTCACTAGAAGGCTCTCATGAGGGAGAAGTCAATAACTAAGTGGCTTATGAGATTGTAAGTACACACTCTTTAGAGGGATTCATAATATTTCCAGATTCTTCAGAGGCATTCCGACTTTCCCCAAATCCCTTATTGAGTATTAGAAAAGACATGCATTTGCTATGGATGAATTCATTAGAAGAAATTGTTTTTGTTGAGAATATTGAAGTACCTACTGGACCTAATGCAGTATCTCGAGTAGATGATCCACTTTTTCAAAGTGAATCATTTAGAACCCTGGCTCACACAGTTGGAACTTTTAATCCTAGTTCTTCCCCTTCTTCAGTGTATGATCTTTTTGGAGCACTAGGAACGAGTTATAATCAAACTATGGCATCACAAATGCTTGAGATGCTTGTTACCTATACGGTACCTTTAAATCATATTACTGACACAACCAATACTATCGTTGTAGTTTCATACCAATTGTTGGTTGGTTCTCACTTGATTCTTCCTCTCTAGATTTCCCATTATACTATGGTCCCACAAGCTATGATTGTTTCTACCGAAAATGTGGTTATCACTCAAGATCCTATTGGAACACCACTTCCACTTAGACCAAATTCGTCACTTCCCCCTGGGTATAACGCTTTGAATAATTCCATTTCTATCTCCAACCAGAATCCATCCAAAGGGTATGGATTTTTTGTTCCTCTTGGGTATAATGTTGTTATTCAGATTTTTCCTACACCTACCTAGGTTCTCTCTGGGTGGCCTTACGTTCCTCCTCCACCTTTTTTTGGAGGATCTAATCGTCCTGGCCCTAGTGGCTCCAATCCAGTTGGAGGCATCAGTCATTCTATCACTTATGGTTTCCAGATTCCTATTGTAGGTCAACTTCAAGTTGTGGGGCAACCTCAATTTGGGGGGAAACCTCAGATTGGGGGACAACCTCAATTTGGGGGCAACCTCAAGTTCGAGGCCATAACTGATTTTATGGACAAAATATATCTGCATTACAATATCAACCTTGGAATCTTCCTTTCCAAGGGAATCAACAACTGTCTGGGGGAAAAAATTTTCAAGCTTGTGTAAAAATAAAGAGGTGTTTGCCAAAAATGGTGGAGGAAAATTGGGAAAGAAATGTGTCTTTTTTAGTGGAAATAATATTTTCTATTGAACATGACACCCCCATTTCATCATTTTATCCAGGTTGGGAAATCCATTTTTCTCTTGTTTGAACACCCACAAATTTATATGTTGGGTCCTCCTTGAGTCAATGCTGCCAATACCATTTTTGTGTCGTTCATATGTTCAAGAGAATTCCATCCTAAATAATCCTTCTATTCAGTCGACCATCTGCAATTATAAATCTTCTACCATGTCGGCCTTCCTTGTATCATTTTCGAATCACTTCATACTCTGATCTATCTCAAATCTGTTACATATTTCGTGTCATTGATGGGGGATACATCAAGTCCCTCCCGTGACGATTATTTTCCTGTCAACTTCAACGCATTATCCGAGAACAACACTTATAAATCATTTAGTACCTTAGAACCTACATGCCTCAATGGCAGGTCTCTTCACTTCCAATAGTGGGTTCACATCATTGACTCCTGATTGGGAGATTCCATCGAGTGTTCGACTTTAAATCATTTACTCACATTCGTTGAATTGTACTAGAGCACCTTGGGATTCATTGACATCAATGGTGATTTCCCTCGCACTTGTTAACAGTTTTTATAATTGACCGGCAATCAAGTGGTTTCTACCATGTTCAACTTCATCACCTATAATCACATGGTTAGATTCGTACTTAGGGACGATGGAAATCAAGACCCTAGATCGCATTATTCTAATCCAAGTTATGATGGAGTATTCATGAATTAGTACTGACACATAGATCTATTGTTTATGTATCGTGGCTATGTCTGAATTTGAATTCTTTAGAGCAAAGATCCACAGTGTATTCATGGTGGCTATGTCGATTCATAATGACATGGATCCACGGTGCATATTTAGTGGCCATGACTCACTTGAATTTTTTTAATTTGAGTATGGGAATGCCTACTTGAGACGAGGATATATTATTATGCAAATGCTTGATTGTTTGTATGTTCCCAATCGGTGCACTCCTTGTTCAACAAACAAATTCTACAAAATATTTCAGTTGTCATGAGTTCGAGCTTCAAACTTTGGGGGGAATTCTATTATAGATTATTTTGGTCACCCCAGTGATCCACTAACAACATGTGTTCATGCTCCCTGAAAAGATAAAAGAGTCTTTATCAATGAAAGAGTGATTTGCTTTCCTTTCTAAAAAAACATATTTAGGAAGGTCGTCGCACCTTGCAAAATGCATGGGGTGCCACGATGCATGATCGTCCCAGGCTACAATATACTAGGGTGTGATGATGCCAAAAGTTAAGGAAAATTTAAACTTCATGAATGTTCTAGAAATGGATCTTCTAGAAGGTGAGGTGGCCTCTGAATGGTTTGTGTCTTACTCTCTTTTATGATTTGGTGGCATCATCCTAATATCCTCACCCATCTCTCTTTCACACTACATAAAAAGGGATCTCTCATGGAAAGGGCTTAGGTTGAATTGGATAAGATTTGTATGGAGATTTCTACTTCTTCTTGGGTAATTTTCTTTATTTATAAAAGATACATGGTGGATCTTCTTCATTCAAATTATTTCAATAAAAGGTGTGTGTGTTAGAGCAAAGGGCCATTGAAAGGGGACCTTGTGACATCAAGGCTTTGGTTGTATTCTCCACTTTCTATTTAATATGATACATTGATATGTTTCTTTCTGATAAAACTAGTCTTGTTTTATGGTATGATTCCTTGATCACATACATAGGTTCTTGTTGAGTATATTGTGATTCTTTCACTTTGGTTGGCTTGCCTTGCAGGTTAAATATCACAAGAGCATTGGAACAGAGCTAGGATGACAATGGCAAGAGGAAATAACATTTAAAAGGTATGTTGTCTATCTCTTGCTAGCTAGTAAACTAAATAATTAAAGCCTAGGGAAAGTCTTATATTTTGTTATGTTTTGTTCTAGTTTCATGGTGAAACTAGGAAGATAAGTTTTTGTCCACACTTACAGATTAGTCCGATAACACCTATTAGTCTACAACGTTCAGTCATCAATTTTTATTGGTATTTATAAGTATGGAAAACCCAAACATTACCTACTCTAAGGTTGAAACCTTATTCTCAAGTGTAAGAACACATATCCCTTTATAACGGTGTTAATTATGGTTCACCATGACTTCCTCATAGCTTTGTAAGAACACATATCCCTTTATAACGGTGTTAATTATGGTTCACCATGACTTCCTCATAGCTTTCTTGACATAGTTTTTAATATATAGTTTTCTATTTTAATCCTTTTGGCAATATAACAAGAATGTATCAACTTACTAAGTTCAAACCCCAAACCTTGTCAACATAGGGTGTGGCGCATTGGCTAAATCATCCTTGAAGGACGTGTTAGACCATTAAACTCTCATGTACTTCCATGTGTTCTCTGGTTACCTACCACTGTTATTTTACCTTTCAAATGGTGCCAATACCATGTGATTGTTATTACTTCAGGGTATTACACCAACCCAAAACCTCGTCACTTGTTTAGTCATGGAGGGTGTAATAACTCGAAACCCAAACTTGTCTATCGTTGGTATTTGTGTCATTAATGGCCATTACTCGAATATTCATACAGTCAAGGTTGTAATATAGGTACTCTCTCAGTCACCAAGGATTTTCCTCTTCTTAATTTTGTTGTAGGTGGCGATCAGAAGAACCCTGATAAGGATAATAAAAAAGTTCCTCCCTTTGTTCACTCTTATCAAGGAAAATACATCGGTGAGTAATATTCTAAAGATTCTTTGTAACGTTTATCACACACATTATCACCTGCGTTATAACTACAATTTTTATGTCCAGGTACCCAAACCCATGCAACTCTGTGTCGATGTTTGGTGGACACGCTTCCCACACACGACCCAATATTTTGCGGTGAGTATACTTGAGCGTACAAGTATTAGTTTAATCTTTTTGTTTTATTCTTTACATAAATTTGAAATTGTAACTTCTTTAAATTTCGTTTGTAGTTTTGACATTATTTACCCTATACATTTTCATGTTTACTTGAAGGAAGGATAATTCTACGAAATGTTTTTTCTTCCAAAACCGTATTCATAGTACCCTCTCTAGTGGATATGTCGACCAATAATCCCTCGATTTGCTCGACAATGCCATTTCCATCATTTTGCAGGTAAGGGTAATGTATTTACGTTTTTTTGGATATACTCTTGGCAGGTTGTTGTTCCCATGGTTAAAAAAAATGTATTTACGTTTTTTTGTTTTGTCTTATAACAACTTCCTCTATAATAACTACTCCATCATCTATATTAATTTTTAAAATTGTTTGACTCTTAAATAGGGACAATGGCCCTCGACCAAGATCATGATTATGTATAGACTGGCCTCGAGATTTGTACTCTAGTATGGGTGCCTCCCTTTTTAGTTCATGAAGGTACAACCCTTCATTTGTCATTTCTGTATCTGGGTCGCTCATTGATTTTCTCTTAAGAGTTATATACCTCTACCTCTAATAATCATTCCATTTTTTTTTTTGTGTTACAGAGAGAAGATACTAGGAGAAACTCAGGTGAAAACACTCTGATAAGTGTCTATGCACTTAAACACAACCTATCCAACTCAAAGTTTAAAATATGGAAACCTAAAGGTAATAAATGTTTAGTTACCGACTCCACATTCTTTAGGATCTCTGTGATATTTTGATATGTCATGACCACCAATAAGATTGAAGTGGTTTTGTTACAGTTCGTAATGATTTTTATCCATCTTATCTTTATGCGGACTTACTCTGTAACAATCGACTTGACTCCCTAGATTTAAGAGTCGACTATATTTGTATAGGGGTTATAAAGAAATTAATACTATTATTTTTTATATTACATTTGTATTGTTTGCAGTACAGTTAAGTTGATATGCGTAGAGATTGATTATGTAGCTAAAAAATGTTTCATATATAAATATGAATCCTTTGGATTTGATATACAAAGATTATTGAATTATTTTTATTTATTGAAAGTGAGCTAAAGAATTTAATCTATGGATACATTCGACAACAGATTATTTTGATATTCTTTGTGCAATAGGAAAACAAATTATGCTTATTCTAAATGAAATTTATGATAATTGTTTCTACATAATCTTTGAAGTATCTTTATTTGTGCTTGTTATCATGAGCAACCTTTAGCCGAGAAACATTGCATGTCTAGGGTTTCATACTATATTTAGAGACTGCTCATAGTGGTTCCTTGGTTTACTAATATACATGAAAAATATTGACCAACCATTGTTAAGTTAGTCTATGAATATTTCTTTGTTTAAACTTTTTCTGTAATTATTAGAAGTAATAAATTAGTTGATAAATCTATTTTTTCTTCTACTCTCACATCAATGTCTTTATCAAAATATTACTATAACAATATAAATTAATATCTAACGAGAATCTTTGACATTTGAGCTAATAATGATAAGGAAATAAAATAATTAAAGTAGATACACATATCTGAACCAAAAGGCTTTATTGGGAAAAACTAAGGAGAAAGTCCATATCCTCCCAACCATACGATAGAGCAGCTACAGCTACAGTCTGCTAACTCTTGTCACCCCCGAGCCAAATAATTTATTCCATAGGAAAAATCAAAATGTCAAAAACCTTCTCAAGGAAATTTTCCAAAACTTGGATCTTTTTGAGAACCACCAATATCTAACCTTTTACAAGTACTCAACAATGTCATCTTTACACCATACTTGTTCCTTCTCTCTTGCTTTAACAAACTGAGAAAAATAATAGACTTCCTATGCCATTTTATTTATTTTTCCAGTTAGCCTTCTCCCTAACTCTTGGGAATCTTGTCCTAAGTATTTCCTAGATTGTTTCCTAACCTCCCACATTCTTAGGGGTAGGTTTAGACTTGTCCTCATGGAAAAAAATCACTTTTACATTTGCGGTTTCTATCCTATTTTCACTTTTCCCCTCAAATAAAGTATTTATCTTATCATAGTTGGGTTCTCTCATCAATTTATCTTAGGTAATTTTTAAATAAAATTTAAAAATAATATTTACATAAAGGTTTTTCACCATCAATTATTTATGGTGATAAAAAATGTTAATCAAAGTTTTTCTCAAAATAATAATCAAATAATCACAACCACACAAATTTACTCAAACGTTTAATTTGGAGGGATATTACATCTTCCCCCGTTGAAATGAACATCGATGTTCCCATCAAGTTCCCATCTTTGGAACAAAAATTCATAGGTTTTCCTCGTATCCTCTTCCATTTCCCAAGTGGCCTCCTTAGAACCATAGTTCATTCACTACACTTTAACCTGGGCAATGGATCTATTCCTCAACATAGTTTCCTTCCTGACGAGTATGCATAGAGGTTCCACATGGAACTCACCCTCTGATGTCACCTCGATCACATTCCAATTTAAAACATGAGTTATGTTAGGGAAATATTTCTTCAATAATGAAACATGAAACACATTATGTATTTTTATATGGGATACTAGTGAAATATGGTAGGCCACTGCTCATACTCTCGTTAACACTTCAAAAGGTCCACAATAACATGGTGCTAGCTTAGAACATTTTCCAAGTTTGAGTGAAATTTTTTTGGGTTTTATTTTTAGATAAACATGGTCTCCAACATTAAACTCTTTGTGTGTTATTTTTGAATTTAGATAAATTTTATGCCTATCGTGTGCACTTTTCAAATTCTTTTTTTCTTTCTGTACCATTGTTTCCATTTCTTTTAACATGTCACGCAATATAATAATTTTGTCAACAAGATCAGGCCAACTCACTAGTGTCCTACAGCTCCGACCATATAGTGCTTCAAAAGGGATCATATTCCCATTTTGTTGGGCACTCCATAACTTACATTCACAACATATCCTCAACAATACAGTTAGTTCTTTTGGTCTGACCATTAGTTTGAGGATGGTAAGCAGTGATAAAACTCAATCGTGTGTCCATTCAACTAAGAAAATTCTTCCAAAAGTTGGAAGTGAATTTTGTGTCTCTGTCTGAAATAATTGTTTTAGGGAACCCATGCATTCTAAAAATTTCCTTCATAAATTTTTTTGAAATATTAATAGCTTTATAAGTGGATTTTACTGAGATAAAATGTGTTCCTTTGGTAAGTTTATCGATCACAACCATAATCAAATAATTTTGATTCTTTGTTATAAGTAAACCATGGATAAAATTCATATCGATCACTTCCCATATAGGTTGTATAAATCCAGCTGGGTGTTGGTGCTCTGCTTTAACCTGTTGGAATTCTAGACATCTAGCAATGTATTCTGCCACTTCTATTTTCATTTTAGGCCAAAAATATTATTTCTTTAACGTTGTTATTGTCTTTTGATACCCGAGATGGCCCAAATATGGCTTCTTGTGAAATTCTCCTATAATTAAGTTTTTGAATTTTGCATTATTTCTTATACAAAAATAAACCTTCTCGGTTGCAACACAATTTTGATTATTTCTAGTTAGAGAATCAGTTTGACATTTTTCTTGAATTTGTTTGTATTCCTCATCTTTTTCTGCTGCCAATTCAATTTTTTGCTTTAAATTAGATTGGATTTTTCTAGTAGAAATTGAATTTATCTTCCTACTAAGGGCATCTAAAACCTTATTTTCCTTTCCTTTAATGTGTTCAATAACAAAATCAAATTCACTTAGGAAATCCAAACACCTATCGTGTCAAGCGTTTAAGTTTTTTTTATCCAAGAAATGTTTAAGACTAACATTTTCTATTTTCAACAAAAAATTATTTCCTAATAGATCATGTCGCCACATTTTTAAATCATGGACAATAGTAGTAAATTCAATATCATTCAGATCATAGTTTTCTTCATGATATTTTAGATTTCTTGACTCATATGCTATTACATGCCATTCTTTCATTAGTAGACCCCCTAATCATTCCTTAGATGCATCAGTACATACTACAAAGTCTTTGTGTGGATCTGCTACTTTTAATATGGGTGCAGTGGTTAATAATTGTTTTAATTTCTCAAAAATTTCTTGAGACTTTTTTGTCCATTTAAATCGGGTTCCCTTCTTCTGTAAAGTGGTAATAGGGTAATACAATTTTGAAAACCCTTCAATGAATCTTCTGTAAAAACTTGTAATTCGCATAAAAGATTTGATATCTAAAACATATTTTAGAACTACCCAATCCCAAATGGATTTGACCTTTTCAAGGTCAACAACAAATCCTTCCCCATAAATCACATGTCCTAAGTATTGTACCTTACTATGATAAAATTCGCACTTGCTATATTCTGCATACAACTAATTTTCCCTTAAGTTTTGCATAACCAACTCCATGTTCTTCGTGTTCTTCCTTTGTTTTGGAATAAATACGACATCTTCAATAAATACTATCACAAACATGTCCAAGCATTTTCTTAACACATTGTTCATAAGGAACATAAATGTTGTTGGAGCATTCATTAGCCCAAAGGGTACCACTATGAATTCATAGTGTCCATACTTGGCTCTAAAATCATTTTTTGTATGTCTTCATTTTTATCCTAATATTATGATAACATGATCTTAAATCTATTTTAGTGAATATTTTAGCCTCTCCAACATGGTTGAACAAATCATCAATACGGGATAAAGGGTACTTATTTTTAACTATTGTCAATACACAACCCAAAACTCTCGTCTTCTTTTTCACAAATAGGACTAGTGCACCCCATGGAGACACACTTGGTATGATATACTCTTTGTCGAATAGTTCTTGAAGATCCATTTTCAATTCAATCAGGAACATTCATCCTATATGGCACTTTGGAAACTGTTGTTGATCCTGGTACTAAATCTATTGTGAAATCTATATCCCTTGTAGGAGGTAATCTTGAAATCTCTTCCAGGAACACATCGTGAAACTTACTTAATATAGGATCACCAATTAACAAACGATCAAGAAAATTTTCTAGTCTTTCATTTATGTGTACAAAATATATTTCACAACCCTTTCTTGAATTTAATTTCAACTGTAAAAATGAAATATTCCTTATTGATACACCACAAGGTGTTCCCTTAATGGTTATATTATGTCCAAGCTCGTCCAAGCAATGAAAATTTTTATTTTTACAATTCACTACCACTGCATGATTTTCAAGCCAATCAATTCCTATGAGTATATCATAGGATCCCAAAGGAAATACATTCAAATACACACTTGTTTCCATTCCATCTATTGTCATCATACAATCTTTGACTAGTTCAACTACTTTTCGTTTGGTACTGGTGGGTAATTGCACTAACTAAGACTTATTATGTTTTACTTTATTCAATTTGCAGTTCTCTACAATCATAGGAGAAACATAGCTTAAACTTGCACTGAGGTCAATTAAAATAGAAATAGAATTTTTATTTATCTTACCTTCAACTTCTACCATGGCAGGATGATGGTTAGTCTGTCGATTTTCCAAGGCCGCCTTAATCTTGTGATTGCATATTTCCATTTCCATAACTGTTATTTCTTCCTAAACATTATGCACTACCAAATTTATGTTCTTATTCAAAGGACAATCTCTATACAAGTGAGGTTCCTTGCAATCCCAAAATTGTGATGGCGATCTGGCTAGTTTGTTCACTGACTTAGTTGGTCTATTGTTGTTCTGAACTGATACATTTTTTTTCTTTCCACTAAACTTGTTACGTTTAACTGGTGCACTGTGAGATGCATGGCATGGGTATTTAAATTGTTTCTTCATGGAATAAAACTTACTATTTATGTTTTTATCTTGCCATGTTTTTGTATTTTCAAACATTTTCTTAAACTGTGTATAACACAATTTAACATGTATTATTACCTCCTCCATATTTTTAGGGTTAAGGAACTCAATTTTATCCTTATATTCTTGAGGCAAGAAACTCATGAATAATTGTACCTTTTCTTTCTATTCTCTAAGGTAAGGTACTTATCTCATCAAAATTACAAATTTGGAAACAAAATATTCAATGGTCATTTGTCCTAGCTTAAGGTCATGGAAGTCCTTAGACTTTTCATCGAAATAACTTCTTGTTAAGTATTTATGTTCCAATTAATTCTTAAATATTTTCCATGTGAGTTCGTTGTTTCTAATTTTGTTCACTGTCTTTGATTCTTTCAACCAAATCACAACTTTTCCATTAAGCTGATATACTTCCAACCTAGCCCTTAAGTTCCTAGAATAATTATAAATTTGGAAATATTTTCCCATGTTTAGGAGCCAAGAATTTGCTCCTTCATGTGTTTCCCCATCAAAACTGGGTGTTCTGATTTTTTTAACTTCACTAGTCAATTCCATTATATGCCATTTTCCTTTATTGTTTTTAGGTGTTGTCTTTTACAAGGTGTTTTCTTCAGAACTATTATTACTATTTTCCTCAGTCATCGATACTATTTTATCGCTAAACACTAGGTGTTCTCTTCTCTTATGAGATTCATCATTAAAGACTTCCTTCTTGGTGTTACTAGAAGTTCGTCCTACATTCTTATTCTATTTCATCTCAATCATATTTTTAAGCAAGCTTTCATTTAATTTTTCTTGTTTTCTACTTCATTTAAGTAGTTTTTCATTGTCGGCTTTGATACTCTACAACTTGACCTTTATACTTCTCATGGTTTCAAGTAGCTCTACTGAATTATTAGAGGTTGTTCGCTATTCAACTCTACATACATTTCAGGTCCACTTGGTGTTGTTTTTCCTGTTTCGTCAACCATGGTCTATGTTGTTGTTTCTATTAAGTGCACAATTTTTTTTATGTTAAGATTCTTGTTTTCATAATTATACAATAATTTATTAAATTATTAATGCAAAATTTTAAATGGCTTGAGCCCATAAGACCCTAGTGTTTGGAACTTGGCTCTCATACCATTTGTAACATCACCTCTCAACTGATTTTATTTTTTTTAAATATGGCATCGTTAATCATTATCTCGTTATTGTTATTGTTAAAATTATTGGTGGATGCCAAGACGAACAATACTATTCTTAATATTTTATTTTCACATGACAGGTAAAAAGATCTTAAGTGACAAGTCTATTGGAAACGTCTTCACACCCCAATGTAAAGTGTATTAATTTCACTTTCTTAAAATCTTGTTGTCCAGAGCCTGATTGTTTATTATCTAGAACTGAGGATACAATGTTTCCATTTACTTACCTTCGTTGTGGCTTCTTTCAAGTTATAATTATTAACCTAATAGAGACTCACACAAACACTTACACATGTATATTATTTGTTTCCAAAATATTGGTCTTGTTAGTCTACAACTTCCACTTGCCAATTTCTATTGGTATTTTTAAGTATGGACAACCCAAAAATTACCTACTCTAAGGTTGAAACCTTATTCTCAAGTGTAAGAACACATATCCCTTTACAAGGGTGTTAATTCTGGTTCACCACGACTTCCTCATAAATTTATTGACATAGTTTTAATATATAGTTTTCTATTTTAATCCTTTTGGAAATATAACACCAATGTATCATCTTATTAAGTTAAAATGCCAAAAAATTTCAACATAGGGTGTGGTCCATTGCTTAACTCGCCCTTCAAGCATTTGAGAGACCATTAAACTTGCATGTACTTCCACGCGTTCCCTGGTTACCTACCACTATTAATTTACTTTTCGAATGGCGCCAATACCATGTCATTTCTATTACTTAGGGGTATTACACCAAACCAAAACATCGCCACATGTTCATTCATGAAGGGTGTAATAACTCAAAACCCAGACTTGTCTATCGTTGGTATTTGTTTCATTAATGGCCATTACTTGAATATTCATATGGTTAGGGTTGTAATGTAGGTACTCTCTAAATCACCGATGATTTTCCTCTTCTTCGTTTTGTTGTAGGTGTTGATAGAAGAACCCTGATAAGGCTAATACAAAATTTCCTCCCTTTGTTCACTCTTATGAAGGAAAATAAACTGGTGAGTAATATTCTTAGTATTTTTTGTAATGTTTATCACAGGCATTGTCACTTGTGTTCTAACTATGGGTTTTATGTCTAGGTACCCAAACCCATGAAATTTTGTGTCGATGTTTGGTGGACAAGCTACCCACACACGACCCAATATTTTGCGGTGAGTATACCTGAGCATTAAAATATTAGTTTAATGCTTTTCTTTTAGTCTTTACATAAATTAGAACTTGTAACTTCTTTAAATTTGATTTGTAGGTTTGGCGTTATTTACCCTATGTGTTTTCTTGTTTACTTGTAGGAAGGATAATTCTACGGAAGGGTCTTTCTTACAAACTCGTATTCACAGTACCCACTCCAGTGGATATGTTGACCAATCAGCCCTCAGTTTGCTCGACAATGTCGTTTCCATAATTCTATGGGTAAGGGTAATGTATTTACCTTGTTTTGTTTCGTCTTATAAGAACTCCTGCTACAGTAACTACTCCATCATCTATATTCATTTTTAAAATTCTTTTCCTCTTAAATGGGGACAATGGCCCTAGGGTAATATTAGGATTATGTAAATACTTGCCTTGATATATGTACTCTAGTATGGGTGCCTCCTTTTTGAGTTCATGCAATACAACCCTTCATTTTTCATTTATCTATCTCGGTTGCTCATTGATTTTCTCCTAAGAGTTATATATATCTACCTCTTATCATCATTCTTTTTTGTTTTGTTACAGAGGGAAGATATTAGGTGAAACCCAGGTGAAGACCCTTTGTTAAGCGTCTGTGCACTTAACGACAACCTAGCCAACTCAGAGTTTAAAATATAGAAACCTAAAGGCAATAAATGTGTCGTTATACTCCACATTCTTTAGGATCTTTGCGATATTTTGATATGTCATGGCCACCGATAATATTGACCTTGGTTTCGTTATATTGATTTTTATGCATCTTATATTTATGCGAACTTACTCTGTAATAGTCTAATTGACTCCATAGATTTAAGAGTCGACTATATTTGTATAGGGGTTATAAAGAAATCAATACTAGTATTTCTCATATTACCTTTGTAGTGTTTGCAGTATAGTTAATTTGATATGCGTCGAGATCAATTTTGTAGCTATAGAATGGTGTATATATAAATATCACTCTTTTGGATTTGATATAAAAATATTATTCACTTATTTCTATTTCTTGAAAGTGAATTAAGGAATTTAATCTACAAATACATTAGCCAACATTTATTTTCATATTCTCTGTACAATAGGAAAACAATTTTTATTTATTCTATAAGAAATTTATGATAAATATTTCTACATAATATTTGGAGTATCTCTCTATGTGCTTGTTACCATGATAAACCTTTAAAACATTTCATGTATAGGGTTTCATACTATATTTAAGGACTACTCATATTGGTTCCTTAGTTTACTAATATATATGAAAAATATTGACCAATGATTCTTAAGTTATTCTCTGATTATTTATCTGTTTAAGCTTTCTTTGTAACTATTAGCACTAATAAATTGACTCAGAAATATCTATTTACTTCTACTCTCACATCAATGTCTTCAACAAAATATTACTATAACAATATAGATTAATATCCAACCAAAATATTTGATATTTCAGCTAATAATTCTAAGGAAATAAAATAATAAAGTAGATACACATATATGAACCACAAGGATTTACTTGGACAAACTGAGGAGAGATTCAAGCTCCTCTCAATCGTAGACTAGAGTAGCTATAGTTTGCTAAATCTAATCAACCCTAAGCCAAATACTTTATTCCACAAGAAAAATGAAAATGTCAATAACCTTCTCTAGGAAATTTTCCAAGAATTGGCTCTTTCTTAGAAGCACCAAGCTCTAACCTTGTACAAGTACTCAACATCATCCTTCTTACACCATACTTCTTCCTTCTCTCTTTTTTTACCAAGCTGAGAAAAATAATAGTCTTCCTATGTCTTTTTCTTTCTTTTTCCACTTAGCCTTCTCCCTAACTTTTCAAAATCATGGCCTAACTATTTGCTATATTGTTTCCTAACCTCCCACATTCTTGGTGGTATGTTCACACTTATCCTCATGGACAACAATCACTTTTACCCTGGTGGTTTCTATCCTCTTTTAAATTTTTCCATGGAATAAAGTATTTCTCTTATCATAGTTGGGTTCACTCATCAATTTATCTCTAGTAATTTTTAAATAAAATTTAAAGATAAAATTTGCATAAATGTTTTTCATCATCAATTACTTATGGCGATAAAAAATGTTAATCATTTTTTTTCCTAAAATCATAATTCAATAATCACAACTACATAAATTTACTCAAACATTTAAATTGGAGGGATGTTAAATAAACACAATTTGTAACATGTGTTGTTGTAGATATCACATTGAGTATGGTTGTTATTATGACACACACACACACACACATACACACACACACACACACACACATATATATATATATAGTTTTTTCATAACACCCTATTGTAGGAATGCCAAGTTATGTTGTCATGGTCGTCATCTAGAGACTTTATTCACAACATCTTGTGTGACTTTATTCACAACATCTTGTGTACAAGGCCAGAGGGTTTTACATTTTATCAAAAAACATGCTTAGATGGGTCATGCCCCAAGTGTGGTGGAATGACATTACTGATCAAGTGCATCCATATAAGCGATGAGTATGAATTGGGGAGGGAGGAGGTTTCATTTCAAAGCTTTAAATATGTGACATATGATATTGATGGAGGACATGAAAGAAAATAGATAAAATTGGTTACTTCCCATGTACAAATTTGTGACTTCATGAAGGGCTTCATCGAAAAGACACGACATTATGTTCAGCATGTCCATGTGGCTTGATGGAAGGAAAAACATTTTAGAATATGCATAGATACATTTCTTGTTGGTATTGTGTTATCACTGGTTGATTTTTCTCAGAACTACACCATTCAACCTCAAAAGGACATTCAAAGCCAATATTATCACTCAAACAAGGTCGACATAATGGTATATATCACATACATGCATGGATCAAATAGTAATGAAAAAAAATGAGTTATATTGAAAGAGTATCACCTCTACATAAGCGATGATTGGTACCATGAATTAGCCTACTTACAACATTTTTTTCGTTTGTTCTATAATCACCTTAAGGAGAAGAACATACATATGGATCAACATTGGATTTGTTCAAATGGTTGTGTAGGCGAATTAAAAAATGCTCGTTTATTTCAATGGTCGTGTATGTTGCACAAAACATTAAAGGTACCAAACATTTGGAACTACTTTGAGTCCGGACACGGGAAATGGGAGCATGATTGACTAGGTGCATGCATAAAAAGAGCATTACGTAGGAAATAAATGATCATGTCTTGGATCTTCTACTCCGAGGTTTGTTGAATCCTTCTATTAAATTTTGCATAATTATAATTAATATTTTATTCTTTGGTCATTAAGTGGACTCACATTTTGGCACTCTATTTTTTTGAGGGCACATATATGCAAAGGTTTCCCTAAGATATAATGAATGAGGCACTGATTATTGGCTATAATGATGTTTAAAGGGAAATAAAACCCTCATGCTATCAGTAACAGACTCTGAAGCCATTGATTTTTTTATTTTGTCAATGGTTATTAAAGGAGAATATATGACACATGATGAAAGAACATGAAATAAATGTGTTTATGTGTTTCAATATTATAAACCAGGTCAATTCGTATACCACTTTACAAACTTGGACATTGGTAAAAACCTCCAACTACAAACAATTCCAAGAAAGAACTCATCAGAGGTACAATAGTTATTTCCTTACTTTGAGCACGAGAAGTTAATGGAAACCGTCAGTATTAGAAGTGATCTCGATGGTCTACTTGAATGACCATGTAGGTATGTAAAACAAATAATTTTGGCTTCATTTTGACTGTTGTTAAAATATTTTTAATGTTGTTAAAATATACCCTGTCTTAAAATATACCCATGCCATGCCTTTCTTTTCCATGCCTTTCCTTGCCTTTCCTTTCCTTTCCTTTCCATTCCATTCCTTTCCATGCCTTGTTTTCACTTTCCTTCTTTCACTTTTCATTCCTTCACTTTGCTTTCCTTTCATTCACTTTCCATGAAATGTCTTTCATGTCTTTCCTTGTCATGCCATACCATGCTATGCCTTACCATTCATTTCCTTGTCATGCATTTCCTTTCCTTCACTTGACTTACCTTGCCTTTCCTTACCATTCCTTTTTTTCCCTTTCCTTTCCATTCCATGCCAATCCTTCCCTTTCCATGCCTTGCCTTACCTTACCATTCCATGTCTTTCCATTCCATATCTTGCTTTCAATTTCCTTTCCATGCCTTCACTTTCCTTGACTTCACTTTCAATTCCATGTCTTCCCATGTATTTCCTTCTCTTTCCTTGCCTTTCCTTTCCTTCACTTTCCTTCACTTGTCTTTCCTTCACTTTCCTTTCCTTCACTTTCCATGTCATTCATTCCCATGTCTTTCCTTCACTTACCTTACCTTTTCTTGCCATTTATTCCTTTCCTTACCTTTCCATTCATTCCTTTCTTTTCCTTTCCTTTTCATTCATTCCTTTACATGCCTTCACTTCCCATTCCATGCCTTCCCTTTCCTTTCCTTTCCTTGTTATTCTATGCCTTGCCATTCCATGCCTTCCCATGCATTCCCTTGCCTTGATTTTCCATTCCATACCTTGTCATGCCTTCACTTTCCTTTCCTTTCCTTGACTTTCCATTCATTCCTTTCTTTTCCTTGCCTTAAATTTCCTTAACTTTCCTTTCCTTAACTTTACTTGTCTTCAATTGCCTTTCCTTCACTTTCCATGTCATGACTTCCCATGCATTTCCTTCACCTTCCTTGCCTTTCCTTTCCATTCATTCCTTTCCTTTTATTTCCATTCATGCCTTTCATTTCCATTCATCCCTTGATTTACCTTGCCTTTCCATTCATGC
>ML782820.1:248352-258859 GCA_009831015.1 Picea engelmannii
CTATATTGTTTCCTAACCTCCCACATTCTTGGTGGTATGTTCACACTTATCCTCATGGACAACAATCACTTTTACCTTGGTGGTTTCTATCCTCTTTTAAATTTTTCCATGGAATAAAGTATTTCTCTTATCATAGTTGGGTTCACTCATCAATTTATCTCAAGTAATTTTTAAATAAAATTTAAAGATAAAATCTACATAAATGTTTTTCATCATCAATTACTTATGGCGATAAAAAATGCTAATCAATTTTTTTCCTAAAATCATAATTCAATAATCACAACTACATAAATTTACTCAAACATTTAAATTGGAGGGATGTTACAGTTCGAATAAACACAATTTGTAACATGTGTTGTTGTAGATATCACATTGAGTATGGTTGTTATTATGACACACACACACAGATATATATATATATAGTTTTTTCATAACACCCATTTGTAGGAATGCCAAGTTATGTTGTCCTCGCCCTCATCTAGAGACTTTATTCACAACATCTTGTGTACAAGGCCAAAGGGTTTTACATTTTATCAGAAAACATGCTTAGATGGGTCATGCCCCAAGTGTGGTGGAATGACATTACTGAGCAAGTGCATCCATATAAGTGATGAGTATGAATTGGGGAGGAAGGAGTTTTCCTTTCAAAGCTTTAAATATGTGACATATGATATTGATGGAGGACATGAAAGAAAATAGATAAAATTGGTTACTTCCCATGCACAAATATGTGACTTCATGAAGGGCTTCATCGAAAATACATGACATTATGTTCAGCATGTCCATGTGGCCTGATAAAAGGAAAAACATTTTAGAATATGCATAGATACATTTCTTGTTGGTATTGTGTTATCAATGGTTGATTTTTTTGAGAAATACATCCTTCAACCGCAAAATGAGATTCAAAGCCAATATTATCACTCAAACAAGGTCGACATAATGGTATATATCACATACATGCATGGATTAGATAGTAATGAAAAAAACTGAGTTATATTGAAAGAGTATCACCTCTACATAAGCGATGATTGGTGCCATGAATTAGCCTACGTACGACATTTTTTTCATTTGTTCTATAATCACCTTAAGGAGAAGAACATACATATGGATCAACATTGGATTTTTTCAAATGCTTGTGTAGGCCAATTAAAAAATGCTCATTTATTTCAATGGTTGTGTATGTTGCACAAAACATTAAAGGTACCAAACATTTGGAAGTACTTTGAGTCCGGACACGGGAAATGGGAGCACGATGGACCAGGTGCATGGATAAAAAGAGAATTACGTAGGAAATAAATGATCATGTCTTGGATCTTCTACTGCCAGGTTTGTTGAATCCTTCTATTAAATTTTGCATAACTATAATTAATATTTTATTCTTTGGTCATTAAGTGGACTCACATTTTGGCACTCTATTTCTTTGAGGGCACATATATGCAGAGGTTTCCCTAAGAGATAATGAATGGGGCACTTATTATTGGCTATAATGATTCTTAAAGGGAAATAAAACCCTCATGTTATCAGTAACAGACTCTGAAGCCATTGATTTTTTTATTTTGTCAATGGTTATTAAAGGAGAATATATGACACATGATGAAAGAACATGAAATAAATGTGTTTATGTATTTCAAGATTATAAGCGAGGTCAATTCGTATACCTCTTTACAAACTTGGATATTGGTAAAAACCTCCAACTACAAACAATTCCAAGAAAGAACTCATCAAAGGTACAATAGTTATTTCCTTACTTTGAGCACGAGAAGTTAATGGAAACCGTCAGTATTAGAAGTGATCTCGATGGTCTACTTGAATGACCATCTAGGTATGTAAAACAAATAAATTTGGCTTCATTTTGACTGTTGTTAAAATATTTTTAATGTTGTTAAAATATACCCTGCCTTAAAATATACCCATGCCATGCCTTTCTTTTCCATGCCTTTCCTTTCCTTTCCTTTCCATTCCATTCCTTTCCATGCCTTGTTTTCACTTTCCTTCTTTCACTTTCCTTTCCTTCACTTTGCTTTCCTTTCATTCACTTTCCTTTGCTTCACTTTCCATGTAATGTCTTTCCATGTCTTTCCTTGTCATGCCTTTCCTTGCCTTCACTTGACTTACCTTGCCTTGCCTTACCATTCCTTTTCTTTCCTTTTCTTTCCATTCCATGCCAAGCCTTCCCTTTCCATGCCTTGCCTTTCCATGCCTTTCCTTACCTTACCATTCCATGTCCTTCCATTCCATATCTTGCTTTCATTTTCCTTGCCATGCCTTCACTTTCAATTCCATGCCTTCCCATGTATTTCCTTCTCTTTCCTTGCCTTTCCTTTCCTTCACTTTCCTTCACTTTCCTTCACTTGTCTTTCCTTCACTTGCCTTTCCTTCACTTTCCATGTCATTCATTCCCATGCCTTTCCTTCACTTACCTTACCTTTTCTTGCCATTTATTCCTTTCCTTACCTTTCCATTCATTCCTTTCTTTTCCTTTTCTTTTCATTCATTCCTTTACATGCCTTCAATTCCCATTCCTTTCCTTTCCTTGTCATTCTATGCCTTGTCATTCCATGCCTTCCCATGCATTACCTTGCCTTGATTTTCCATTCCATACCTTGTCATGCCTTCACTTTTCTTTCTTTTCCTTGACTTTCAATTCATTCCTTTCCTTTCCTTGCCTTAAATTTCCTTAACTTTCCTTTCCTTAACTTTACTTGTCTTCAATTGCCTTTCCTTCACTTTCCATGTCATGACTTCCCATGCATTTCCTTCACTTTCCTTACCTTTCCTTTCCATTCACTCATTTCCTTTTATTTCCATTCATGTCTTTCATTTCCATTTATCCCTTGATTTACCTTGCCTTTCCATTCATGCCATCACATGCCTTCACTTGCCATTCCATGCTTTCCCATGCCTTGCCTCACCTTTCCTTGCCTCTCCTTGTCTTTCCATTACATTCCCTGTCATGACATGCCCTCCCATGCCTTGACTTGTCTTTCCTTTACTTTCCATTCCATGACTTTACATGTCTTCACCTGCCTTCACTTTCCTTTCCTTGTCTTTCCTTTCCTTTCCATTCATTTCCTTGCCATGCCTTGTCATGTCTTGCCTTGCCTTACCATGTCCTTCCTTTCCTTGCCATGCCATGCCTTTCCTTTCCATGCATTTCTTTTACTTTCCTTGCCTTCAATTTCCATGTCATTCCTTCCCATGCCCTTTCTTGCCATGCTATGCCTTTCCTTGTCATGCCTTGTCTTTCCTTGACTTCACTTCACTTGCCTTGCCTTGTCTTGCAATTCCTCTCACTGTCTTTCCTTTCCTTGCCTTGCCTTGCCATTCCATGACATGACTTGACTTTCCTTGTCTTTCCTTGCCTTTTCATTCCATCCTTTGCCATGCCTTAACTTTCCTTGCTATGCCTTGACTTTCCTTACCATTCCTTGCCTTTCCTTTCCATGCCATGTCTTTCCTTGCCATGCCTTCATTGACCAAACTCCACTATTCCTCAATGACCAAAACCCTAGTAAGGCACGATGCATCATTGAACTATGCCTTCATTGACCAAATTGCATTATGCCTTGATTTCACTTGCCTTTCCTTCACTTGCATTTCTTTCATTTTCCATGCCACGCCTTCCCATGCCTTTCCTTTCCATGCCATTTCTTTCCATTACTTTCCTTGTTATGCCTTTCCTTGTCTTTCCTTCACTTCCGTTTTGTTGTGTTTCCTTTCCATTCCATGCATTTTTTTGACATGCCTTGCCTTTCCTTGCATTTACATTCCATACCATGCCTTCCCTTGCGATGCCTTTCCTTTCCTTGCCTTTCCCTTCCATGTCATCCATTTCCATGCCTTCACTTCCCTTTCCTTGTGTCGAGTAAAATATATACTCGTTAATTCAAAATAAATTATCAACTCAGGGAGTTCGTAATATTACGAGGTGCAAGCACAATATATGCAGGGTGGAAGTAAGCTAACCTAATCTAATGGTTGAAAAATAAACACACGACTAAAATCGAATTGCATGAAATAAACAAAAGCATGAAATTGCATAAATTAAACGTGATTAAGAAAGCATGAAATTAAACAAATGAAAATTCATCTATAACAAAATACAAATGACAAACATATGTGAGCTCACGTAAAATATATATTAAAAAATCAAAATAACACATATATTATGGAGAAATCAAAATATTTACTCTAAAACATCAACTTCATTACAAAATAATTAAATCCATGACTAACTCATTATCTCAAGAGTAAAGACTAACCACGTTCTTATTTTCCCTCCTTTTCCAAATGAGGAGAGAGCCCTCTTATTTATAAACACATTTTTTGAAAAGAAGATAAGCAACTCATAATTAAAGATCCACTTTTCTCTCAACCAATTTTCTATAATTACAAAACACTTATTCCTTCAAATACTCAGTTTTTCTCTCAATCAATTTTCTATAACTACAAAATACTTATCCCTTCAAATCCTCACAAATCCTCTCATGATATTCCTCCTTGAAATTAGATTGAATATTTATCTCCTTCGAATCTGGAAATGGTTGAGGAAGTATTCGAAAATATTTTTGAATAATCCTTTGAAATATTCCTACACATTTCAAAGCTCACACAACTTTTAGATATATATGAAAAATATGTTAATTTTCTAATATTTAATCAAGAATTATCTTAAAATACACAAAAATATATAAATTGGAAAATAACAATGGTAAACCCATTTTATTTATTGAAATGGTGTAATAAATGATTAATGGAGTGATGAATATGGATAAATGTGAAGGATAATGTATGAAAAAGGAAATAAAATATGGTATTTTTGAGATCCAACACTCCGCCGAACTTAACTTGTTGCATTTCCTCATGCAACGTTGCATGAATTTCTTTCTAAACTTTTAGATTTTTAGCTTTGGCTTTGTATGATGGTGGTTTTTAGAAATAAATCATTCCAGTATGTGAGATACATGAGTGGCAACGGTTTTTTCTTATGGTTGGTTCTTGTGTGACAACCATGAATATGACAAATGTTGGTTCTTGTGTTAACAACATTCATCCATTTAGTTGTGTTATTCATGCAATACATAATATTTTAAAAGAATACATGCACTGGAAATGATGAACCATCAATGTACATTAGAAATCATCTTCTTCATGTTATGAATCATGCCAAAATAGATCAATATCTAGAATCAAAGTGCAATAAAGTGTAGTTTGGAAGAGATATGTTGTTCAGTGGTAAATGAGATGATGACATGTGGAAAATAGAATCAAATGGTAATGATATACTTCCCCACTAAACTAAAGATATTTTAGGTTCATGAAAATGGGAAAGGAAATGTAACATGGTGAGGGAATTTTCCAAGTTCATTCAATTCTAGCATTCAAGGAATTACATGTTTAATATTAGAAAACAACATACCTCCACTTACCCAAAAAGTTGATGAACTATGCAATAGGAATGTGGCTGATGCTTGTATTGGATCACGGATTGTCAAGTGAAGGAAAATGAACTTCTTGGTTGTAGGAGTCAAAAGATGAAAGTCGAACTGTGGTACGCTCACATGGCTAGAAGTATGTTGTTGCAAACTATTGATGGTGTCATGGAAAATTATATAGTCTCCACTTGCTACAAAACTCGATGGTACAATTCTAGTCATGTGAATAAATGTGTCGATGTCGAGCATGAAAATAAGTCATTGGATTACCATCCATTGATGGATGTCATTAACCAATGTGAGGAAATCTCACCATTCATGTCAGTGAGTACCAAGGTACCTAAGTACATCTTGTAAAGTGTGAATGAATGAGTTGATGATGAGCCACTTGCAATATCTAACAATAAATGGATATTAATGTATTCCCATGATTGTCAGCGAGAGAAATTTCCATTAAGGCATGCAAGCCTCAAGGTACTCAAAAGGAACTATACTCTCTATCCCAAATGTGCTGAGGTCGATGGGGAAAGAATTTTTGAAAGGTGGGCCTTAAGGAATCCCACATCAGTCAACGTGAGTTGTACAAAATTATTGGTAGGACTATAGATGAAATATCTCACAGTGAAACAATTTTTATGGCAAGGAAAATAAGTCACTGTAGTCATGGAAAGGGAGCTTGATGGTTTTATTCATAAAGAAAAAATGAACGGAAAGGAGGCAAAGGATGTATGAGACTCAGAAATATATAAAATGTGGGAATTCATGAGGTAGTAGTGATGGATAAAAAGTTTCATGTCGACTACATAGGAAATGACGAATGTGACTCCAACATGTATGACTATTGGGCTTAGAAGGAGGGTGGTATGGAAATATATCATGACATAATTTGTTTCTTGAAAGTTTTTTTATGGAGGAAAAATGGTATGACATGTGTGATGGAAAGATCAACTCCTTCAACCTGTCAATGAACCATGCTTTTCTAAAACATTTTGTGATTATTGAAAATCACTTTTGCCTGAACAAGTTTTCAGGATCGTCTTCGAACCTACTGCTGTGACGCACAATTTTCTTCACTGGTTCTTGTTTTGAGTGAATTCAATAATCAATTTAGTGTAAGAAATGAAATCATGATATTAATATTGTTTTCAGGAAGTTTTCGTGATCCATTTGAAAATTTGTAAAAAAAAAAATTAAAATTTTTTAGTTTTTACAATTTTTAGTTTTATTTTTTATGGCTTTTATTTTTTTTATGTTACCTAAAGTTTTTATTTTATTTTTCTTTTTGTTTTTTTTAAGTTTTATCATTTTCTAATTGCTTTCTTTATTGTTTGATTCCTATCTACTCTAAAATGATCAATATAGCCACCATGAAATCTAATATTTTTTTATGTTATCCAAATAAAAACAGTAGTGCCAATACAAATGTAAAGGAATGAAAACTTGGGGATTTTACCACATTGCTAATATCCAATCCCCATGGGAAAAGACTCCCAATAATTTTTCCACTAGTTATTAATCCAGCAACCCGGGAATGGAGATAACTTCCAATCTTTTGAATTTCAATCAATACATAGCGTTGTTTGGCTTCCATTGTCTCTTTACCTGCATTCAAAATACATTAGAAAAATGATAATAAGGGTAAAATCATGAAGATGGGTAACACTTTTGCTTGTTTTATGACAAAAAAAACTGTATTTTCACAAGTTCTTCAACTTCCGGCATACAAACGTATTTTTTTTATTTAGAATTTTACTTTACAGTAAAAACAAAACTTGTGAATAATTTTGTTATATTTCTAATGACTATTTTTCAATTTTTTTATTATCAAGATTTGATATGTCAATTTGAAAATTGTTTAACAATATGTTCCTCAAACATGAAAGGAATGATAATGAGTTATTGTTTTCCACAACAATGTATCTATTATTAAACTTATGTTTTTAAGAAATGAAATATACTGCAACAATCTACAAAGACTCTATTTTATTATGACTATAATTTTGAATCTAACGGATGAATATTATAATTTCTAGAATTTTGTTAAGTTGACCAAGATGAAAACGTTGCATATTTTAAACACGTGTTTTTCTACACTTTGTATCTATCTTAATTTTTACTTAAAAGTAAAATCTAAAAATACCCTTTTGAAGAGAATAGTTTAACAATTATGAATATAAATTTTCCATAATTTTCGGTTGTATATTTTTAGAGATATGGATTTTTCATTTCACCGAATCATAATCTCACCTAAAAATATTATTTAGTGATTTTTTTATAAAATTAAATAAAATTAGATAAAAGAAATGAAAATGAAAACAAATTATACCCAATGAAAGTAGATTCAATTTCAAAATTGTTGGTATCATTTCTCAAACTAAATTCTGAGTATTTGTAGGAGTCCGCTACCTCCAAAGATGAAGTAAGATGGAGAGAATTTGCAGTTTCCTGCAAACAATCCCATTTTCAAGTTTTCAGACGAAATATTCTTTCGGCCGAAACCTAGTTTTTAATGGAATCCGTTAAAAATAAATGTTTCGGCCGAAAAGTCTTTCGGCCGAAATACGCTTACCACGGGAAAATAATTCATCCAAAAAATGTTGCACATGAATTTCGAGGGCACCATTAAATTTGACGTGAAAATTTTTCGGCTGAAAAATATTTCGACCGAAAACAACATTTGTTCGGCCGAAAAATTGCTACTAGAAATTTTGGAGACCCGATTGTCACGAAAGTGTTACCCAGATTCATGATTTTACCCAATAACTTAAATCCGATTAAAGCAGAAAGGTTCCATCATCATCATAACATTACAAGGAAAGAATTAATAGATTGTGATGTTGTCGAGCAAATGTAAATTATTTTTATTTTGTTTTCCCCATCCTCCAAGTTTCCATACTATCATGGGTTGAACTCTATATATTTTCGATATGCACTCTGTAGTTTGTCCAAAAACATTTGCAACTATTTGAGGCCACAATGGAGAGCTCACACCACCACCAACCAATCAAAGGAAAAATAACTGCTAGAATCACGTGAAGCTTGGCAGGTGAAGAGGCATTATTGTAGAAATCACTTCGAAGTAATGCGTGCAAGATGCCACGGAAAGTAGAATTGGTCACAACTTCTTGATTGCAGAAACATAAAGGGTTTGTATGATGAGTAATCTAACACAATTCTTAGGTTTCTTAAAACATTGCAAGAACTATGTAATGTACCCCAAATTTCCCAAATAATAAAAAAATTTACTAGGGGACATTAAAGCTCCTTGACTCTTCAATATTTGATCAAAACCATAACTTTATTCCTTTATTATATGAAGAATAAATTTATCATCATTGTTGGATTAGAATCATGCACTTATTTGTAATTAAGAGAATTGCGATCAGGGTTGTCATAGCCCTTAGAATAACTACAATGTCTATGTTAAGTCATGGTATCCAAAAAAAATTACAGTGCATAATAAACTATAGACTATAGACTAACATATAGTCAGTCCATAACATTTTCACTATCCAATATGATATACATTACTTACAGTATCGACTATAGTATGAATACCATAACACTAATGCTATATATATATATATATATATATATATATATATTGTTACCATATAAACCAACATATGGAAACCTTAACACTAACCCTATCCATATCAATATATATATATATATATATATATATATATATATATATATATATATATTCGTTTAACATATGGCATAAATCTTAACCATGACATTATCTATCGTATATCATACAGACTACGATAACAATAACACTATTCCTAAATTTTATATCGTTATCATATAACAATCCACCACAATGTATTTTATATCATAGTGCATCGAAGAGTTTCTATACAAAAAATGTAAATATTGTTACATAGGGATTGTTATATGGTTGTCATACCAATGAAGGATTTGATATAGTGTATCAAACATACACCATAGAACTTCTGGCTTTGGTCTAGTGCCATGAACATAACCTATTCCTAACAATGTTAAACCATACCCGACTAGTGACATGGCCCAACATTTAATAGGTTCAAAACCATTTTAATGGTGGAATTTAGAGCGGTCATGTGGTCATTTACCTCTGGCTATTTCATTAATGGGGAGTCATGTATCATACCTCCCAAACTTGACAGTTAGGCAGTCACACCCAATGTGGGCTCACCATATCCATGGCTTCACATGGAATGACACAGGCTGTACCCAACAACCATTACTCCTCTTTCTGAGGACTTTGAGGTCACCATCATTCATTGTTTTCCCCCTTTGGTTCTAAATTCAAGTTTTTTCTCTACATTTTTTTTGCAACACGGCTTACGAGCAATAGGGAGGTTTGGCTCCTTGGTCCTGTAATATTTTCTTCTCTGCGTGGAGGTTTGGCTCCTTGGTCTTGTAATATTTTCTTCTCTGCGTTTCCAAACCTATCTGTGTGCTTTGCTGAGATTCCGCTCTTGGGTTCTGTAACAAGTTTTATTTTTTTCCCCCATGTTGAAACAAGATCGGTGTGTGATGAAGAAAAACCACAATGCAACTCGGGGTTCTATGTGCACCAAGGTAAGTAACGGTTTCGTTATTCATGACCTCTGTGTGAAGTGTTTCATGAATAAATCATTTGTTTTCATCAAATGTATAACTCTATTTTAGGATTTACAAGTATTTTCATTACGCCTTCATATGTATTTTTCCTCCCAGAGTTCCTCTGTTCTTAAGGTTACGGGACTGGTGGTTTATTAAAATTTTCCTCGGTTGACTATTTTTCTTTTTCCCCATACCTGTTATGGTTATTTAGTGCCCCGAAACTTTTTAAGGGTCGAAGCTTGGTCTATCTCCTTCCACCGTTATAACCCTAATAATTCTGGAACTTGTCCTAAAAATTATGAGACTTACTATGTTGACTGTTATTATCCTAACTTGTCTATTGTCAAACTTTGTAGGGGATTTTCCTTTTTACCATCTACGCATATGTATATATTCATTAATCTTATGTGGAAATTCGTCAATTATATTCTAGGTAATATAAATCCTCTGTTCATAAATTTCACTCTGTGTATTATACA
>ML782820.1:260918-292721 GCA_009831015.1 Picea engelmannii
ATGACAAATAGGAACATACAATCATTTCTATCATCTCTTTTGCATGAACACATATATATGTATATACAGTGGTTCATATATGTATAACCATATTAAATGATTAAGAGGAACATACAATAGTATTGTTATTTCTGTATAGATGAGCATATACATATGTATATATACCATCATCAAATTTCAATTTAAAATAGTATAGTACCCTTGAACTATAATAAACCATCACATTCCTAACCAATAGTAATCAAACATAATATCGACAAAGAATGCAAGTAAAGATACATATTTGACCCTGATGTTGAAATACAAATGGAACAACCACATTCCACCCAATTGTAGAATAGAACAACCAAGTTCACTTGCCCTATTCACCCCCTAGCCTGACCATGAGTCCATAAGGGAAAATTGAATGATCATCTTTAGCTACAATTACCATCCACAGATAAGAAATTATTTTTCCTCAAACTCAAAGTTCTCATAACAACAAATATTTTTCCTTTCTCCAACACACTAAGTAGTGCCTAACCTCCTCCATATGTTGTTTTTATATGCATTCGCTACCTAGGTCTTTCCTTCCCTCCTTGGAAAATTTGCATTTTTACAAATACCTTATTTTTAGGGGATGCTAGTGGTCAAATTCCACATTTTGCACTTGTAAAAATCAGCCTTGAGGCAACTCAAACCTGTTCTCCACTCATAGAGTCATGATGAGGTATTTTTAACCTGGTTGTTCCATTTGTCTTCCAAAATTTAATTTATAAAAAGATTGTCTTTCACATGTGTCACAATAAAATAGGTTAGTTGGGAAAGTCAAATATTTTCCCATCAGTCATCAAATATTTAATTACAATAATAATAATTCCAAATTTTGATTTTCCATAAATGGAAAATAATTTCCAAATCCAAATTTTTCAAAAACAGAAATTTATTCCAAAGTTTACTTAGAATTCAATATTCTAAAATTTTGGGGAAATTACATCCTCTTCCCCTTAAGTACAACATTGTCCTCAGTGTTCATTCCTCTCTCGAAATAGGGTTGGATAATATTTCTTCAAATCTTCCTCCAATTCCCAAGTGGACTCCTAAGGGATAAAGTGCTTCCATTGCACTTTTACGTGAGCGATGGCTTTGTTTTGTAGTATTGTTACTTTCCTGTCCAGAATGCCCAGAGGTTCCTCTTGGAACTCGCCTTCTGGTTCCACCTGCACCATGTTCCAATCAATGATGTGATTAGGATCATGAATATAATTTTTTAATAAGGAAACATGAAGAACATTATGAAGTTTTAAATTTGCAAGAAGTGCTAGTTGATACGCCAATGGTCTAATTCGAGTTAAAATCTTGAAGGGGCCACAAAACCCTGGCACCAAATTTGAAAAATTTCCTAGCTTTAGAGAGCTTCTCCTTGCTTTGAATTACAGATATACATGGTCCCCAATTTGAAATTCTTGGCGTCTACTTTTTAAATCTGCGTAGCTTTTCTGTCGATCTTGGGCCTCCTTTAAATTATGTTGTACCCTTTTTACCATTTTCTCCATTTCCTAGAGCATTTCCTATCCCATCATAATCTCGTCAACTCGATTATCCTAGCTAATCAGATTTGTGCATTTCATTTCGTATAATGCTTCGAAGAGACTCATCTTGGTTGATGTCTGATATCCATTATTGTAAGCAAATTCAACTAAGTGTAGGTACTCGTCGCACTTAGGAATTCCATGTAATCTAAATATTTATTTCATAAAAATTTCAAAAATATTAATTTCTTTATAAGTAGACTTCACAGGTATAAAATGTGCATATTTGCTAAGTTTATCAATCACTACCATAATTGAGTCATTTTTCTTTTGATTCTTAGGCAAACCCGTGATGAAGTCCAATGAGATAATCTCCCACTTCCATTCGGGTATATGTAGGGGTTGTAGCAGACCAGCTGGATGTTGATGTTTAGCCTTTACCTATTGAAAATCTAATCATTTAGATACGTATTCAGTTGTTTCACTTTTTGATGCAGGAGCATCTACGACGTCATGAAGCGAGCCAGTGCGGGGATAAAGAGATACAGTTGGGCAGTGCCAGCACATACATTTTTGAATTACTTTGAAGATTGTTGCGCTGCCATTTAAATGAAGGCATTCAAAGCTGAACGCACTTGTATTATATTATAGATAGGAAGGCATTTAATAGTTTTAATGCTGTTAGATAGGAATTAACTGTAGATTAGACAGTTTTACTTTCGAGAGGGAAAACGGAATATAGGCACCCTCCTTTGTATTATTGATGATTGCCATTCATATATAGAGATGATTCAGCATTAGCATTCAGGAGCAAGGGAGAGCAACTCAGAGAACTTTTGAAGGATCCCCATGTACAGATATTGAATTAATAGTAAAGCTTTGATTCAATTCCATGGTTGTGATTATTCTCTGTGTGTTGTTGATATTATGTTGTTGCATATTTGCTTCTTGTTTTGCCTATTGTCTATATGTTGCATATGTGATTGCATGGCAGGTTCGAAATCTGAGGGAATGAGAGAATGAGTTTCAATCGTTTCTCTGTCTAAGCCAGGAGATTCCTGCATAGGGTGCAGTGGAATTCCTTCGCATAGAGTGCATTGAGGAGGCTGGATAGTTAAAATCTCATCTTAGGTTGCTCAGAAGATGTGTTGAGTTATTCAAACCGTGCAGGTGAAGAATAGGTCGAATTGAAGTCTCAAAGGAAATCCTGGGAAGAGGAGAACAGGAAAGCCTTGATTCAATTCCATGGATATGTTCATTCTCTGTGTGTTGTTGGCATTATGCCTTTGCATATTTGCTTCGGGTTACTTATTCCTTGCATATGCTGCGTATGTGATTTTATGGAAGAATTGAAGTCAGAGTGATTCTGAGTGGAAATTTGGTGAAGGCTTAGGAGGGAGAGTTCCTTACAAGTATTGTGGAACAGACCCAGGAGAAGCCCCGAACGGGAGAAGCTTTGGAGCAGGAGGACTCTTCAGGAGGAAGAGAATCGACGACTTGAACTCCTGGGAAAGAGTTAACCTTTAAGCGCAAGTAGAACCCAGTTGCCATCGCATATCGGCATATCGGGGTTGGCGAGTGGAAGATTTGCATGCATGTCGATATCGCGAGTAGCGATTTCCAGATTTTCCGTGGGAGCGTCTACTTTCGGAGGAACAGGTGGCACGTGATCTTGGGACATCGGGTCTTGGGAGTTGAAGGGCCAAGCAATTGGTGTCATAGGTCGTGAACTCGCGAGGGGACGAGATAGTGATACTCAGGTATCGACGACTCGGGCCTTGGAAGTCGAAGTGAAGTAAATCTGAACTCGGAAGAAGCGAAACCGCGAGATCACGAGATCGTGAGTCTCAGCATCTCGGCGCATCGGGTATCGGGAGTTGAAATCCTGAGTGGTTGGTAGCGCGAGAGGCGAATTTCCGATCCCCCAAGTAGAGGAAAAGAGGATAGAGAGGAAACTCCTATGGGTGACAAGAACTCTCGGGTAGAGTTGGAAGAGCATTGTTGTTCTTCGGGCCGAGGTTAGTGAAGGTCCTGTGGAGAGCGGCCGCCGTCGAGGGCAGACTTGCGTTAGTGTGGTATCAGAGCCCAAGATCTTGTCTGTATACTTCAAGTGAGAGGAGTGAAGGAGGAAAGGAAAAGCAATTTGATACTCACGACTTGCGTCAGTGTGGTATCAGAGCCTGATTGAGTTCTCTTTGTGAAGGTAACAGAGAGAAGCAGATTTCACAATGCCGCCCAGAAGAGAGAGGCAGTCACCTGATCGTGAGGACAGGGATGCCCGAAGAAGGGGTTGACTGGCAGGGAACCCAGAGATAGAAAGACAGATGCGAGATCTTTGAGCAAGGCTCGAGGAGATGGAGACTGCGTAGAGACGCAGAGTTGGCGCAGGAGAGTTCAACGATTCTGAAGTCGAAGAAGAAGCTGGACATGAGGCAGAAGAAGTCACAGCAGAAGATGCCTCAACAGAGAGGTTGATCAGAGCCATTTCCAGAATGAGCTCGAAGACGAAGATGGACATTCCCATCTATGAGGGAAGTCTAAATGCAGAAGATTTGCTAGACTGGATCCGAGCACTCGACACCTACTTCGATTACGAAGACATCAAAGAGGACAAGAAGATAAGACATGTTGTCACGAAGATGAAGGGACACGCAGCCTTATGGTGGGACGAGCTGGAGGCAGACAGACGTTCCAAAGGAAAACAGAAGATCAAAAGCTGGGATCGGATGATCGCCAAGATGAAGGTGAAGTTCATTCCGAGAGACTACCAGATCACACTGTTCAGGTGCATGCAGAACCTGAGACAGAAGTTGGTGACGGTGAAGGAGTACACCGAGGAATTTTGTAGGCTCAACATTCGAGAAGGTCATCGAGAGAGCGATGATGAAAAGGTGGCGAGGTATCTGAATGGTCTGAGATATGACATTCAGGATTAATTGAGCATGCTGACCATCTGCACAGTTGAGGATGCATACCAGATGGCTCTGAAAGCCAAAGAGAAGCTGAGCCGCAAGAAAGGACAGCGAGGGAGAGGCAGGAGTCAGCCCAGAGGCAAGGCGGTTACCCAAGAAAGAACTCAGAAGCCCAAGGAGGAATGACAGAAGCCTCAGGGTAGAGTATAGAGAGGTGGTACCTCATAGCAGAGGCAACCAAAAATTGAACAAAGGCAACAATATGCTGAGCCGAGGAGACCGCATACCGAGCAGGGTGGCGGATATGCTGACGCCAACGAAATTCCTCGTACCTGAGGTAGAGGTAGGGGAAGAGGTGGAATTATCACATGTTTTACATGTGGAAGAGACGGACATAAGGCCGTTGACTATCCAGAGAGGAAGATGGACGGAGGGAAATCTCACGTCGTTGAGGCGCAGCAGAGGCGTGATGTTGAGAGTGAAGATGCAGACAGCAGAAGTGGAAAGTCGCTGACAGTGCACAAAGTTCTCCTAAAACCTGAGAAAGAGGTGGAGGACACAGCGCAAAGATGCAGACTGTTCCGGACCACATGAAAGACCAAGGGATGGAAATGCAAGGTCATAGTGGACAGTGGCATTACTGAAATCTCATTTCATCCGAGATGGTGGAGAAGATAGAGCTGACAACAACTAAGCACCCGAGCCCATATAAGGTCTCGTGGCTATAGAAAGGACACCGGGTAAGTGTCACAAAACAATGCTTAGTTGAATTTAAAATGGGTGAATATAGAGATAAAATTATGTGTGATGTCATTCCCATGGATGTTTGTCATGTATTATTGGGTAGACCATGGAAGTTTGATAGAAATGTTGTTCATGATGGGAGAATGAACACATACACCTTGGAGAAGGATGGGAGAAAACACACACTGCTGCTAATAAAAGATAAGGTGGTTAAGCCGGACACGAGCAACACGATACTTCTCATGAGTGGGAAGGAACTTCTCATGGAGATCGAGAAGAATGAAGATCCACAATTCTTTGTTGTCAGGAAACCAAGAATTGTCCTGACTAGCACAAGAGTGGACGAGTTGCCGGAGGAGATTCAGGAACTGTTGGGAGAGTTCGTTGACATCATCGTGGATGAACTACCTCGTTCGTTGCCACCGGTGTGGAGTGTGAGCCACCACATTGACCTCATACCCGGAGCAAGTTTGCTGAATAAGGCAGCGTATAGGTTGACACCTCAGGAGAACGAGGAAGTCAAAAGGCAGGTACAGGATCTGCAGGATAAAGGACTAGTGAGAGAGAGTCTTAGTCCGTGTGCTATTCCGACAGTACTGAGTCCAAAGAAGGATGGAGGTTGGAGAATGTGTACAGACTCCAGAGCGATAAACAAGATCACCATCAGGTACAGATTTCCACTACCGAGAATGGATGACTTGATGGATTGCCTGAGTGGGGAAAATTATTTTTCAAAGATTGATCTCAAGAGCGGATATCATTAGATCCAGATGAGAGAAGGAGATGAATGGAAGACAACATTCAAAACAAACGAGGGTTTGTACGAATGGCTGGTCATGCCGTTTGGATTGACAAATGCGCCAAGCACTTTTATGAGGTTGATGAATGAAGTCCTGCGGGAATTCATTGGCAAATTTGTGGTCGTGTATCTAGACGACATACTGATATTCAACAAGACAAAGGCTGAACACTTGAGGCATTTAGCCATAGTGATGAAAAGGTTACAGCAGGAGAAGCTACTGATCAATTTGAAGAAATGCTCGTTCATGCAGACATAACTCATTTATTTGGGTTTTGTAATCTCGGTGAATGAATTGAAGATGGATCCTAAGAAGGTTGAAGTAATCCGGAATTGGCCATCGCCGAGAAATGTTTTTGAGGTAAGAAGATTTCACGGATTGGCTAGTTTCTACCGAAAATTCATTCGAAATTTCAGCGGAATTAGCGTAGAGATGATGGACACAGTGAAGAAGCGGCATAAAGTTTTTCATTGGACAACCGAGGCTGAGAAGAGATTCAATCTGTTGAAGCGGAAGATTACGGAACAGCCAATTCTGGTGCGGCCAGATTTTCAGAAGACCTTCCAAGTGAAGTGTGATGCCAGTGGGTATGCTGTTGGAGGGGTCTTGAGTCAGGATGACAGACCTGTTGCATACTACAGCGAGAAGCTGGATGATGCAAAGTTGAAGTACTCCACGTACGACAAAGAGTTCTATGCCATCATACAGGCATTAAAAAAGTGGAGGCATTACTTGATACCCAAAGAATTCATTTTGTACAACGATAATCATGCATTGCAGTTCGTGAGTCAACAGGAGAAGTTGAACCAGAAGCATGCAAGGTGGGTAGAGTACATGCAGAATTTCACGTTTGTGATAAAGCACATTTCGGGGACTGCGAACAAGGTGGCTGATGCTTTGAGCAGGAAATGTTTGGTGTTGCAGGAGTTCAAAGTCAAAACCTTGGGTTTTGAAAATCTGAAAGATATGTATATAGGTGATGCAGACTTCAAAGAAGCATATGAAGCAGCCAAGAACCCAGTTCTCAGAGATCGGAGCCCATGGATGGAATATATGATCCAAAATGGATTGTTGTTCAAAGGCAATCAATTGTGCATTCCGAATTGCTCCATGAGGGAGAATTTGGTGAAGGAAAAGCACAGCGGTGGTTTAGCAGGTCATTTTGGACATGACAAGACATTCGGCAAGCTGAGCGAATCATATTATTGGCCAGGCATGCGTGCATATGTAAAGCGATTTGTTGATAGATGCAGGATATGTCAACATGCGAAGGGCCGAAAACAGAACACAGGGTTCTATTAGCCGTTGCCCATACATGAGAGGCCATGGGAAGCCATCAGTATGGATTTTGTTTTGGGTTTACCGAGAACTCAATGAGGATTTGAGTCCATATTTGTGGTGGTGGACAGGTTTTCGAAGATGGCACATTTTATTCCGTGTCATAAGACCAGCGATGCGACCCACATCGCGAATTTTTTTTTCAAAGAGATTGTCCGATTGCATGGATTGCCGAGAAGCATAGTCTCGGATCGGGAAACAAAGTTCATAGGTCATTTTTGGAGGACGCTATGGAGGAAGTTGGGGACTGACTTAGCATTTAGTTCTGCATACCATCCGTAGACAGATGGACAGATGGAAGTCGTAAATAGAAGCCTGGGAGATCTATTGAGGAGTCTGGTGATGGAGCATCACAGCAGCTGGGATCAGATCTTACCACAGGCAGAATTCGCGTACAACGATTCGGTGAATCGAAGTACAGGTAAGAGTCCATTCCAAATTTTATATGGGACACAGCCGAGGGGAGTTTCTGAACTTAGGGAGTCAGAACAAGATGAAAGCAGTGCGAGAGCTGAGGAGTTCGCAGAGGCGATGCAAGAACTTCACATGCAGGTGAAGCAGCGATTGTAGAAATCGAATCAGGAATATAAGCGCAGAGCCGATCAACGAAAGAGGCAACTTCAGTTTGAAGTTGGGGACATGGTTCTGGCACACTTAAGGAAAAAAAGGTTCCCAAGGAGAACATATAACAAGCTCAAGATGAAGAAAATCGGGCCATGCAGAGTCCTGAGGAAGTTTGGAGAGAATGCATATGAGCTTGGGTTGCCAGAGGGCATCGGGATATCTCCGATTTTCAATATTTCAGACTTATACCCATACAGGGCTGATGAAGTAGGCACTGGAATTGAGGAACCAGTGATCCAATGGAAGAAACAATTACCAGTCGCACAGAAACCGCAGATGGAGTGCATACTGGATAAGCGAGCAGGAAAGAAGACCAGAAGAAAGAAATATTTTGAATACCTGGTGAAATGGAAGAATCACCCAGTGGAGGATGCCAGCTGGGAAACAGAGGCAGTCAGACAGAAGCATGGGCATACTGTGCAGGAGGTCATGGACAGGAGCCCATGAAATCTTTTGAGCTGAGGAGTATGATGCAGGAGCATCTACGACGTCATGAAGTGAGCCAGCGCGGGGATAAAGAGATACAGTTGGGCAGTGCCAGCCCCTACATTTTTGAATTACTTTGAAGATTGTTGCGCCACCATTTAAATGAAGGCATTCAAATCTAAACGCACTTGTATTGTATTATAGATAGGAAGGCATTTAATAGTTTTAATGTTGTTAGATAGGAATTAACTGTAGAATAGACAGTTTTACTTTCGAGAGGGAAAACGGAATATAGGCACCCTCCTTTGTATTATTGATGATTTCCATTCAGATATAGAGATGATTCAACATTAGAATTCAGGAGCAAGGGAGATAAACTCAGAGAACTGTTGAAGGATCCCCATGTACAGATATTGAATTAATAGTAAAGCTTTGATTCAATTCCATGGCTGTGATTATTCTCTGTGTGTTGTTGATATTATGCTGTTGCATATTTGCTTCTTGTTTTGCCTATTGTCTATATGCTGCATATGTGATTGCATGGCAGGTTCGAAATCCGAGGGAATGAGAGAATGAGTTTGAATCATTTCTCTATCTAAGCCAGGAGATTCCTGTATAGGGTGCAGT
The DNA here is from genome assembly GCA_009831015.1 of Picea engelmannii. Lineage (NCBI taxonomy): Eukaryota > Viridiplantae > Streptophyta > Pinopsida > Pinales > Pinaceae > Picea > Picea engelmannii. The sequence goes on from ML782820.1 coordinate 269,901, forward strand.
GGAATTCCTCCGCATAGAGTGCGTTGAGGAGGCTGGACAGTTAAACTCTCATCTTAGGTTGCTCAGAAGATGTGTTGAGTTATTCGAACCGTGCAGGTGAAGAACAGGTCAAATTGAAGTCTCAGAGGCAAGCCTGGGAAGAGGAGAACAGGAAAGCCTTGATTCAATTCCATGGATATGTTCATTCTCTGTGTTTTGTTGGCATTATGCCTTTGCATATTTTATTTGGGTTACTTATTCCTTGCATATGCTGTGTATGTGATTTTATGGAAGAATTGAAGTCAGAGTGATTCTGAGTGGAAATTTGGTGAAGGTTCAGGAGGGAGAGTTCCTTACAAGTATTGTGGAACAGACCCAGGAGAAGCCCCGAATGGGAGAAGCTTTGGAGCAGGAGGACTCTTCAGGAGGAAGAGAATCGACGACTTGAACTCTTGGGAAAGAGTTAACCTTCAAGCTCAAGTAGAACCCAGTTGCCATCGCATATCGGCATGTCGGGGTTGGCGAGTGCAAGAGTTGCATGCACATTGATATCGCGAGTAGCGATTTCCATATTTTCCGTGGGAGCGTCGACTTTCGGAGGAACAGGTGGCACGTGATCTCGGGACGTCGGGTCTCGGGAGTTGAAGGGCCAAGCAATTGGTCTCATAGGTCGCGAACTCGCGAGGGGACGAGATAGCGATACTCGGGTATCGGCGACTCGGGCCTCGGAAGTCGAAGTGAAGTAAATCTAAACTCGCAAGAAGCGAAACCGCGATATTGTGAGATCGTGAGTCTCGCCATCTCGGCGCATCGGGTATCGGGAGTTGAAATCCCGAGTGGTTGGTAGCATGAGAGGCGAAGTTCCGATCCCCCGAGTAGAGGAAAAGAGGATAGAGAGGAAAGTCCTGTGGGTGACAAGAACTCTCGGGTAGAGTTGGAAGAGCATTGTTGTTCTTCAGGCCGAGGTTACTGAAGGTCCTGTGGAGAGAAACCGCCGTCGAGGGAAGACTTGCGTCACTTTTCATGTTAGGCTAATAAAACAAATTTTTTAAGGCTCTTATCATTTTCTCGTATCCTGGATGACCAGAATATGTCCTTTTGTGAAATTCGTCAAGCGTTGTTGACTTTAAATAAATAGAATTAGGTATGTATAGCATGTTTTTGAACCTTAGCAGTCCAGTTTGATCCAAACTCAAATATGTTTTGCCCAGTTTTTTAGCATTTACTTGTAATTCTATTGTTGTTTTGATGTATTTTTCGTCATTATAGCTTGCATATTTTATTGTTTGTTTGATGTTTTTTTCTTCTTTGCTAACACTTATCTCAAAAGGTCTCTTATTCCTATGACTTAGGGCATCTGCAACTTTTTTTTCTTTTCCTTTGATGTGTCTTGCTTCGAAATAAAATTTACTTAAAATGGATAGCCACCTCTCTTGCCTTGCATTGAGATCTAGTTGACTGAATAAAAAATTTACACCACTGTTGTCAGTGAGTAATAGAAAATTTCTCCCCATTAAATAATGTTGCCACATTTTCAACACATGAATTACGACTGCTAACTCTAAATCATGTGTAACTTAATTCCATTCATGTTCTTTTAGTTTACGTGATTCATAAGAGATGACATGTCCATCTTGTGTTAGGACACCTCCCAAGCCTTCTTTTCTTGCATCCAGACAAACTGTAAAGTCTTTATCAAGATCCGCTACCCTTATAATAGGTTTTGTAGTTAACAGTCCTTTTAGCTTATCAAATTTGTCCTGACACTTTTATGTCCAAGTAAATCTTATTCTCTTTTTCCGTAGATATCTAATTGGATATGCGATCTTAGAAAATACTTCGATAAATATTCGGTAATAATTGGTAATTCGAATGCATGATTGAATGTCTTCTACATCCTTAGGGATAGGCCATTCCATAATATATTTTCCTTTCTCTAGATAAACTAAAAGACCCTCTTTGGATATCACGTGTCGTAGGTATTGTATCCTTCTTTGGTAGAAGTCGCACTTATCAAACTTCACATACAACTTGTGTTTCCTTAAGGTATGCAATACTATTTTCATATGTTCTTCATGTTCTTCTTTCGTTTTCGAGTAAACTAAAATATCATCGATAAACACCAATAAAAATTTATCTATGTATTGACTGAATATACTATTCATCAAACACATAAAGGTTGTTGGTGCACTAGTAAGACCAAACAGAATTATGAAAAACTGATAGTGTCTGTATCGTGTTCTAAATGTTGTTTTATTTATATCTTCGTCCTTTATTCTGACTTGGTGATAACCAGACTTTAAATATAACTTAGAGAAGATGTTTTCTCCTCCCACTTGGTCAAACAGGTCGGTATTTCTGGGTAAAGGATACTTCTTCTTGATCTTCATATTATTTAGTTATCGATAATCAATGCATAGTCTGAAAGTCCCCTCTTTCCTTTTAACAAAAAGAATATGTGCTCCCCAAGGAGAGACACTTGGTCTGATATATTATTTATCTAACAGTTGTTCTAGCTGAATTTTCATCTTCGTTAATTAGGGTAAACTCATACTATAAGGTTCCTTAGATATCGGGGCAAATTCAGGTAATAGATCGATAGAGAAATCTTTCTCTCTTCTTTGAGGTAGTTCTAGTATTTCATCCACAAATACATATCTAAACCCATGTAGGACTGAAAGTCCTATAAACTGAGTTTGTTTTCCTTTTCTAACAGTTTGTTAATTGAATAGAATAAACTTGGCAACCTTTGTTCATACATATCTTAAACTACAGGGATTATATCTACCTAACCGAAATTAGTTTTTGGATCCCTTGTATCATCCTAACTGTGTTGTTTTCGTCTTTGTAAGTAAGTGGCATTTTGTAACAGTTTAAAATTACTTATGTTTATCTAACCAATCCATTCCAATGATTATATCGTAAGATCCCAAAGGTAAAATGTTCATATTTAACTTTGTGCTTTGACCATCTATGTTGAGTTCACATTTAGGAATAAAATCCGTTACTTTTCTCTTGGTCCATGTTGCTAACTGTACTAACCAGGACTTAGCATGCTTTACTTTCTTGAGTTTTCTTAATTCAACTAGACCAAGAGTAACATAACTCAGACTAGCTCTTGGGTCAATTAATATAGAAATGAATGGATTTTCCTTCAACCTTAATGATAGTGTATTGGTGATCAACTTGCCTACCATCCACAGCTGCATTATTTTTGCACACACTTATGCCCATATCTACTACTTTAGAAGCTTCTTCTAGGTTATGGACTGTATTTCTTGCTGTGGAAATTAAGCATGGAAAACTCCTCCTCAAGTGAGTTTCTCCACACTCTCAACACTTTAATGGTTCTCTCGGGTTCTCCCTAACTTTATTGAGTCCCAGACTAACTAGTCTACCTCCCCCTTGAGCACTCTAGGTGCTGGAGTGATAGTCTTTCTTTTGGAAACCTTTTTCCATATTCCAGAAAGGGGTTGGTTGGAAGCCTTTATTTCACTGATTCATTCAGTCTTGTTTCTTGTCCTTCCATGCCTTGGCAATTTTAGACCTATGGTTGTACTTACCATAGCACATCCGAGCCTTTCTAAACAATTCGTTTAAAGTCTTGGGGTTGTCAAATTCAATTATGTCTTTGTACGACTTTGGTAGACAACTTAAGAATCATTGTATCTTTACTTTGTCTTCCTTGATGTCTGGTACAAATCTCAAGAATTCAAGAAATTTATTGCTTAGATCATCCATGGTCATTTGTTTGAGTCTTAGGTCATAAAATTCCTTTATCTTTCTTTCAGAATAGCTTTCTGACAAATATTTCTTCTTGAAATATTTCTTAAAATCTAATCATTCCATTTGTTTCTCTTTCAATCACTTATCCAATTTCAGGTCTTGCCACCAGATACTTGCTTTTCCCTTCAAGTTGTAAATGGTCATTCTAAATTTCATATTACTAGAGTAATTGTAGATCTAGAAGTATTTATTTACATCTAGTATCCATGCTTCATCCTCTACACTCGTCCTTAATTCTCCATCAAAGGTGGATGGTTTTATTTTCTTGAATTCATCTTCGAGGTGATCTACTTTTTTTCTTTTTCTTCTTGTAGTTGTTTTCTTTCTTTCCATCGTGTGCATTCAAAAGAACTGTTCTTGTTTTTTGTTTCATGACAAGAGTTTTTAGAGGACCGTTTGTTGACTACTCCTCTTTTTCATTGTCCTTTGAGATCGTTTTTGTTACTATACTATGCATCGAAATTTCATTTATTTCTAACTAGTCTTCCTATGCCTTTTTCATCTTTTGATTATATGCATTAAACACTTATAATTCCACAATAAGGTTCTTCATTGTTTCCAAAACCTGGGTGGATCAACTTCCTTCGCTGTTATGACCAGGTTCTTTAGGAAGTCCTTGATTAGTATTCTCTTCAGGGCTTATCTCTTCTTCATTTTGTATTGACATTATTACAACATACCAACAATTTTTCTATTTGTAACAATAAACATATTTGTTAGTTTTTTTTCTTTAAAACAGAAATAAAAACTTTAAATAATTTGGTCTTTCCCTCAGGTCCAAGTGTTGTAACCTTCACCTATGATATCATATGTAATGTACCCCAAATTTCCCAATTTTTTTTTTTGGTTAGGGGACATTAAAGCTCATTGACTCTTCAATATTTGATCAAAACCATAACTTTATTCCTTTATTATAATCATAGTAAATTTATCGTCATTGTTGGATTATAACCATGCACTTATTTGTAGTTAATAAAATTGTGACCATGGTTGTCATAGCCCTTATAATAACTACCATGTCTATGTTAAGTCATGCTATCCAAAAAAGATTACAGTGCGTAATAAACTATAGACTATAGACTAACATATAATATGTCCATAACATTTTCACTATCGAATATGATATACATTGCTTACTGTATCGACTATAGTATGAATACCATAACACTAATGTTATTCATATCAATATATATATTATATATATATATATATATATATATATATATATATATTGTAATGATCCCAGGCCATTATGAAAGGATCATCATGGTTTTGGTGTCTTTTTAAAACTTTTTCTGAGTGAGGTATTCCGTCAAACACTTTGTTTTCCTACTTGTTTAAATGTGTTTACTTGTTGAATGGCCTCTTGATTTCGGACTTAGGGTTTGCTGATGTGTTTATATGTGTGTATGCAACAAATAAGAAGAAGAGACAACCATGGAACATATCTCAACCATATGCAATATGATAGACAAGACAAAACATCTCAAATAGCTTTTATTCATAAGATAGAGAAACCTGCTACAATGAAGATACCGATCTGGAATGCTCAACAGATGGCCAAGAAGATAAACAATAGAGCTGCTACAAAATGCTCTAATAGAAGACTCCAACATGCCTCCAAAGGCTGAATACACAATGAATACTGAATACAATAGATCTGGACTGTGAGAATGCTAAACCCCCAAGCTGGAAGGTGCCACACTTTGCAGAATGTTGAAGCCCTCAATAATTCAGCCCTACTGCCAAAAGTTTCCAATCACCCTAAGAAATATGTCAACTGATAGATCAGGAAACTGTAAGGACAACCCAGGTGTCCAAATCTCCAAATCCACTCTCAAACTCTATAGATCTGACTCCTCCATTGAATGGTGAGCCCCACTGGATGACTGAAGTGCTAGATAATTCATCCCTGCTAAAGGAGGCCTCCAAATGCTTTGAAACTGCCCAGGAATATAGATCGGGACACTACAGGTAACTAGGTGAAGTATTAGGGTCATATCTGAAGTGTAACCCCTCCAAACTGACCAGATCTGAATCTCAAAAATGCCCTCCTTCTCTTCAATTCATCCCACTGCTCTACGACATAATCTGAGCCATAAACTCCCTCAGAAAGCACTAGGAATGATGGTGGAGACCCTGCAAGAAGAAACCAGGTGATAGAATCTCCAAAAGCCCTGCCAATCACCTACAGTGAACTTCCCTCAATGGATGGTGCGCTCCCCTTGCTGGAAACACTCAACTAGTGCGCCCTCTCTCTATCTGCACAAGTAACTGATGTGGAATCCTCCTACAACTGAGTATATCTAGAACTATAATTGTGTGGGAGCGTATTGCATCTTTGATACCAAGCTTAGGACAACCTAGGTGGAATCTTTCACCACCGAATCGTCCTCTAGGGTTTGTTAAGTCAAAACCCTCAAAACCCCCAATGTTGGGCTTACTAGCTAGAAGCCAGATATCAAAAGATAAACATACATCAATAAATGAGAAGAGGCCCTTGCCTTTCCTTTATACTTTTGTCTCACCTCGTCCCTCCAAAGTGACTTTCATTTTATTAATATTTAATTAATTAATTAAATCACTTTAATTAATTAATTAACCTTTTTATCTCTCAAAAGATCCTTATCTCTCCTTGTGGCTTCCATGGAAACTGAAAGTCACTTCTAGCCATCCCATCTTGTAGTGTTTCTCATCCCGATTCTAATGAGCTATTACATTGAGAGGTTTGTCCAAGTAATGTGCCCAAAATGACCTCTTCAGTGATTTCAATTAACTTATAGCACAAAATAGTCAAAATCATGGAAATCGTCGGAATGAAACGAAACCAAAGCCAACCTGTGCGGAATGGCTCATAATGGTGGAATATGATGATCAATGCAATCTGGACCCCACAATGCCTCTCAAATACCCTTGTACTCGCTATAACATCCATCTGGCTACTCTGGTCATCATAAATCTCTGCACTGTGATGATGTCCCAAAGTGGGGACATCACATATATATATGGGATAAATCATAACCATGACATTATGTATCATATATCATACAAAATATGATAAAAATAACACTATTCCTAAAGTTTATATCGTTATCATATAACAATACACCACAATGTATTTTATATCATAGTTCGTCGAAGAGTTTCTTTTCAAAACATGTAAATATCGTTACATAGGGACTGTTATATGGTTTCCATATCAACGAAGACTTTTATATAGCGTACGAAACATACACCATAACACTTATGGTTTTTCTCTAGCGCCACAAACATAACCTATTCCTAACAACGTTAAACCCGACCTGACTAGTGACATGGCCCAACATTGAATAGGTTCGAAACCATTTTAATGGCGGATGTGAGATCAGTATTGTGGGCATTTAACTTTGGATATTTCATTAATGAGGAATCATGTATTGTACCTCCCAAACTTGACACTTAGGTTGTCTCACCCAATGCGGTCTCACCATCTCCATGGCTTCACATGGAACGACATAGGGTACCCAACAACCATTACCCCTCTTTGTGAGGCCTTCTAGGTCATCATCGTTCATTGATTTCCCACTTTGGTTCTGTCTTCAAGTTTTTTCTCTGTGTTGTTTTGCAACGCCACCTGTGCACAATAGGGAGGTTCAGCTCCATGGCCCTATAAGAGTTTTTTCTCTACTTTTGCAACCCTATCGATGCACTTTGGTGAGGTTCGTCTCCTGGGTTCTATAACAAGTTTTTTTATGGTCTCCGTGTTGAAACAAGACCGTTGCACAATGAAGAAAAAAAACAATGCAACTCAGGGTTCTCTGCACACCAAGGTAAGTAACAATTCCATTAGTCATGACCTATGTGTGAATTGTTTCATGAATAAATCCTCTATTTTCATGCAATGTAGAAATTTGTTTTAGGTTTTACAAGTATTTTCGTTGAGCCTCCCTATGTATTTGTCCTCCCAGAGTTCCTTTGTGCTTAAGGTTACGGGACTGGTGGTTTATTAAAATTTTCCTCGGTTGACTATTGTTCTTCTGCCCCATAATTGTTGTGGTTCCTTAGTGGACCGAAACATTTTAAGCATAGAACCCTGGTCTATCTCCTTCCACCATTATAACCCTACTAGTTTTGGAACTCGTCCTAAGAATTCCGAGACTTACTATGTTGATTGTTATTGTCCCAACTTTTCTATTGTCAATCATTGAAGGGTATTTTCCCTTTTACCATTTACGCATATGTACATATTCATTAACCTTCTATGTAAATTCCTCAATTACATTCTGGGTAATATCAACCCTCTCTTTGTGAATTTCATTATGTTTATTATACAATAGTTATTTATATATACAAATATCACCCCATGTTCGTAATTGTCATTCTGTGTATTATACAACAAGTACAAATATGGTAAAAATTAACCCTCTGTTAATTCATAAGTTACTTCCTATGTATACATACAACGATAAAATATACGGCCACATCAATCCTCTGTGGGAAAGTCCAAAATTTTGTCCTTTGTAAAATTATATTAACACTGTGTAATCATAAAGTGTGCTCTCTATAATTATTTTGGCACTTTGTGGAATTCGTAATTAGTCCTCTATGGAATTTGTAGATATTCTTTGTGTACAAGCATCTAACGATTCACAAATACACTCTGCATAAATGTATACTCTGTGGAAATTTTAAAATATGCTCTTTATAAATATGTATAGCAAGAGTTAACACTTTTCTCATAAGTTACATTCTTTTCTTCATACATCAAATATATGGGGCAATATTAACCCTCTGTTTCCTAAATTACATTATGTGTTTTATATATAAAATATCTATATGGAAGAATTAACCCTCGGAGGGAAAGTCATGTTTTCTTCCTATGTAATTAAAATTCGTATCAGTCCCTTTGTGGCTAATTCATGTCTGCATCGTTAGAATTTTAACCTCCGATTTTGGTTCTTTCCATATGTTACTATGAACTTAGACCTTTAAAATATTTACCATTCTCTAATTTCTATTTAGGTTTTAAAAATCTATTGTGATTTAACACATGTTACATCTTATGCTCCTCTTTAGGGTTTAATGGTCTAAGGTGAAAATACACAGGGTTTTGGAGAATACGTGCATCCTTTTAATAAATCTGTGCTAGTTATTTACTTTCACTTTCTTTGTTTATAAGTGCAGGTTTAAACACAATTACATGAATTTAATGATGGGGCCTTTCTTTTGTTTTGTGAGGGTATCCATTAGTCAAAATTGGGTCCACTCCTCCTCCTCTTGGATCGTGGATAGATTGTCGCATAAGCACAAGTGGCGATCTGTCCCTTTTTCCAAACTCAAGATAACTATTGACTTGAATTATTATTAATAATTAATTTCCACTGAACTACTACTATAGTTTACGAAACTCTAATCTTTCTTCTTTTGCAGGTTTATAAAATCGAGGGAAGTGGAAAAAGAAACGCCTCTTTCTCGAGAGGTAATCGAGTTATGATCTAGGAATAAATATTTTATGCGTTATTCTTAGATTTTGTCTACAATACAAGTGGTGATGGAGTCTTTTGGCTATGGTACTCCACTGTAATATTTTTACCATCATCAATTGAATAAACAGTTTGTTTTGTAAATATTTTGAACAAGGTTCATTGAATGTAACAACTACTTTTGCAATACATTTGTAGACTACTGAAACACTATTTTTTGTGGTTATTTATAATATAAAGCATATATATGGATTGTTATTCGTTCTGTCTATTCTCTATGGTATTTCTACATATTTGAAACAATAATTCAACATATATCTAATTCAATGGTCAATAGGAATATAAAAATAGTTGTATCATACCTTTATGCATGAACACATATATGTATATACAGTCATTTATATATATATTAATGACCAATAGGAACATACAATCATTTCTATCATTTCTTTTTCATGAACACATATATATGTATATACAGTGGTTCATATATGTATTACCATATTAAATGATTAAGAGGAACATAGAATAGTTTTGATATTTCTATATAGATCAGAATATACATATGTATATATACCATCATCACATTTCAATTTAAAACAATATAGTACCCTTGAACTATAATAAACCAACACATTCCTAACCAATAGTAATAAAAAATAATATGGACAAAGAATGCAAGTCAAGATACATATCTGAACCTGATGCTGGAATAAAAATAGAACAACCATGTTGCACCCAACTGTAGAACAGAACAACCAAGTCACTTGCCTTATTCACCCCCTGGCCTGACCATGGGTCCATAAGGGAAAACTGAATGATCCTCCTTAGCTACATTCACCATCCACAGATAAAAAATTCCTTTGCCTCACACTCAGAGTGCTCATAACAACAAATAATGTTCCTTTCTCCAACATACTAAGCAACATGCTTCCTCCTCCATATGTTGTTGTTATATGCATCTTGTGCCTATATCTTTGCTTCCCTCCTTGGGAAATTCACAGCTTTACAAATCCATGATTTTTAGGGGCTTCTAGTGGTCAAATTCCACATTTTCCACTTGTAAAAATCAGCCTTGAGGAAAGTCAAACCTGTTCCCCACTCATGGAGTCATGGTCATCTATTTTTGACCTGGCTATTCCATTTGTCTTCCAACATTTAATTTATAAAAAGTTTGTCTTTCACATGTGTCAAAATAAAAGAGGTTAGTTGTGAAAGTCAAATATTTTCCCAAGAGTCATCAAATAATTAATTACAATAATAAAAATTCAAAATTTGGATTTTCCATGAATGGAAAATAATTTCCAGATCCGATTTTTCCAAAAAACAGAGTTTTATTCCAAATTTTACTTAGAATTTAATATTTTAAAATTTTGGGGATATTATATCCTCTCCCCCTTAAGTACAACATTTTCCTCAGTGTTCATTCATCTCTCAAAATAGGGTTGGATAAGAATTCTACAAATATTCGTCCAATTCCCAAGTGGCCTCCTGAGGGATAAAGTGCTTCCATTGCACTTTTACTTGGGCAATGGCTCTGTTTCGTAGTATCGTTTCTTTCATGTCCAGAATGCACAGAGGTTCTGCTTGGAACTTGCCTTTTGGTTCCACCTGCACCATGTTGCAATCAATGATGTGAGTAGGATCATGAATATATGTTTTTAATAAGGAAACATGATAAACATTATGAACTTTTAAATTTACACGAAGTGCTAGTTGATACGCCAATGGTCCAATTTGAGTTAAAATCTCGAAGGGGCCACAAAACCTCGGCACCACCTTTGAACAATTTCCTATATTTAGAGAGCTTCTCCTTGCTTTGACTTTCAGATATACATGGTCCCCAATTTGAAATTCCTGGTGTCTCCTTTTTAAATATGCATAGATTTTATGTCGGTCTTGGGCCTCCTTTAAATTTTGATGTACCCATTTTTACCATTTTCTCCATTTCCTAAAGAATTTTTGGTCCCATCATAAACCTATCAAATGTATTATCCAAGATAATCGAAGTTGTGCATTTCCTTCCATATAATCCTTCGAAGGGACTCATCTTGGCTGATGTCTGGTAGCCATTATTGTAAGCAAATTCAACTAAGTGTAGGTAATCCGCCCCTTATTTGGTTTCGTTCTCACATACATTTGTAACATGTATTCCACAATCTGATTCATTTGTTCAGTTTTCCCATTCGTTTGTGGATGGTAGCTTGTACTGAAATTTAGGTTAGTGTCCAATCCTGCAAACAATTCCTTCCAAAACTTTGACGTAAATTTGACATCTCTATCCGAGATCACCATCTTAGGAGTTCCATGTAATCTAAATATTTATTTCATAAAAATTTCAGGGATATTAATTCCTTTATAAGTAGACTTCATGCGTATAAAATGTGCATATTTTCTAAGTTTAACAATCACTACCATAATTGAGTCATTTTTCTTTTGAGTCTTAGGAAAACCTGTGATGAAGTCCAATGAGATGATCTCCCACTTCCATTCTAGTATAGGTAGGGGCTGTAGTAGACCAGATGGATGTTGATTTTCATCCTTTACATGTTGACAATCTAAGCATTTAGATAAGTATTCAGTTGTTTCATTTTTCATGTTAGGACAATAAAACAAATTTCTTAAGGCTGTTATCATTTTCTGGTATCATGGATGACCAGAATATGGCCTTTTGTGCAATTCGTCAAGAATTGTTGAATTTAAATCAACAAAATTAGGTATGTACATCCTATTTTTTAACCTTAGCGTCCATTTTTATCCAAACTCGGATCTGTTTTGTTCGGTTTTTCATCACTTACTTGTAATTTTTTTTTTGTTTTGATGTATTTTTCATCATTACAACTTGCATATTTTATTCTTTGTTCGATGTTGTTTTCTTCTTTGCTAACACTTATCTAAAAAATTCTGTTAGTCTTCCAATTTAGGGCATCTACAACTTTGTTTTCTTTGCCTTTGATGTGTCTTACTTTGAAATCAAATTCACTTAAAAAGGATAGCCACCTTACCTTCCTTGCATTGAGACTTGGTTGACTGAATAAAAAATTTACACCACTATTGTCGGTTAGTAGCAGAAAATTTCTCTCCATTAAATAATGTTACCACATTTCAAGCGCATGAATTACGACTTCTAACTCCAAATCATGTGTAACGTATTTTCATTCATGTTCTTTCATTTTACGTGATTCATAAAAAATCACGTGTCCATCTTGTGTTAAGACACCTCCCAATCCTTCTTTGCTTGCATCCACACAAGCTGTAAAGTCTTTTTTAGGATCCGCTACGCTTAGAATAGTTTTGTAATTAACAGTCCTTTTATCTTATCAAAGTTGTCCTGACACTTTTGTGACCAAGTAAATATTATTCCTTTTTTTTGTAGGGATGTAATTGGATACGTGTTCTTAGAAAATCCTTTGATAAATCTTCAGTAATAACCGGTAATTCCCATGAATGATCTAATGTTTGTTACATCCTTAGGGATAGGCCATTACATAATGGCTTTTATCCTCTCTAGATCAACTTCAATACCCTCTTCATATATCATGTGTCCTAGGTATTGTGTCCTTGTTTGGTAGAAGTCGCAGTTATCAAACTTCACATACAACTTGTTTTTCCTACAACTTGTTTTTCCTTAAGGTCTACAATACTATTTTCATATGTTCTTCATGTTCTTGTTCCATTTTCGAGTAAACTAAAATATCATCGATAAACACCAACACAAACTTATCTTGGTATTGACTGAATATACTATTCATCAAACACATAAAGGTTGTTGGTGCATTGGTAAGGCCAAACGAAATTACGACAAACTCATAGTGTCTGTATTGTGTTCTAAATGTTGTTTTATATATATCTTCATCCTTTATTCTGACTTGGTGATAACCAAACCTTAAATCTAACTTAGAGAAGATCTTTTCTTCTCCCACTTGGTCAAACATGTCGGTAATTCTAGGTAAAGGATACTTATTCTTGATCGTCGTCTTATTTATTTGTAAATATCCAATGCATAGTCTCAAAGACTCGTCTTTATTTTTAACGAAAAGAACTGATGCTCCCTAAGGTGAGACACTTGGTCTGAAATATTCTTTATCTAACAGTTCTTGCAGATGGATTTTTAGCTCCGCTAATTCCGGTAAACTCATTCTATAAGGTTCCTTAGATATCGGGGCAGATCCAGGTAATATATCGATAGATAAATATATCTCTCTTCTTAGAGGTAGTTTTGGTATTTTGTCCACAAATACATCTCTAAAACCATGTAGGACTGTAAAGTCCTTGAAACTGATTTTGTTTTCCTTTTCTAATAGATTAATTACGTGAATAGCATAAACTTGGAAACCTTTGTTCATACATTTCTTAACCTGTATGGTTGATATCTACCTAACCGAAACTGTTTTTTTGATCCATGGTATCGTCCCAACTGTGTTGTTTTCGTCTTTGTAAGTAAGTAACTTTTGGTAATAGTTTAAAATTACTTTATGGTTCTCTAACCAGTCCATTCCAATGATTATATCGTAAGATCCCAAACGTAAAATGGTTAGATTTAACTTTGTACCCTGACCATCTATGTTGAGTTCACATTCAGAAATAACATATGCTACTTTTCTCTTGGTCCCTTTTGCTAACTGTACTAACTAGGAATTAGCATTCTTTACTTTCTTGATTTTTTTTAATTCAACTAAACGAGGAATAAAATAACTCAGACTAGATCATGGGTCAATTAATATATAAATGCGGTTATCGTGAATTTTACCTTCAACCTCCACGATAGTGGATTTATGATCAACTTTGTTGACATCCACAACTGCATTAATTATGTGGATGCTTATTCCCATATATCCTACTGTATAAGATTCTTGCAGGTTATGGAATGTAGTTCTTGTTGTGGAAATTAAGCGTGGATAGTTCCTCCTCAAGTGAGGTTCTCCACACTCCCAACACTTTAATGGTTCTCTAGGGTTGTCTCCAACTTTCTTGACTCCTAGATTAACTGGTCTACTTCCCCCTTGATCACTCTAGGTGTTGGAATGATAGTATTTCTTTTGGAAACCTTTTTCCATATTCTGGAAAGAGGCTGGTTGGAAGCATTTCTTTCTTTGATTCATTATGTCTTATTTCTTGTCCTTCCATACCTTGGGAATTTCATGCCTCTGTTTTTATTAATCATAGCACATCCAGGCCTTTCTAAATAGTTCGTTTAAAGTGTTTGGGTTTTCAAATTCAATTATGTCTTTGTACGACTGTGGTAGACAACTTAAGAATTTTTGTATGATTACTTTGTCTTCCTTGATGTATGGTACAAATCTCATGAGTTCGAGAAATTTATTTATCAGGTCATCCATGGTCATTTGTCTCAGTTTTAGCTCGTAAAATTTCTTAGTCTTTCTTTCATAATAAATTTCTCACCAATATTTCTTCTTGAAATATTTCTTAAATATGACCATTCCATATGTTTCTCTTTCAATCCTTTAGCCAATTTCAGGTCTTTCCACCAGATACTTGCTTTTCCCTTCAAGTTGTAAATGGCCATTCTGAATTTCATATTACTAGAGTAATTGTAGATATGGAAATATTTATTTATATCTAGTAGCCATGCTTCAACCTCTTAACCTATCCTTGATTCTCCATCAAAGGTGGATGGTTTTATTTTCTGAATTCACCTTCCAGGTGATCTATTTGTTTTCTTTTTCTTCCTGTAGTTGTTTTGTTTCCTACCATGTGTGTGTCTTCGGAAGAACTGTTCTCATTTTCAGTTTCATGACTAGAGTTTTTAGAGGACTGTTTGTCGACTTCTTCCTCTTTTTCATTGTACTTTGAGATCTTTTTTGTTACTATACTGCGCAACAACATTTAATTTATTTATAACTGGTCTTCATGTGCCTTTTTCAAATTTTTATTATTTTCTTTAAATACTTGTAATTCCATCATAACGTTCTTCATTGTTTCCAAAACTTGGGTGCCTGAACATCATTCGTTTTTATGCCCAAGTTCTTTAGGAAGTCCTTGATTAGGATTCTCTTTAGGTCTGATCTCTTCTTCATTCTCTACTAACATTATCACAACAGACCAACAATTTTTTTGTTTGTAATAGTAAACATATTTGTTAGTTTTTTTTCTTTAACATAAATAAAAACTTAAAATAATTTGGCCTTACCCTCAGGTCCAGGTGTTGTAACCTTCATCTTTGATACCATATGTAATGTACCCCAAATTTCCCAAATATATATATATATATATATATTTCTAGGGGACATTAAATCTCATCGACTCTTCAATATTTGATCAAAACCATAACTTTATTCCTTTACTATATGTAGAGTAAATTTATCGTCGCTATTGGATTAGAATCATGCACTTGTTTGTAGTTAAGAAAACTGCTACGAGGGTTTTCATAGAACTTAGAATAACTACCATGTCTATGTCAAGTCATGCTATCCAAAAAAGCTTACAGTGCGTAATAAATTATAGACTATAGAC
The DNA here is from genome assembly GCA_009831015.1 of Picea engelmannii. Taxonomy (NCBI): domain Eukaryota; kingdom Viridiplantae; phylum Streptophyta; class Pinopsida; order Pinales; family Pinaceae; genus Picea; species Picea engelmannii. Next base: position 285,602 of record ML782820.1, read on the forward strand.
TAACATATAGTGTGTCCATAAGATTTGCACTATCCAATATGATATACATTGCTTACTATATCGACTATAGTATGAATACAATAACACTAATTCTATTTATATCAATATATATATAATTTGTTTACCATATAAACCAACATAGGGAAACCTTAACACTAACCCTATCCATATCAATATATATATATATCTGTCTGTGTGTGTGTGTGTGTGTGTGTGTTGGAGTTACTTTACACACACCTAGGATTTTATTTTCCTAAGGTTTTTCCTTTTTTATTAGTCATAATTAGTCATTATCCAGTCTCCAATAATTTAGGGGAGAATATTCTCTTTCAGTTGACACTTCAGTTTGACTAGCTGAGTTGAGTTTAGATGTTGCATCGGTTTTATCACCATGCAACATTGGGATCATCGCCATGATAATTAGACCTTGCCTTGGTATCATCACCAGAGTGGTGCATTAACCTTGATTCACTAAGTTAACTCCTCAATACTCTATGTTCAGTTAGTTAACTGAATAATAGTTGACTAGTTAACTCAACTATGTGGCAGTTCACTCTCGTAACTGCCTGAGAGACTAGACTAGGTGGAAGTTCACTCCCGTAACTATTGGTGTGTTTCCATATCACTCTATACCACCACTATTGTGCATTGGTTACCCTCTAGTCGAACTCATTGAGTTATACAGAGTATATCATGTGTAAATTATTCATTATTCATAATGGTTAATGAGAATTCTTCCATTCTTTCTCTCATTCGTCTTCTTTCTAAAATTCTCTCTGCAAATGTGTGTATTATTTTTTATCTAGATATATTCTGTGCATTTTCAACAAATTTACATGGTATCCAAGTCAACAGACTTCTAAGAAAAAGCTACACCAAAATGTTTTGAAGGTAAAAAAAATTGAAGACAGCGGAAAGATGGAACTCCAAAAAGAATTCATTCTTACACCTTAACACTATTTTGCATGGAAGGAGAAAGTATCCATACATCTCTAAACTAGAGGGTTGTACAGGTTAACCATGAATACAGATATAGATCTGGCATCATCCATAGAAAAATCCAAGTACTTAAATCGCATTGATGAGGCACTCAGAACAATTTGCAGTATTATTTCTCCCGATCTCCTTTTTCACATATATTCCTATAAGACTCCCAATGAAGCCTGGAAAACCTTGGAAGGGATATTTGGAAAATAGGATGATATGAGGGGACACATGCTAGAGGTGGATCTTCTCACATTAGATCCAAAAATATTCGACAATATCCAAGATTTCTTTACAAAATTCAAGCATTTACTGTCGCAACCCAAAGCTTGCGGGGTTGATAAATCGGTGGAGGAGACACAAATGGTTCTCACCATTCTCTCCAAGTTTGGTCCTGAATTTTCTACATTCGTATCCACATTCCATATTGTCAGATTCGCCTTTGGAGCCACCTGGAAGATTCCTTCTCTTGAGGACTTTATCGAATCCCTGACACAAGAGAAAACCAAGCTCATCAACATGGGCACAATCAAAGGCCCAAGGGAGAATGCACTCACTGTGCATGATGGAAGCCAAAAATATCAGAAATCTAAATATAAAGATAAATGAAAATCTCATGCACATATGAAGAAGGAAAGGTACACAAAACCCTTCGCCAATGCCTCTGTATCTAAAGGGGAAAAGGGAATAAAAGGGGAGAAATGCATGTAATGTCACAAAGGATTCCATTCGGAATCTGCATGCATGCAAAAAAAAATAGATCTGATGTCTCAAATATTTCAGCAAAACAAACTTGTAGATCGCATCCCCGAGGGTGCCAAGAAGAAGAAGCTAGAATATCTGAATTCCAAGAAAGGCAATTCTAGCCATGCCTTCATTGCCATCAACTCCTTTCCCGATGCTTAGTTCATTGATTCGGTAGCATCACATAACATGGCTACCTCAAAAGAAGTATATTCTTCTTTGGATGAATGCAAAGGTCCTCCTATTATGATGGGGGACAACTCTTTTGTCGAAGTCACCAGAAAAGGAAGGATTGAACTCACCAACGAAAGCTTCAAGAATGTGTTGCATGTTCCCAAGCTTTATGTTAACCTTCTCTCTATGTGTCAGATGAATAATTCTGGCACCATAAATAAATTCATATTCACACCAAATTCCATGGACATCTATGACATGCAAACCAACTCTAGGGTTTCTACCGATGCAGTAAATCATCATTCTAGATTGTATACTTTTTCTAAATTCATTGAACCTGATTATGCTTTATTGCTTACTCATGCTGATAAAATTAGTAGGATATGGCATGAAAGGTTTCGACATTTGAATTTCATATACATGCAACAACTTATCAATTACAAATTAGTTGATGGTCTACCAAACATCCATTTGTCCAAGAGAGTATGTGAGGGATGTGTTCTCGAAAAACACCCTCAAGAGAAATTTGACAAAGGAAAGTCTCAATGAGCTTTTGCACCTTTAGATCTGATCCACAGTGACCTCATGGGTCCTTTTCCACATCCATCCACCAATAAAAAGAATTTTGTTCTCATTTTTGTTGACAATTTCTCACGTTTTATATGGATCTACTTTCTCAAGCAAAAATTTGAGGTCTTTCAACACCTCAAATATTTCAAAGGCCTGGTTGAGACACAGTCCAGAAACAAGATCAAATTCCTCTGAATTGATAATGGAGGAGAGTATGTAAATCATGAGATCCATAATATTTTCCATGAGGCATGAATTCATTTGCAACATACAGTTCCCTACACTCCGCAACAAAACAGAGTTGTTGAGTAGAAAAACAGATCTCTAAAGGAGATGGCATCTTGCATGTTGTATGCAAAGCCACTACCACAGAGACTATGCTCTGAAGCACTTAACTGTGCAACATACATACAAAATAGATATCCCCATAGATCTATCAAGGATACGACCCCCTATGAGGCTTGGAGTTGCCTCAAACCGGAAGTGACCCACTTTCACATTTTTGGTTCACATGCATGGGCCTCGATTCCCTATGAAAATAGCAAGGCACTTGATCCACAGAGAACTGAGTGCATTTTTGTTGGATACCCCGATGGTGTGAAGGGATATCGTCTTATTGATATTTCCTCAGACCAGCTCATCATTGAGTGTAGTTTCCAATTCAAGGAAAGTGTCTCGCATGTACCTCAACAACCGCATTCAAACACCTTCACTCTTCCACTTGTTCGAGATGAGGAGCATGCACATGCTGATTTTTCTTCATATGAGAGTTCTGATTCACATGACTCAGATGATTCAGATTCAGATTCAGTATAGTCAGATGCAGATTCACAGCATCCAGATGCAGTTGTAGAGCCAGAGTAGAGGCCCAAGTGGGCATAGACTACTCTTCATGATGTAAGGGATATTGTTGGTGATCCATTCGATACTAGGAGGACTCGATATGATTTTGAAGATAATCCTGTTGCACTCATTGCCACTAAACAATTTCCCTCTGGGCATATTTTTTTGGTTTAGTCTTCCGGTCCATAGTCTTATGGCGAGGCTGCTAGAAATCCATTTTCAGAATCCGCCATGCAGGAGGAGTACAAATCCGTACTCAAGAACTAGAATTGGGATGTGGTTCCCCTTCCTTCTGGGAGGAAACTTGTTATATGTATATGGGTCTATAGGACCAAGAGTGTAGAGGATGGACAGATTAGCAGATACAAAGATAGGTTTGTTGCCAAAGGATTTCAGTAGGTTCATGGTATTGTCTATGATGAGACCTTCGCTCCAGTAGTGAAGATGGATTCCATTTGATTATCCCTTTCCATTGTGGCAACCAAGGGATGGGAATTCCATCAGATGGATGTGAATAATGCATTTCTTCACGATGATCTCTCTGAGAAGATCTACATGGAGTAGCCCCAGGGATTTATGCAGAAATCATCTTTGCTCTGTTGACTGAAGAAGTCATGTTATGGACTCAAGTAGGTTCTGAGGGAATGGTATGCCAAGATGGATTCCTACCTATTGTCACATAAATTTCTAAATTGTAAATCAAACCCAAATTACTACATGCTTAGGACGACTGATTCACTTCTACTTTTAGTTATGTATGTCGATGATTTGTTGATCACTGGGTGCTCGACTTCAATGATTGCTAAAGTTAAGAGGATTATACATGAAAGGTTTTTTATGACGGACATGGGTCCGCTACAGTTCTTCCTTGGACTCGAGATCAGTCAAGATTCACCAAGCATCAAACTGTCTCACGGTAAGTATGCAAGAGATCTCCTTGAGATATTTCACATGATAGAACACAAGTTTGCTCCAACTCATTTTCTATCAGTAGTTAAACTTGAGGATTGCGGGGAGACTCCATTGGTTGATAGCACATTGTATAGATAGCTAGTGGGGAGCTTTTTGTATCTCACACACTCCATACCAGACCTCTCCTATGTAGTTGGTGCAGTTTCCAGGTTCATGGAGGAGCCGCATGAGATACATTGGAAAGATGCAAAGTGTATCCTTCGATACATACATGGCACGATCATCTTTAGGATTCATTATGTAAAAAACTCTACATTAGATCTCATTCGGTTTACTGATTCAGATTGGGCTGGCGATAACATTGATCACAAGTCCACATCTAATTACTCACTCAGTTTTGGTGCCAGGCCTATTTGGTGGTCGAGCAAGAAGCAAGCTTCCATTTCTCTATATTCAGCCGAGGCTGAGTAAAGAGGGGTAGTTAACATAACCATTTAGGCTGTGTGGCTACAAAATTTTCTTACTGAGTTGGGCATCCAGTTTTATTGGTCGATCGTCATCTGGTGTGACAACGAGAGCACTCTGAAGTTCTGCAGAGATCCAGTTCAGAGGAACCAGATGAATCACATAGAGATCTACATGAACTACATCTCAGACTTAGTACATGAGGGGATCATCGAATTACAGTTATGTCCTTCAGTAGAACAGATGGTAGACATCTTCACCAATACCTTCACTGAGCAGAAATTACATTCTCAGTGAATTCGTCTTGCAGTGAAGGACATAGTTTCCTAGGAACTGTAGTTATTCTTTTTACATACATTGTACCTTGAGGGGGGGGTTTTCCCATGAGTTTTTCCCTCTTTCCTCACTTTATTTTCAGTTTATATTTTCTACTTGGGTACCTAACATGGCCTTGTTGTCGGGTCCCAATCTTTATTTTCACCATAGTGATGTTCAGGGTAGGTGTTGGAGTTACTTCACACACACCTAGGATTTTTTTTTCCTAAGTTTTTTCCTTGTTTATTAGTCATAATTAGTCATTATCCAGTCTCCTATAACTTAGGGGAGATTATTCCATCTCGATAATATTCTCTTTCAGTTCACACTTCAGTTTGACTAGTTGAGTTGAGTTTAGATGTTGCATTGGTTTTGTCACCATACAACATTGGGATCATCACCATGCTAATTAGACCTTGCCTTGGTATCATCACGAGAGTGGTGCATTAGCCTTGATTCCCTAATTTAACTCCTCACTACTCTATGTTCAGTCATTTAACTGAAGACTAGTTGACTAGTTAACTCAACTAGGTGGCAGTTCACTCCCGTAACTTCCTAAGAGAATAGACTAGGTGGCAGTTCACTCCCATAACTACTGGTGTGTGTCCATATCACTCTAGACCACCAATACGGTGCATTGGTTATCCTCCATTCGAACTCATTGAGTTATACAAAGTATATCATGTGTAAATTATTCATTATTCACAACGGTTAATGAGAATTCTTCCATTCTTTCTCAAATTCTCTCTGTAAATGTGTGTATTATTGTTTATCTAGATCTATTATGTGCACGTTCAACACATTTACAATATATATATATTTTTGTTTAACATATGGCATAAATCTTAGCCATGACATTATATATCATATATCATACAAACTACGATAACAATAACACTATTCCTAAAGTTTATATCGTTATCATATAACAATCCAACACAATGTATTTTATATCATAGTGTGTCGAAGATTTTCTATGCAAAACATGTAAATATAGTTACATAGGGACTGTTATATGGTTGCCATACCAATGAAGACTTTGATATAGCGTATCAAACATACACCATAACACTTATGGTTTTTCTCTAGTGTCACAAGAAAAACCTATTCCTAACAACGTTAAAACCTACTCGACTAGTGACATGGCCCATAATTGAATAGGTTCAAAACCATTTTAATGGCATATGTCAGATCGGTCCTTTGGGAATTTACCTCTGGCTATTTCATTAATGGGGAGGCCTGTATCGTACCTCCCAAAGATGACACTTAGGCAACCGCACCCAATCCAGGATCTCCATCTCCATGGATTCACATGGAACAACACAGGGTGTACCCAACAACCATTACTCCTCTTTTCGAGGACTTCAAGGTCATCATCGTTTTTATTTTTCCCCCCCTTTAGTTATGCATTCAACTTTTGTCTCTGTGTTTTTTTGCAACACCACTTGTGCGCAATAGGGAGGTTTAGATCCTTGGTCCTGTAACATTTTTTTCTCTGCGTTTGCAACCCTATCGGTGCACTGTGGTGAGGTTCGACTCTTGGGTTCTGTAGCAATTTTTTTCTTGGTCCCCATGTTGAAACAAGACTAGTGCGCGATGAAGAAAAACCACAATGCAACTCGGGGTTATCTGCTCACCAATGTAAGTAATGGTTTCATTATTCACGACTTTTGTGTAAAGTGTTGCATGAATAAATCCTTTGTTTTCATGGAATGTATAACTCTATTTTAGGATTTACAAGTATTGTCGTTGTGCCTCCGTATGTATTTTTCCTCTGAGAGTTCCTCTATGCTTAAGGTTACGAGACTGATGGTTTATTAAAATTTTCCTCGGTTGACTGTTATTCTTCTGCCCCATACTTCTTATCATTCTTTTGTGGCCTGAAAAGTTTTAAGGGTCAAACCCTCGTCTGTCTCCTTCCATCGTTATAACCCTACTAGTTATGGAACTCTTCCTAAGAATTGAGAGACTTACTATGTTGACTATTATTATCCCGACTTGTCTATTGTCAAAATTCATAGGGGATTTTCCTTTTTACCATTTACGCATATGTATATATTCATTAACCATCTTTGGAAATTCCTCAATTACATTCTGGGTAATATGAACCCTA
>ML782820.1:294517-328918 GCA_009831015.1 Picea engelmannii
ACATACATATGTATATACAGTGGTTCATATATGTATAACATTATTAAAAGATTAAGAGGAACATACAATAGTTCTGTTATTTCTATATAGATGAGCATATACACATGTATATATACCATCATCACATTTCAATTTAAAACATTATGGTACTCTTGAACTATAATAAATCATCACATTCTTAATCAATAGTAATCAAACATAATATCGACAAAGAATGCATGTTGAGGTACATATTTGAACCCGATGATGCTGGAATACTAATGGAACAACCATGTTCCACCGAAGTGTAGAACATAATAGTCAGGTTCACTTGCCCTATTCACCCCCTAGCCTGACCATGAGTCCATAAGGGAAAAATGACCGATCCTCCTTAGCTACAATCACCATCCACATATCAAAAATTCCTTTGCCTCACACTTACAGTGATAATAATATAAAATAGTTTTCCTTTCTCCAACATACTAAGCATCATCATGCCTCCTCCATATGTTATTTTCATATGCATCTTGTGCCTAGATCTTTCATTCCCTCGGAAAATTCACAGCTTTACAAATTCGTGATTTTTAGGGGCCGATAGTGGTCAACTTTCACATTTTCCACTTGTAAAAATCAGCCTTGAGGAAACTCAAACCTGTTCCCCACTCATGGAGTCATGGTAAGCTCCACATTTTCCAGTTGTAAAAATCAGCCTTGAGGAAACTCAAACATGTTCCCCACTCATGGAGTCATGGTAAACTATTTTTAACCTCGTTGTTCCATTTGTCTTCCATCATTTAATTTATGAAAAGTTTGTCTTTCACATGTGTCAAAATTAAACAGGTTAGTTGGGAAATTCAAATGTTTTCCCAATAGTCATCAAATAATTAATTACAATAATAAAAATTCCAAATTCAGATTTTCCATAAATGAAAAATAATTTCCAAATCTGAATTTTCCAAAAACAAAAATTTATTGCAAAGTTTACTTAAAATATAATATTCTAAAATTTTTGGGGATATTACAAACTAAAAATAATACAACCATATAATATCCATGTTTGTTTGCATAATTGAAACACGACTCAATGAATATATTGCCTTCAATCTTAATACATGACCTATCAAAACCCAATATGCCCAAAAATATAACGCTGAAATTTTGAAAATCAGTAGTCTGAATTTAACAAATAAATACAATGAAATCGAAGAGTCTAACTTGTTGGAGCCACAATACTGGTACCCAATAGTCCTAAATCATCAGATACATCAAACTAAACCCCAAAAGTCCTAATGTTATATGCACTTAATACTGAAATCCAACACTCATGTTGTATGCACATAAAATTGAATATCCACATAATTGCCCGATGTCTAGTGGGGCAGGGCATCCAATGTGTCATCGTGATATTATAGTTAATATGATTTGGATTAGACAAGCAAGAGATCGCAGCTTATCGTGTAAAGAATTCGCATGTGATGGTTTTTCTTCCAAACAAGATATCGTTCCTTATTCTGCGAACTGAACCGAGATTTCATGCCATTTTTCCTTTGCTTTTGGTTGTAGTTGCAACAAACACACCCAACCATCCTATTATTAGTCCGACGAGACAAAAAATGGTTGATTTTGATTTGATTATGTTGTTCGATCTATTTCTATAGCTATCGATAAGGTGAGTGCACCTTTTTCGGATCTGATTTTTGTTTAACCCCATAATTGTTATGTGTGTTTACATTCTTGAAGTTGAATGATTTTGATGTTGTAAATCAAGATTCTTTGGTATCAGTGGACTGCATGGATTTTCGTATGGAGGGCTGAATTAAGGGCCGGATCTAGGACCAGATCGAGGATCGGATAAGGGCTGGACTGTGATGCTTCATTAATGCTAGGCGATTTTATTTTTTGTGTGTGAGGGAAGCATCTCGGAGATATCAGGTCAAAGGTGGTCTCACCTCCTTCCTTTGAGATAAATTATGGAGCTTCCATCCTTTCCATGACCACATTGTAATCAAAACCTTGTAAAACTGAACTACATGCTCGAACCATCAAACTCCCTGCTCGAAGCCCGCTAAAGGAAATGAAATCAATGAACATTTAGGCAAGGTGATATGGTGAGTTTGAGAAGGAGAAATGATTCTTCAATCTCATATTCGACAAAGTCGAGAAGTTCTTTCCCTAATTTCTGATTGACGAGCAATGGACTCTCCCCTCTTAATGAAAATTCAACCTAGTTCTGAAAAAAGGAGGCCAGTGAGTGGAGGTTTCTCATGTAGTTAGTGAAGTTCATTCAATTGCCCGTTTATAAGCTCGAATATGGTTTTAACCAACAAATCTAACAAATATCTATATAGATAGATGTCATATGACATAAGTCTCAGCTGGGATTTATGGTGCTTTTCTAATAATATACTTTGGGAGTTGGATTCACGATTGGTATTTCCAAACAAACAGCAGGATTGATTTGATTGAGAATCAATCTTATTAGTAGAATGGTAGGGTGATTCAATAGGATGAATCTGGCTACTCGGTGATTGAGTTAAAGGTGACTGGGTGTATTTATTGTAGTTGCAATAAGTAGAGGCGACACAAGGCAATAGTTTTCTCGGCAAGCGAAAGTTTGAACTCGTGCTCAAGTGCTAGAACAATCTTTGACAAACGAGTTTCCAGATCTAGGACTCCACCAAATCTGGAATCCTATGAACTCATGGTTCTTACCATTTTTTTAATTTTAGTTATAGGCAAATCCCTTTAATGAAAGTTTGTGAGCGAATGGAATAAACTTATTGAAAATTGAAGACAAAAATTAGATTATGCATTTTTTCAAATCGTCAACAATTAAAATCATTACTGAAAACATGTTTTAGCCATCCTAATTTCTAATTTTTAGATGGTGTGAGACTTAAAACAAAAATGGAAAACTAAATCATGTTTTATTTATTTAACCTACCTACTCTACCTAATTTGAAATTAAAATTGTTTATGTGTAAGTAAATTTCCAATTTAACCATTTGTGTAATAGAAGAAAAAATATATTCACAAGCAATTTCAAAAATTGAAACTTAAAATGTGTAGAAGTGTGCAAAATCAACTGCTGTAAATGCGATGAAGAGAAATAATAAAGAAAACGTTGAACTGACCTGCCGATTGGAACCATATTTTGATATGTTGGATTCCCTTCCTCATGTAAATTATACTGCACCTCCTCTTCATCCTCGTCGGTCTTGAGTCCAACTGATTTCTCCTCATGACATATAGGTGTCTCATGGACTGTCGGTTCTTCTTTTCTGCCATCAAAATGTATTCTTCTTGAGACGAAGAGATCCCAGTTTTTGCTAGGATCTGAGAAAGTCGTTCCACATTTATCATTTTATTGATATTTATTTATTTCCATGTAAACTAATTAAAAAAAAAAAGATCTTACAACACCAAAACAAATTGAAATCCAAAACTATATGAATATTTGCAGAGATAAAATTACTCCTTTCAAAAATGTAAATAACATAATTGAGAAACAAAAAGAAATCAACTTAGAATCTAGGTTTTGTGGGTGCAAATTGGTTTAAAAAAATAGAAAAAAAACTGTAAGCAACAATTAGTACAAAACAGTACAAAATCATAAATAAACAAGTGAAGAATTAGTACAAAACAAAAGATAAACAAGTATAAAATCAAAATCAAACTTGTACGAAAGAATAAACTAATTCATAATGAAAAAAATCCAAACTAAATAAATTAAATCCAAAATGAAAGAACACATGCATAAAAACAAACTTGCATAGCACCTCCCTGATAAGGACGTCAAAATTGTCTAGTAAAATGTATACTAGTTAATTCTACATAAATTATCAACCCGGGGAGTTCGTAATATTATGAGGTAACTGAATCTGAATTGCATAAAATAAACGAAAGCATGAAATTGCATAAATTAAACCTGATTAAGAAAGCATAAAATTAAACAAAAGAAAAATAATCTATAAAAAAAAAAAAAATGACAAACATATGTAAGCTCACATGAAATATATATTAACAACTCAAAATAATAGATCTATTATGAATAAGTCAAAATACTTACTCTAAAACATCAACTTCATTACAAAATTATGAAATCCATGACTAACTCATTCTTCTCTCCCCTCCTTTTCCAAATGAGGAGAGAGCCCTATTATTTATACATGAGTGCTTTGAAAAGAAGATAAGCAACTCTTTTCTCTCAACAAATTTTCTATAATTACATAATACTTATACCTTCAAATCCTCCACTTTTCTCTCAACCAATTTTCTATAATTACAAAATACTTATCCCTTAAAATCCTCACAAATCCTCTCAGGATATTCCTCCTTAAATTAGCTTGAATAATTATCTCCTTCAAATCGTCAAATGGTGGAGGAAGTATTCAAAAAGCTTTTTGAATAATGGTTTAAAATATTCCTACATATTTCAAAGCTCACACAACTTTTAGATATATGTGAAAAATATGTTAATTTCCTACTATTTAATCAAGAATTCTCTTAAAATACACAAAAATAAATAAATTGGAAAATAGAAAAGTTAAACCCATTTTATTTATGGAAATGGTATAGTAAATGATTAATGGAGTGATGAATAAGGATAAATGTGAAGGATAACGTATGAAAAAAGAAATAAAATATGGTATTTTTGAGATCCAACATGTTGCCTTCACTTTCCTTTCCTTGCCATTCATGCCTTTCCTTTCATTTCCATTCATTGTCTTGTCATGCCTTGTTATTCCTTTCCTTAACTTACCATACCTTTCCTTGCCTTGGAATGCCTTACTTTCACTTTCCTTGTATTCACTTGCCTTGCCGTGCCTTTACTTGCCTTGTCTTTCCTTCACTTGACTTGCCTTCACTTTCCATGCCATGCCTTCCCATGCTTTTCCTTGTGCTACCATGCCTTTCCATGCCATATCTTTCCATTCCATCCCTTTCCTTTCCATTCCATGCCTTCCCATACCATCCATTTCCATTCCATACCTTTCCTTCACTTTCCTTTCCATGTCTATCCTAACAAGGTGTTCAATTCTCAAACAGATGTAATAAGCATTGAGAAAAACTCTAGTGCCAGATATACTCCACCCTAGTGCCAGAGATACTCCAACAAACATCTTTTCGGTGGAGGAAATGACAACAAAGGGGACCCCTTCACTGAAACCCCCATGCTCTAGATCCAATGAAACTAACCGTTATCACAAGTTGCAACTCGCCTCCTCAAGTCATTGATGGACATGTGGTCAATTTGGTCTATTGGCATAAAATCAAAACCGAACGGAATAACAAAGTTTTGTAATATCCCACAAGTCTATTTGGCCAAGGACCACATGGCTACACTACCCACAAATGCCTGACACAGTGTTCTTGGAAATAGACCTCCCCTTCAAAAATTGCATTATCCTCATTGACCAAAACCCTAGTGTTGGAGATACTTTAACAAAAAGATTTTTGGTGGATGAAATGATAGTGGAGGGGCCACCCTAGATTAAACATGGTGTTATGGATCCAATTAAATTGATGGTTCTCCCATCTGAGTCTTGATCTGAGTTATATAGTGAGTTTCAACTCGCCTCTTCAAGTCATTCAGGGACATGTGGCCAATTTGGTCTCGGGCCATAGAATCCAAACCGAACGACATAACCGAGTTTTGTAAGCTCCCATAATTCTATTTGTTCAAGGCCCACTCAACTACACTACCGACAAATTCTCGACACAATGTTCTTGAAAATCGACCTCCTCTTCAGAAATTGCACTATCCCTCATTGACCAAAACCCTAGTCGGAGATACTCCAACAAACGATTTTATGGTGGATTAAATGAAATAACAAATCCCCCCATAACTGAAACCAGGTTCTCTGTATCCAATGCAACTAATGGTTCCCCCATTCGAGTCTTGATTTGAGTTTTATCCTAAGTTTCAACTTGTCTTTTCAAGCCATTCAGGGACATGTGGTCAATTTGGTTCGGGGGCATAAAATCCAAACCAAGCGACATAACAAATTTTCTTAAGCTTCCAAAAGGTTATTTTTCCAAATCCCATGTGACTACACTACCCAAAAATTCCTGACACAATGTTCTTTAAATCAACCTCCTCTTCAGAAATTGCACTATACCTCATTGACCAAAACCCTAGAGTCGAAGATACTCCAACATGTGGATTTTCGGTGGAGGGAATGACACCGGATGGACCCCCTAGGTGAAAATCAGTGCTATGGATCGAATTAAACTGACCATTCACCCATCTGAGTCCCGATTTGATTTTTATTGTGAGTTGCAACTCTACTCTTCAGGCCATTCAGGGACATGTGACCAATTTGGTCTGGGGGCATAAAATCCAAACCGAGATGCATAACGAAGTTTATTAATCTCCAACAAGTCTATTTTTCCTAGGCCTGCATGAATACTCTATGCAAAAATACATGAAACAATATTCATGAAAATCAAACTCCTCTTCAGAAATTGCACTATGCCTCATTGACCAAAATCCTAGTGTCGTAGAGACTCCAAAAAATGGTTTTTTGGTGGATGGAATGATAGCGGAGGTCCCACCCTAGATGAAACCCAGTGCTACAGATCCAATGCAACTAACATTTCACCCATCCTAGTCCCGGTTTGATTTTTATCGCGAGCTGCAACTCACATCCTCAAGCCATTCAAGGACATGTGGTCAATTTGGTCTAGGGGCATAAAATCCAAACCAAGAGTAATAACATAGTTGTGTAAGCTCCCACAATTCTATCTAGCCCACGTCCACATGACTACATTACAAAAAAATTCCCAACACAGTTTTGTTGAGAATCAGTCTCCTCTTCAGAAAATGCACTATGCCTCATTGAGCAAAACATTGGAATTCACATGTCAGTATTTTTATATAAGATATATGGGATAAAAAGTTATCTAATTACATTCTTAATGAATCCTTTGATTGTAATTTGTATGTATTAAACTTGTTCATTTAGTACAAGAATTATTTGTGTATTAAACTTGTTCATTTAGTCGAGGCATGACATAGGATGACATGGAAAGCGAATGCAAGGCAAGGAAAGACACGAAAAGTTAAGAAAATTCATGGAAAGTGGAGGCATGGCATGGTATGGCATGACAAGGGATGGTATGGAAAGGAATAGCATGGAAAGTAAAGGCATGCCAAGACATGGCATTGCATAGAAAGGCACGACATGGCATGGAAAGGCATGCAATGGTATGGAAAAGCATGTCATAGAAAGGAATGGCATGGTATGGAAAGTCATATCATGGAAAAGGAAAGGCATGGAAAGTCAAGGCAAGGTAAGGAATGGAATTATATGACATGGAAATTCATGGGATGAAAAAGCATGATATGGAAAGACAAGACATGGTAAGTGAAGGAAAGAAAAGGCATCTCAAGGTATACGATACCATACCATACCAAGGAAACACAAGACATACCATACCATACCATACCAAGGCAAGGAAAGGCATACCATACCATACCAAGGCAATGGATACCATACCAAGGCAAGGCAAGGCATACCATACCATGGCAAGGAAATGAATACCATACCAAGGCAAGGCAAGGCATACCATACCATACCAAGGCAAGGCATACCATACCAAGGAAAGGAAAGGCATACCATAACATACCAAGGAAAGGAATAACATACCAAGACAATGCATACCATACCATTGCCAATGCATATCATACAATGGCAAGGAAATGCATACCATTTCCAATGAATACCATTGTCATTTCCAATGCATACCATTGCCAATGCATACCATTTCCATTTCCAATGTATACCATTTACAATGCATATCGTACCATACCATACTATAACATTTCCAATGCATACCATACCATACCATATCATGCAAGGAAATGTAAAGGAAATGTATACCATACCAATGCATACCATACCATACCATACCAAGACAATGCATACCATACCATAGCATTTCCAATGCATACAATAGAAATAAATTCATACAACACCATACCATACCATGCAAGGAAATGCATTCCATACCATACCATACCATACCAATACAATGCATATGATACCATACCATTTCCAATGCATAACATAGCATACCATGCAAGGAAATGGAAAGGAAATGTATACCATACCACACCATACCATTCCAATGCATACCATACCATACCAAGACAATGCATACCATAGAATTGCCAGTGCATACCATACAATGGAAAGGAAATATATACCATTTTCATTGCTAATGCATACCATTTACATTGTCAATGCATACCATACCATACCATTTCCAATGCATACAATAGAAAACAATTCATACAACACCATACCATACCATGCAAGGAAATGCATGCCATACCATACCATACCCTACCAAGACAATGCATATGATACCATACCATTTCCAATGCATACCATACAATGACAATGAAATAAATATCATTGCAAATGAATACCATTTCCATTTCCATTGCATACTATACCATACCATACCATTTCGAATGCATACCATGCAAGGAAATTGAAAGGCAATGCATACCAAACCATGCAAGCAAATTGCAAGGAAATTCATACTATATCATACCATACCATACCAAGAAAATGAATACCATACCACACCATACCTTACCATTGTCAATGCATACCATACAATGACAAGGAAATGCATACCATTTCCATTTATATGCATACCATACAATACCGTTGCCAATGCATACCATACCATACCCATTTCCAATGCATACCATACAAGGAATACCGTACAAGGCAATGGCAAGGAAATGCATACCATACCATTCCATAGTATGCAAGGAAATGGAAAAGAAATGCATACCATACCATACCATACCATGGAAGGCAATGAAAGGAATACCATACCATACCATACCATTCAAGGAAATTAAATTCCATGCAATGCATGGAAAGGAAACAAAATGCATACCATACCATACCATACCATGCAAGGAAATGGAAAGGAAATGCATACCATACCATACCATATCATACAAGGAAATGGAAAGGCAATGCATACCATACCATTCCATGCAAGGCAAGGAATGGAATACCATACCATACAATACCATACCATACCATGCAAGGCATGGCAAGGCATGGAAAGGAAAGGCAATTCATACCATACCCTACCATACCATGCAAGGAAATGGAAAGGAAGTGCATACCATACCGTACCATACCATATCATGCAAGGCAATGAAAGGAAATGTGTTTTCAACCCCCATTCATTTAATGATAACTTGTTTTAAGGGTTGTTATATTTGTCCTGTTGTAACTTAGCTAACATCATTTATTGGCTTGGCGAGGCATGTAAATGTTTTTTTCTTTGATATTGTTGTTTCATTGCAATCCCCTTTTCTATTTGACTTTTTCATTTCATAATTTTATGCATGTAATTGCATGGCATGACATGTCTTGGCAATGGCATGGAAAGGCATGGAAATGATGTCTTCAATATTCTAAGGATTTTATGTGCCATGGAAATGATGTCTTAAATATTCTAAGGCTTGATGTCTTGAATATTATAGGGTTGTTATGTGCCATATTGGGAAGCTACATGATAATGGCATGTCTTGGAAAGGCATGGAAATGTCATGGCATGTCATGGCACGAGTAACAATGATGTCTAGAATATTCAAGGGACTGATGTATTGAATATTCTAGGGTTTTTCTATGTCATCTTGTATTTCATCAAGATTTTTTTTATCGAAACCCTAGTTTAGGCTTGCATTTTTAGCCCCCTTTCATTTAATTATTAATGGTGTTAAGGGTTGTTATAATTATCCTGCTATAACTTAGTTAATATAATTTATTGGCTTGACAAGGAATGGGAATGTTATGGAATGACAATGGAAAGTTATATTTATTGTTATGTAGGCTAAAATGGGAAATTACATGACAAGGCATGGGAAGCTACATGAGAATGGCATCACATGGCATGGATTGGAAAGGCATGGCAATGGAATGGCATGGAAGTGACATGGAAATAGAATGGCATTGAAATGGCATGCCTCATAATGTCTTGACTAGGCATAACATTGGAATGGAAATGGAATGATATAGAAAGGCATGGAAATGTCATGGAAATGACATGACATGGCATGGCTTGGAAAGGCATGGAAATGGAATGACAGGGAAAGATTTGACAATGTCATGGAAATGGCAATGACATTCCATGGAATGACTTGGCAAGGAATGACAATGTCATGACAATGGCATGGCATGGAAAGGCATGACATGGAAATGGTATGGCATAAACATGTTTGTGGGATTGGGTTTGGGAGGGTCTTTTGTATTTTTGTGTGCTCTAACCCAAACATTGGGTAGAAATGAGAAATACACTCTACTAGATGGGGAAGGGAAAATAATAATGGTTTCAAGTCTCCCTGGAGGAATTTTTGTAGCACAACATTACTTTCTATGGTGTGTCATGAAATGTAACCTCAAAACCTTTATTTATAGGTGGAAAATGATACACATTCTAAGATCTAGCTTCCATGTGAACTCTCTCTTTATATTGATTAAAATCAATAAGTTTAGTGGAAATCATGGAAGACTTAATAAATGTTATTAATAATTGATGGTTTTAACAAAATTTACATATACACACTACATAATCTAAACAAACATGTGCATTAATGAGTCCTTGACTAGTCTTTTTGGCATTTATGAAGGGTTACACGTAAATTGAATGATTTTATATATGACATGAATAGAAAGAGGGGAATAATGTGTGTTCCCTAGAAAATTACATTGAGATGAAATTGTTTAGTGATTTACAATTATGTAGAAGATAAATGAGAAAATTTATTTCTATAATAAATTATTGTAATATGTCATTTTTTACTTCACAATATTTTCAAGTGGCGATTATTTGAGTGTGGATTTTCATTGGATTTAGATGAAGATAATTCAAGAGGTAGTCCATATTGTTGGTTGTGAGTTAGAATATGGATATCCACAAGATTCATGGAAATAATTAAGAAGGAATGATATATCGATGATGTAGAGATACATAGTTGATTAGCAAGCAATTCTTATTGAGAACCATTAATTTCTTATGGATTTAGGACTTAGCAATATTTTCCAACATAAGATATTTCTTAATGCGTAAAGAAAGTATTTATAATCACTTTAGAAACAAAACAAGGGATTAATACACATAAAATTCATATACTTTGGAACTCAAACACTTTGAAATTCATATATTCATGAACATTAAATGTATAAACAATGAGATTCATAAAAAATAGGCCATGAAATATATATATACTCAACATCATCTAAATTGTACATTTTTTACAAAATAGCAACTCGTTCCCACTATACAAAGAGACAACAAGTGCTCTAACACAAAAAACATCTATATTATGGCCTAGATACCAAATGGAGGTAGTTGGTCAATAATTGACCATTTCCATCCTCGCCACCCTTAAGATCATCCTGGAGATATATCTTTCTTATATTTCTCGAGGATTCACCTGAAGAAGTTCTATGCCTTGGTGTTCTTCAACACTCTCGAGACTGCACAAAAAATAAACAATGTTATAAGTTTTTTTCATCAATGAATTAATAGACATACAAAAGGATACTGTGTAATTTAAACTAAGACAACTCACCACATATTAAATTGTCAATCATGAGGGTGTTACCCTCCTCTGGGACCCCAATCTCTCCGCAATTCGAGCCTGCATCAGTTACAAGGATCAATTCAAGAAAATTAAACAACTATGCATAAAACAAAATTCATGAAACATAAAAGATTATCATCAATGCATTATCTCACTATGAATATCTCTGATATTGATGGATATTCATTGTGTAACATATCTCTCTTGAGTGCACTGAGTGAACTTATTCTTTGAGGACACTTTCTTGCAAGTGATCCAGATTATTATACTATTGGGCATTTGATTATGATTATGAGGCATTATGAATTGATGACATGTTATTTTTCTATATTCACATAGACATGTGCTATTGAATCAGTTTTCCTCAGTGTGCAGGATTTTGGACCTCGAGGATGCAGAGGCATCGATGAAACCCCTCGGACTCTGGATCGAGTCTGGGAGTGGACTATTGGGGTTTGATTATTGTATATATGACATTGGTGCATCTGATTAGATGATATGATTATGGATATTATTTCTTACATGATTCGTTGATGATGTAGGTTGATGATAGCTTGCCGACCAGACTCACATGTGGAGTAGATGGGTCATGCACAATAACCAAAGATGTTGAGGGAGAGGTGTGGACAACATCCCTGCCGCAACCTACTAGCACTCCCGTCGTGGCTCGAACTATAGGTTAACGATTACCTAGTTCGGGAAGACCCACAATATCGTGAGGGCAGACTGTAACAATCGTTCACGATGATTCTAAGCGTTGCGCAATAAGGTAGGGGACATATTCCTTTGAGGCCCTTTGTCTCCCACAAGATCACCTGGTGAAGTATTGACTCTAGGGGTTTTTGCACAAGGGAAATAGAACGTAGTGACACTCTTGGAGAATGTAGTGCGTTGTGAAGGGCACGTTGCACAAGGGAAATAGAACCAGGTGAGTGGAACCCTTGGAGCACCTAGTGCGTCCTAAAGGGCATGTCACATTATTAACTAATAAGTGAATAAACCTATATGGCCTTATAACGAATAATGTGATAAGAAAGATTTAATATAATTTCCCTAATAAAATGTCGCCCAGCCTAGGAAAATAAAATCAAGGTCTAAGTGATACTTGTGATAAAAATACACACACACACACACACACACACACACACACACACACATATATAAATAAAGATAAAAATAAATAAATAATAATCATAATAACCATTAATCATGTGACGAGAAGGGGGTAAGCAACTCAATTAATTTATAAAAATATTTTTGGGGATAAAATTTAAGAAGGGGGAAAAAGGAGAAAATTTTGGTTTGTTACCTATGCTAATTAAAATTTATTAATTAAAAAGAAAAAGGGGAAAAAGGTAATTTTCCACACTTGCCAATTTGAGTTTAAATGAAAATGGAAAGAGGGAGGTTTAAAATAATTAAGAAACTAGGAAAAAACGAGAAATATAAAGAGAAAGGGAAACATAAGGAAAAAGAAGAAAGACTAACTTAGTAAGGTATCTTGCATTTAAGAACTTTCTAAATTGAACTCAACTAGTGAATTAGTAAGGAGGTAAGTCATTAAAATGTGTAAGGGAATATGGGGACACTAGGAGCGATTCTAGGAATGATTTTAGCTGGGTGAGGGAAATAGGGGTAATTAATTAATTAATGAAATTAATTTATGGTGCAATGAAGGGGATGGGTGACACATATACGGGGAGGATTTTTATGAATTAAATTATTCAACAATTAATTAAATGGGAATTTGGGAAAGTAAATGACTTAGAAACTCTATATAAACGAGGGAGGAGGAGGAGGATGAATCTTTGTTGTGATGCGTAACGTTACGCTAAAAAAAATTAGACTCGACTAACTTAGCTTGTGGGAGTTGGGACACCTATCTTGGTGAGGAGTGGTAGTTCGGCCTTGTGAGGCAATCTAGGAGCTAGTTGTTCTCTGGTTAGTGTGTGTGGCCCCTTTGTGGCTCGGGGGGCTAAGGGAGAAGAAGAGTACCGCTTGCGTTGGCTGGGAGGTACTGGTGAAGTCTCATCGGTTGGCAAGCGAGAGTTGCACAGAGCGCGTGGGACAATGACTCGGAGTGGATGACTTGGGCTACGATATGCTTACTTGATTTTGCATGGTAGATTATTATTAAATATTACGCTTTCATTTATGTATTTTTAATTGGGTAAATAAAATGTTTGACTCAGTATTTCAACCGAGAACTTAAATTCCACCATAGCCTTAAGCTCATTGCTTGACTTGATTCCCTTGGAATTTGATCCTTGATGTTGTGACTGTCTTATTGGTTTTAATTGATTTTTAATAAGAGTTTATGCCCGATCTTCAGTCTCATCCCTAGTTTGTCTGTACACTCTTGAATAGTCAACCAGGAGCTTAATCGATGGTCGTCACTTCGGTGCACAATGACCTATAAATTCTAATGCCCTGCTTTTCTATGCATAGATGATGAGAGAAGGGTGTGTTTCCTAGTCATATACCCCTATGCATTGTTCTTGGCTGATTGATGGTCATTGCGCCTACTTGTGTTGAGTAATTCCATTGTTGTTATAATTCCTACCCCCTAATTTTTATCTTCTGCATTTTTACTCTCTATGATTGAATCATATGGACTGTGTTTTGTCCACCTAATGATGATGTTTTATTACCTTCATTGCTATGTGTTTTACTTACATCTTGAAGGTTGATTTACTTTTATCTTTTACTCTGTATTGATTCCTTTCAAACTGGCTAATGTTCACTCTGCAATTTAATTCATTGACTGAAATTTTCCTTCTCTACAATTTCAATATATTCAACCATGATTCTTGCGATGCGCTTCTCTCACCTCTGGTTAGCATTCTCCCTCTACAATTTACATTACTTTGATAGCGATTTTTTCCTGGTAAATTCAACGATTATTTTTATTGACTGCATTGGATAGATTTAGTATTGACAGTAAATTTTGGGACAATATTTTATGGATTGGTACAAGGAAGTGTTGCATACATTTATTAGATTACTATCCACGATTTTGACATTCACGGTTTAGATTTCACGATTTTCTTTTTATACCTGTGAAAATTAGCTATATTCATAGTAAATTAGTTATTTTTATTTCACAGTTATGCTCACAGTTTCCCTTCATCATTTTATATAATTCGGTAACATGGGTAGCGTCTGTTCAGTAAAATATAGCCCATGCTCTATGAAGGGAAGTGTTTTCTCTCCTTTGTAAAGGAGAGGTTTCTTATTGTGACTACAATTTTACCCCTTTATACTCCACTTGTAATATATTTTTGCACATCATATTCCCATCTTTGATCCACCCAATTTTCATTCGTTTGAGGACTCGATTTGAATCGCTTGCCTAGGGAGTTCCCTTTTTTTTCTCGCCATGATTTCATGTTGAGGTGACTACGTTTTGGAATCCATTGCTCAATGAATCCATTTCTCAGTGAATCCACAGCTTAATGAATCCATTGCTCAGCGAATCCATTGCTCAACGAATCCATATCTTAGTGAATCCATTCCTCAACGAATCTATTGTTCAGTGAATCCATTTCTCAGCGAATCCATTCCTCTAGGAATCCATTTCTTAGTGAATCCATTGCCCTGTGTGTTCTCCTAGAGAGTTGTGTTCCCAGTACTCCCTCAGACAGTCATTTAATTTAACGTTGGTAAATTCCTTGAACAACTTGCCTTGTAACTCCTTGGTTAGAAATGCACCTACAAGGATAGGGTAACATAATAGGGATGACAGTCAATTATTTACATGACAATAAATTTAAACGACAGTAAATTAATGATAGTAAATCCAAATGATACAGTCAATTTATTATATGAGAGTAAATTTAAACTGTAGTAAATTAATGACAGTGAATCTAAATGATATGGATGGAAGAAATTTTATTCATGACTGTAAATTTATGTTAGGCATGGCCTTTTATGATTAAAGAAAACATGTAATTAGAATTTACCTTGAAGGCGATTGATTTCATGTCTGACAACCTCCTCACCTTACTGTCAGCAATTCATGCCTCGATTTTAAAGCAAGGGCGTTTTTAAGGAAAAGTTAATTTTGTTTACTGTCAAACTTGTTTTTACCCAACAACTTAATGTGTAATTGACAACTGGTAATACCTTAATACTATTGTTATGGCTAGACAACATGTTGGAAGTTAATTTTTTGTTAGCATTATAATCATAATCTTTATACTTGATATCGTGAATGTTGTTTATATATTGGTATTGATAAATTAGATTGTATTAATGTTAGAATGATTTGTAATTAATCTCTAAATTGTAATTTTAGACTTGCGAATTAGATTTGTATTAAGGTTAACTTAGAATTGCAAATTATTAACTAGTAGTAGTTTAGACTTGCTAAAATTAGATATGTGATTAATGTTAATTTATATATAGTTATTGTCTAAATTGGTAATTTAGACTCATTAAATTAGAATCGTATATCATGTTCAGTTAGGTTTGTAAATCATTGACTTTTGTAATTTAGACTCGTTAAATTAGATCTCTATTTAACACTAAATTAGATTGTAAATATTGACCAATTTAGACTTGATAAATGGTTTGGGTTGTGGATGAAGTCATGTATTGGCTTGCATTTTCATTTTTTTGTCGTCTTCTTGTGTCTTGTCGACCTGTTGCTTGGGGTATGGGTGTAGTCTTCTTATCGATATTCGGCTCCTAGCACGTCGAATTTGTTCGAGCCAAGGTTATATGTTCCTATCACCTAGGGATGACATGATTCCTAATGAGGGGATTATTGTGTTCACCTAAGGGATGGAGGCGAAGGATAACTTGGCTCAGGTTTGTGCCTTCTATGTGGGTGTTGTTGATCGTTGTAAGTTGTTGTTAGCGCTTGGGTTGTAACACCTTCACATGTTTGGTTCATGCTCCTTGAGGCTCTAGTCATTGGTCGTTAAGGCTGATGTGTCAGGAGGGGTATGTTGTTACTTAGCTTGTAGGCATGGTCTTGTTTGCGTCAGGAGGGTAGTCGTTTCTCCTTGTTGTTTTACATATGTTTCTCCCAGTTTCTCTTATGCTAGTGCGTGGAGTTGTAGTTTTCTGTTGCTTGTTCCACGGGTGGGGTTTTATGGTCAAGTTGTGTGGTTCAACTGTTGTCATCGTCACCTTCTCTCCTAAACAAAAAAATAAAAAAATTGCACTTCTTCTTCGCTTGAAGTCGTAACGATGGGGTTGTTACATATGGTATCAGAGCGGGTTCAAACCATGACTTGGGATCACTATGGCTTTCGTTGATATGATATTTGATATTAATGTTGCTAATTAAGTTGAGTTGTATTCAAGTAGGGAATCATGGTTAGAGGACGTCATGGAGGCAGATGACGAGGTTCTAGGGGAGGAGGTGTGATGCCTCTAGTAGAATCCACGCCTGAGGGGTCTAACCCCCAAGGAGACGAATAGGTTATTGGGAAGGAGTAGATAGTTGTGGGTGATGTGATTGGGATGATGAGGTCTTTCTAGTGGATTTTTGAGGCACTAATCAACTGTTTGGATAGAGATGAGGCTAGGGCACTGACACCTCTTGAGGGTCCCCCATGTGCTCCAGTTGGTACTGATAGAATTCACCACGAAATCGAGAAGTTCAAATTTCCTGATTTCTTTGGTGCCCTAGACGGTGCATCTACCCAGGCATGGTTGGAGAATATGGCAATGTGATTTTCACTTCATGACTATACCTCCAACATGAAGGTACGCATGTCGGTGTTTCAACTTAAGGGGAGAGCTCTTCTATGGTGGAAGAGGCTCCTATCGCAATTGAACATGGCCATCAAAGACGTGTCATGGGAACTATTCAAGGAACAGTTCTGAGAGAGGTACCTATCAGAGGAATTCATTGAGTGTCAGCTCAATGAGTTCAACGCCTTATGAGAAGCAGCCATATGGTGCCCAGGTACGAGTCCCATTTTATGGAGTTTCTTCGATACGCTCTGCATCTTAATACTGAGAAACTTAAGGTCTGTTAGTTTTTATTCATATGAGATATGAGAGATATTCAATATATTATTACAATGATGAGTGTTCCATATATATGGAACATAAGGTGACCATCCATGAAAAGATGCATCCCTTGAATAATCAATAACTATTTTTTATTATCATTTACTTATTATATATTATATTTAATAATCAATAATTATTATATTATTAATTATTATCTTTAGAGAATGTCTTCCCGATGTTGTCCAAACATCAACACTCCCTCTCAACGAGGGAGACATTCTGCAACATCCCACTCTTGTCTTTGAAGTATACAAACTTCACTCTAGACTCATGACACTTGTCTGTCAGTCTTGGGAGACATCTCTCTCCCATCTAAACCAAGCAAAAACTCCTTATGCGGCTCTCCCTCTAAGCCAATTAATTTAGGCTCACTTTGGGTCCACACGTAATAAAATATAGCATCTTGAGTCTTTATCATTCCTTGTCAAATCGCCATGACTAGGACAAAGACTATACCAAGATCTTTCACCACAGGCACACACTTATGAGTGAATGTTGACTTCATGCTAACAGACACGTGGAAAGTACTTCAAGCACCTTGAGTCCATATTAAGAATTATCATGATCAAGGAAGGACTACATCTGGGCCTATTTACCACAAGTTCACCTTTGTGATAAATGCATCCTATCTCCCTTGGTTTGCAGCCCAATCTAGGAGAAGTTATGCCTGATGTTGAAACATCAACACTCCCTCTTAGCTAGGGAGGCATCTTTCCATAGTAGTACAAAACTACTGTCCAAAGACACGTAGTCTCCACCAGTGGTACAAAACCACCATAGTAGAAAAAGATTTGTCGCACATGGCACTCCCATGTGGACTTCTAGAGGCTACTCCCTCTAGGAACACTTAGGGTCAACTCCCCATAGTGTGAGACATCAAGGGTCAACTCCCTTGACATGTCCTCATGTTCTCTGAACATGGGACGATGGGATATAAGCCCAAATGTACTTATTCCTTCTCAAATAATTCTTCCACTTATTCCTTCTCGAATAAGTTTCCTCATAGATCAACTCAATTCAATTCATAGAGGAGTACGATCTGGAGAAATTTTATCACACATGGCACTCCATGTGGACTTCTAGAGGCTACACCCTCTAGAAACACTAGGGTCAACTCCCATAGTGTATGATGTCAAGGGTCAACTCCCTTGACATATCCTCATGTGATATCCACATGGGACATTAGGTTATGAGCCCAACTGCACTTATTCCTTATCGAATAAGTGTTCCACTTATCCCTTCTCAGATAAGTGTCCTCATAGATCAACTCAACTCAATTCATAGAGGAGTACGATCTCGAGAAAGTTTGTCACACATGGCACTCCATGTGGACTTCTAGAGGCTACACCCTCTAGAAATAGTAGGGTCAACTCTCATAGTGTATGACTTCAAGGGTCAACTCCCTTGACATGTCCTCATGTTCTCTCCACATGGGACGTTGGGTTATAAGCCTAACTGCACTTATCCCTTCTTTGATAAGTGTCATCACAGATCAAATCAACTCAGTGACAAAGGAGTACGATCTGGAGAATGTCTCAGGAAGCTTCAAACATCAACACTCCCTCTCAGCGAGGGAGGCATTCTCTGCCATGCTAAGTCTGTCATGGAAGTACTTAAAATTCATCCCAGTTTGGTAAGAACATCAACAACCTGCTCATCTATAGGAAGGTACTGCATCAATACTTCCTTCCTTTGCACCATGTATTGGATGTAACGGTACTCGATATCAATGTGGTTCGATTTTTCATGAAATGGTGGATTATCAAATATCTTCACACAACTTTGGTTACCATAATGAATAATGGTGGAATCCAGCACATGTTCGAATTAATCTGCAAGGAGATTGTGAAGCCACACTACTTCACAGACTGTCATACTTAATGTAATGTACTCTTCCTCTGTTGTGCTCAAATCCACATAAGTTTTTTTCCTGCTACACCAAGAAACCATGGAATATCCCAAAGTGAAGCAACACCTAAAGGTTCTATTTCTATCCACTGGGCTCCATGCCTAGTCAGAGCCAATATATTCCTACCATATCATATCAATACTGGAAGTATATCTCAGACCATGTTAAACTGTGCCTCGCAAGTATCTCAACACATGCTTCACAATGTTTTAGTGTGTCTATCTCAGCTGACTTATAAACTGGATAAGTGCACTCACTACATAGAAAATATTTTGTCTGGTGTTTAACCAGATACATCAATTATCCAACTAGTTGTCTATTCAGAGTCGGATAAATTTCGTCAGAATGGAAGAAGAAACTTAGTTTCTTCATATTCGTCACCATAGGTGTAGCCATGAGTTTCAAGTTCAATAACTCAAACTTCTTCAATTTATCAACTGTGTACTTCCCCTGACTCGGGAAGATCTCATCAGTTCTTTGCCACACCTCTAGTCCAAAGAAGTAGTGAATCATACCAAGGTCCTTCATCTAGAACTTAGAGGCCAATCCATACTTGCATTCAATAATAAGGTTCTATGTACCGATGAGGAATAAATCATCAATGTAGAGAAACAAAATCAATGACTCACCATTAACAATCTTGTAGTATAGGCTAGAATTGGAAAAACTTTTGTTGAATCCCAAAAATCATCAGGTTTCCATCAATCCTTGCATACCAAGCTCGAGGTGGTTTCTTGATTCCATACAAGGCCATTTTCAACCTTCACACATGAGACTCCTTCTCATGTATCACAAAACCATATGGCTTCTCGATGTATACTTCTTCCTCAATCTATCCATTGAGAATGGTTGTCTTTACATCCATCTGATGTACTCTCTAACCCATGGATGTTGCAGGGGAAACAATCATCTGGATAGAAGTGTATGGAGAAATAGGAGCAAATTTCTCCTCATAATCTATTCCCTCCATCTGAGAGAATCCTCATAATCTATTCCCTCCATCTGAAAGAACCCTCTAGCAAGAAATCTCATTTTGTGCCTCTCGATGATCCCCTCAACTATGTGTTTGATCTTGTATATCTATTTGTAATTCACTACAAACTTCCCCTCAGGTCTCAAAAAAATATACTACACATCATTCTTCATGATGGATTGATACTCCTCCATCATGACATCTCTCCATACTGGATGACTAGTTTCCTCCTCATAACAGGGAGGCTCAAAATGAATGATGTGGCTCATAGCTGTGGCATAGAAAGAATATCTCTGAGGTATCTTTCTCTCTCGAAAGGTACCACGAAGAGATGCATGTCCTCGTGCCTCTTGCAGATTCTGATGAGCCCATGTAGGTCTCTTTCAACCTACTGCAATATCTCTGGAAACATTAACTAGAGATACAAGATTAATGGGATCAATTGGATCAATTTTATAAATCTCCATGTGTGACCCTCTAGATCTCTTAAAGGATAACTCCTCTCAAAGGTAACATATCTTCTCACCTCAATCTGTCTCTAACCAGGGATGTATATCCAGTATGCCTTCGAAGACTCATTTACCCCACAGATGTACCCTTTATGCTTGAAGGGTCTAGCTTGATCCTTTTCTCCTTGGGTAAATTAATGTATACTGGACACCGAAATATCTTGAAGTTTCCAACGTCAAGTTTCACTTCGGTGAAGGCCATCTCAGGAGTCATGTTCTTCAAATATGAGGAATTTTGTTTTGTGAATGGTTGTATCCATGATCACTAGAACTGTCTCTTCTATCTGGTATGATCTCATCATGAAGGTATAATGCTTTTGGAATCTAAGCATCATGTCTCACAATGTCTCTCCTTGACATCATGTTGGAAGGTCTTTCCCTCCATTTCTTCCTCTCTGGATGACCCAACTAGCTCCCTCTTTCTAGGAGAACCCTGGTCCAAAATGGCCGCTGCCACACCAACCATACTTTTGTTTCCTATGTCTTTTGAGGATATCAACTTTAAATGAGAATAAAGACAAAGAGAACCACCATTCTAGCTAAAATGATGAATGTGGGTAAACTGGAATCATGTCATTTCTTAATTCCCCAGATTGTAAAGAGAGTAAGGCTTAACACAACAACAATAGTTAGAATAGTCAATTCCATTATAACACTCTATGGCCACCACTTGTGTGACCTATTTGATACCTCTTTGATCATAATAACGAGAAAATAATTATTGCCATCAAATCCAAACAATATAGTTACGGTCTGCCACCAAATTAATTGAACCAAACAATATAGTTTTGGTCTATATTTCTAGGTGGACCGATCGCTTTTCTCAAGGAATTCTTCATCCCGATATCTGACCCCCAAGATGCATCCATATCTTGTGCTCAATGTGCGTCATGATTTTATGATAATTATCGCCCAACAAATTCCACAGTGGACCATCCACTCCGTACTAATCTCTGATGGAAAACACTAATGATGAGATTTCAAAGGTAATCAATTTACCATAATGATCCAAACACTCATAATATTTCTCACATTGAATTTGTAAGTGCACGATCATCCTTCTCATGTGTAACACTCCCAAGTTTTCAGTGCATGCCAAAGCATTGGTGGAAACCTTTCAACTCGTCTGATTACAACCATTCATTTCTGAGGCCGGGCACAAACTAAGAGGTCGCAAAGGTATCTGATGTAATTTCAAGCTGAAATTATATATAACATTCGTAACTTGTTCATCACATGCTTTAGAAGAGCTTCGCTTCTTTGTTTTGGGTGATAACCATAAATTAGCGCATGGCGTGGAAGGTACTTCGACAACTTAGTTGTAATTATCATGACATAAGCTATGTGCATGTCACAGATAAATACCAATGCAGCAGTTGTAATGAAACTGGTGATGGTTTCAGATTCCAATGCTCACCCTGTAACTTCAACCTCCATGAATCGTGCTCTAAATCTCCCAATGTGCTTACTCCCCAACACCATATTCATACTCATCCTGAACACCGACTTCACATCAGGTGAGTTCTAGTTGCACCTAGATATCATTGTGAGGTTTGTGGAGAGAACGTGATTGGGCATTTAACATATGGTTGTCGTCAGTCTTTCAAGGACTTCCATTTATCGTGTGTATATCTACCTCACAATATACAACATTCTTTATATCCAGAGCATGTGATAAGTGCCACATGAAAAACATTTGAGTGTCTCATTGGAAAAAATCCATGACCCCTCTTCGAAATATCCATTAATCACAGCATTGTCTTAGAGTTTATCTGAAGTAAAAAAATCATTTTCCTGGGTCCTCCCGTGAGGGAGTCAAGCATAGTCCCTCTTTGATACCATGTTAGTTTTTATTCATATGAGATATGAGAGATATTCGATATATTATTACAATGATGAGTGCTCCATATATATGGAACATAAGGTGACCATCCATGAAAGGATGTGTCCCTTGAATAATCAATAACTATTTATTATTATCATTTACTTATTATATACTATATTTAATAATCAATAATAATTATATTGTTAATTATTATCTTTAGAGACTGCCCGATGTTGTCCAAACATCAACAAGGTCAACGGTTCGTTTTCAGCCTTAATGGCAACATACGTGAAAAGGTTAGATGTATTCATAGTAAATTAGCTATTTTTCTTTCACAATTATGCTCACAATTTCCCTTCAACATTTTATATAATTTGGTAACTTGGGTAGCGTGCATTCAGTAAAACGTAGCCCATGGTATGTGAAGGGAAGTGTTTTCTCTCCTGTGTAAAGGAGAGGTTTTTTAATGTGGCTGTGATTTTACCCATTTATACTACACTTGTAATATATTTTTTCACAGCATATTCCCCTCTTTGATCCATCCAATTTTCATGCCTTTCAGGACTGCGATTTGAATCACTTGCCCAACGAGTTCCATTTTTTTTCTCCCAGTGATTTCATGTTGAGGTGACTACGTTTTGGAATCCATTGCTTAGCGAATCCATAGCTCAGCGAATCCATAGCTCAGCGAATCCATTGTTCAGTGAATCCATTTCTCAACGAATCCATTGCTCTGTGAATCTATTTCTCAGCGAATCTATTTCTCAGCAAATCCATTGCTCTGCGTGTCCTCCTAGCAAGTTTTGTGCCCAATACTCCCTTAGACAATCATTTAATTTAGCGTTGGTAAATTCCTTGAATATCCTGCCTTGTAACTCCTTGATTAGCAACGCACCTACAACGATTGGGTAACATATTGGTGATGACAGTCAATTATTTACATGACAGTAAATTTAAACAACATTAAATTAATGACAGAAAATCCAAATGATACAGTCCATTTATTACATGACAGTAAATTTAAACTGCAATAAATTAATGACAATAAATCTAAATGATAGGGATGGAAGTGATTTTATTCATGAATGTAAATTTATGATAGGCACAACCTTTTATGATTAAAGACAGCATAGAACTACAATTTACCTTGAAGGCAATTGATTTCATGTATGAGAATGTCCTCACCTTACTGTCAGCAATTCATGCCTCGATTTTAAAGCAAGGGCGTTTTTAAGGAAAAGTTAATTTTGTTTACTGTCAAACTTGTTTTTACCCAATAGCTTAATGTTTAATTGATAGCTGGTAAAACCTTAATACTGTTGTTATGGCAAGACAGCGTGCTGGAAGTTAATTCGTTGTTAGCATTATAATCATAAGATTTATACTTGATATTGTGAATGTTGTTTATATATTGGTATTGCTAAATTAGATTGTGTTAATGTTAGATTGATTTGTAATTAATCTCTAAATTGTAATTTTAGACTTGTGAATTAGATTTGTATTAAGGTTAAATTAGAATTGCAAATTATTAACTAGTAGTAGTTTAGACTTGTTAAAATTAGATATGTGATTAATGTTCATTGATATATAGTTATTGTCTAAATTGGTAACTTAGACTCGCTAAATTAGAATTGTATATTATGTTAACTTAGGTTTGTAAATCACTCACTTTTGTAATTTAGACTGGTTAAATTAGATTTGTATTTTGTAGAAATTCCAATACAAATTAAGTATTTTTGTGATTCTCCTGATCTAACAATTATATGCCATTGTTAAATAAAGAATCGTTTCTACATATCAATAACACATAACACATAAATTTTACCAGGAAAGCGTAAAGCTAAAAACCCCACTATCATATATTATGTATATCATGGATCATGAAACAATCTCATAGAAAACTCTAATCCAAGAGATCTGAGTACAATACAATCGTCTCACACTGTAATACAAAACTCAGCAAATACATGTGCCAATTTCTGTCTCCAAACAACCTGCCTCCTCTGCACAATCCATGCAATAAGGATTCTCACAATTGGATTCGAATTGCTTAGTTTTCATATGCTCATAATCATATCCGCTGCATGTTTTATTGCATGAGTTCACTTCACTCAAATCACAACTGATAGCCAAACTATCCCTTTCACATGTTATCTCAACTGGGTCTCCACTGGATTTGACATGCATGTAGTTAACTGTGGTGAATCTTCAGTT
Organism: Picea engelmannii; assembly: GCA_009831015.1. Classification (NCBI taxonomy): domain Eukaryota; kingdom Viridiplantae; phylum Streptophyta; class Pinopsida; order Pinales; family Pinaceae; genus Picea; species Picea engelmannii. The sequence goes on from ML782820.1 coordinate 319,583, forward strand.
GCACCTGATTTCACTGATTGTGAATTAATGAAATAATTAATTCACTAAACTCTCACTAGTGCAAGTTTAGTTACAACTAGTACAATTAAGATTAACTCACTTAACTACACTTATAATTATGTTACAACGCCAAATCACTCAGTTACAAATGAGATAATAGATTAATATTTATTGTCCAATTTATTTAAGGGAAAAGTAGATTAGACACATGTTTCTTGTTGACCTTTCAACACTCCCTCTCAATAAGAAAATGATTATCCTTCACCCCAATCCTGTCTCTACAATATTCGAATTTTCTCCTCGTGAGCACCTTCGTTAGAATGTCTGCATCCTGATCTTTTGTAGGAATGTATTGAAGCAACATAATCTTCTGCTACACACAATCTCTGAGATGATGATACCGGATATATATATGCTTAGATCTATCATGAAACACATGATTAATCGGGAGTTTAATGCAACTCTGATTATCACAATAAATCATTGTCGGATCTAAATGAGAACCAAACAAACCAACCAAGATCTTTCTCATCCAAATAGCCTCACATATAGCTTGAAAAGAAAGGGATTATCCTTCACCCCAATCCTATCTCTATGATATTCAAATTTTCTCCTGGTGATCGCCTTCGTCAGAATGTCTGCATCCTGATCTTCTGTAGGTTGAAGAAACATGATCTTCTGCTACACACAATCTCTGAGATGATGATACCAGATATCTATATGCTTAGATCTATCATGAAACACAAGATTAATCAAGAGTTTAATGCAACTCTGATTATCACAATAAATCATTGTCGGATCTAAATGAGAACCAAACAAGCCAACCAAGATCTTTCTCATCCAGATAGCCTCACATCCAGCTTGACTTGCTGCCATGTATTCCACTTCCGCTGAACCAAGTGCCACAGATCTTTGTTTCCTGCTGTACCAAGAAACAGTTGTAGATCCGATACTAAAGATCCCCCCTGATGTGCTCTTTCTGTCCATTGGGCTGCCTGCCCAATCTACATCTGTGAAGCCATGCAACTTCACCTCATCCATTTGTCTGTACCATAATCCATACTCATATGTGCCCTTCATATATCTCAGTACATGCTTACCCACCTTCCAAAAGAGTTTGGTAGGCTTAACCATCACTTGACTTAGTTGGTTAACCTCATAGCAAATGTTCATTCTTGTGTTCACTAAATACATTAGCGAACCCACTAAATGTTGATAGATAGTAGCATCCACTACCTCTCCAAAAGTAGCATCCTCTTTCCTCCAGTTTCCTAGAAGAGGAGTATCCATGGGTTTGCAACCCTCCATATGAAACTTACCCAGTATCTCCCTTACATACTTGCCTTTAGACACAAAAAGTTCAACATCTCCCTGCCATATTTCCAATCCAAGGAAATAATGAAGAAGGCCCAAATCCTTCATCTCAAACTCCTTTGCAAGGTCCTCCTTGCATTAGTGTATCAAATTCTCATCACCAATCAGTATTAAATCATCAACATAAAGCACAATGATTAAAATCTTACCCTCCACCACAATTTGGTATAGCTTTTCATCTGCTTCACTTTTGGTGAAGCCCAATCCGGTGAAATAGTTGTCTATCTGAGTGTACCAAGCACGGGGTGCTTGCTTCAGCCCATATACTACTCTCTTGAGCCTACACACATGCGAGTCCCTATCAAAGGTCTCAAAACCTTCTAGCTTCTCAATGTAAACTTCTTCCTCAATGATCCCATTGAGGAACACAGTTTTTACATCCATCTGATGAATGTGCCAGCCCATCTGTGTTGAGAGTGCAAGGATGGATCTTATGGAAGAGTACCTTGCGATAGGTGTAAACGTCTCATCATAATCTATCCCATCGATCTGTGAGAAGCCTTAGGCCACAAAATTGGCCTTGTATTTCTCCACACTCCCATCAACAGCTTGCTTTACCTTGTAGATCCATCTCAAACCTACCACTGATTTGTTGACCGGTCTTGGGACAGTTTCCTATGCATTGTTTTTGACAATGGAGTCATACTCCTCTACCATAGCATCAACCCAAGTGGGATTCTGCATTTCTTCCTAAAAGGAATATGGTTCAATCACAATACATTTTCTTATGAGAGCCATGTATCCAACAAATCGATCAAGAGACTGTCTCTGTCTGCACTGTGAAGTAGGGGCTACTACATTCTGTGCAACATCTAGTCTCAATCTGTCAGCTTCCATGGTGTGATTTCTGCCATTTCTGATGGATGGATCTGCTTGAGTGGTTTCCTCCACTCCATGAATCTCCTCATGTGGTTGATCCACATATTGAGACTCATCTTTGGGAACCAACAATTCCTGTTATGCATGCAAGTCTAGCTCCCTCTCAAGCGACAACTGCATGCCTTTCTCCTCATCGAATTTTATATCTTGTCGCATAACAGTCATCTTAATGTTTGGAAAACACACACAATAATTATGGGGTGTTTCTTTGTACCCCATAAATATCCCAACTTCAACAGTCGGTTTCAGTTTCTTCCTGGAATCATTGGTCACATGCACAAAAACAGATGAGCCAAAAATTTTAAAATGAGAAACATCGGGTTTCTTACCTGTGAAAGCTTCTTCAGGTGTACTCATGTCAAGTATTTTATGAGGACAACGTTTTTGCACATAAACCGCAGTATTGCATGCTTCTCCCCACAAATGCATTGGTAGGCCCTAATCATGCAACATCGCTCATGCTGCACCCACGATCATTATGTTCTTTCTCTCCGTGACCCCATTTTGTTGTGGGTTATGAGGCGCTATGAGTTCTCTTTGAATTCCTTCTCTGCTGCAGAAGTCTTTGAATTCATTAGAGATGTATTCTCCACCAATATCACTCCTTAGAGCCTTCACTTGCTTCCCCGACTCTTTCTCCACCAATGCTTTAAACTCACAGAACTTTGAGAATGTTTGATCCTTCCTCTGCATGAATAATATCCAACATTTACGATAAAAGTCATAAACAAAAATAACATAATACCTATGTTTTGTTGTTGAAGAAACCGAGAATGGTTCACACACATTTGTGTGAATTCTCTCCAAGATTACCGAAGCATAGTTCTCCTTTTAATGAAAGGTGGACTTTACATACTTCCCCAGGGTGCACCCTTGCACTGATCTAACTAAGAAAGTATTCCCATTGGAAGTCCAGTAGATATTTTCTGCATGATCTTTAAATCTCCATGATGAATATGGCCCAATCGCCTATCCCATAATTCTCCCTCATCCCGGCTCACTACTTTTTCTGCCTTGCCCATCATGGCACCGCAACCATCTACCTCCAGCATGTAGAGATTCTTAACTCGAATCCCTATCTTCTTGATTTGACCCGTTGCTTTATGTCGCAAGTAGGCTTTTCCACTGCTAAAAACAACATCATAGCCTCTGTCCTCCAACATTGCGACTGAGACCAGGTTTTTCTTCAGACATGGAACATGCATAACATTTTTCAATTGAAATGGTTTACCTGACTCCCTCTGAAAGGTAATGGTACCAATACCAGTCACACTTTATTGTCCATCATCGCCCATATCTATATGCATTCTAAGATCTTTCTCCTCCAAGTCAATGAAATACTCTTTATCTCTCGTCATGTGGAAGTAATCGCCACTATCCAAATACCAGATTGATCCCGATGCACTTGAATCCATGCATGCGATCAAAGCGAAGTCAAGTTCAAATTGCAAGACAAGAGCCTCACCAGTTCCAGCTCCAACAACCATCTTGTTCTTCCTCTTCTGTGGATAGTTAGTAGCGAGATTCCCATGTTCGTGACAGTGAAAACACTTCACTTTGGACAAATCCAGCTTCTTGACTTTAGACTCAAATTTTGAATGGAATTTCTTCCCTTTCCCCTTCCTTTCCTTGGCAGTCAAAGCACAATCCTCTTCATCATCACACTTTGATGAAGATCCATCTCTGGTGTTCCGCCTGAACTCCTCTTGCACTAGATCCAACCATAGTCGTTCCCAATCTGGCAATTTTTCCCTTCCATTGATAGAATCTTGATAATTGTGCCAACTCTTGGGAAGTTCTAGGAGAGCCAAGCTCACCAAATCATCAACAACGACTGTTATTCCCACGCTTCCAAGATCACCTTGACATTGGACAAACTTCATGAGATATTTTGGAATCGTTTCGCCCTTCTCCATCTTGATCTTCCTGAGTTTATCTTTGAGCGCCAATTTCCTATGGTCATTGTTGTTTTGGAACAGATCTGTCAAAACCTTCCACATTGCATGTGGTGTGGTTTTCCCATGGAGACTTGAGACAATGTGGTATCGTACTCCCTCCAAAAGAATCCTCCTCACCTTTGCCACTTTCTTTTTCCATGCATCAAGATTTTCTGTGTCTGTCGCATCTAGATTAGGAACATCTTTGTCAATGTAATCATTCAAGCCATTGTCTTCGAGTACTGCCTCCATCCTGTCCTTCCAAGCAATATAGTTCGAGCTGCCCTCGAGTGAATACTCCAACCTCAAGCCATAGAAAGACATTTTGATATTGAATCAACTGTCACAGAAAGAAAATCCTACAAATTTGAATGTTATCCAACCACAAAAAAACTCAGCTGCTACAATTCCTCTTTCCCTGGGAGGTTCTCACCCCACCTAAGAGCAGCCTGAGGGAATTTCTCACCCTACCTATGTATAGCCTACGAACTTGTTGAGAGAGTTCACACTGTAATGCATTGGGGAGTGAGGGAAGTTCACACTTCTCCTTTAAGCAGCCTACGAGAATTTCAATGAAGTTCACACCTCTCCTTTGAGTAGGGTGCGAGAATTTCTACTCCTAGAAATGTTCGTAGTTTTCAGTACTAAGGTTCGTACCCTGCTAGAGATGGGACCTACGAAAATACTATTATTTTGGCACCTCACTTCCATGGCTCCGTGGCCTTCGTGGCTCTGATACCAGGTAGAAATTTCAATACAAATTAAGTATTTATGTGATTCTCCTGATCTGACAATTATATGCCATTTTTAAATATAGAATCTCTTCTACTATTATTCTTGCAGAAAAATAAACCACGATCACAAAGTGAAATATCAATAACACATAACACAGAAGTTTTACCGGGAAATTTTAAAGATAAAAACCCCACTATCATATATTATGTATATCATGGATCATGAAACAATATCATACAAAACTCTAATCCAAGAGCGCTCAATACAATACAATCGTCTCGCACTGTCATACAGAACTCAGCAAATACATGTGCTAATTTCTGTCTCCAAACAACCTGCCTGCTCTGCACAATCCCTGCGATAAGAACTCTCACAATTGAATTTGAATTTCTTAGTTTGCACATGCTCATAAGAATATCCACTACATGTATGATTGCATGAGTGCACTTCACTCAAATCACAATTGATAGCCAAACTGTCCCTTTCACCTATTATCTCAATTGGGTCTCCACTGGATCTGACATGCATGTAGTTAACCATGGTGAATCTCCAATTGCATGTGAGTTCACTGATTGTGAATTAATGAATAATTAATTCACTGAACTCTCACTAGTGCAAGTTTAGTTACAACTAGTACAACCAACATTAACTCACTTAACTACACTCATAATTCTGTTACAATGCCAAATCACTGAGTTATAAATGAGATAATAGATTAATATTTATTGTCCAATTTATTTAAGGGAAAAGTAAATTAGACACAAGTTTCTTGTTGACTTTTCAACATATTTAACGCTAAATTAGATTGTAAATATTGACCAATTTAGACTTGATAAATGGTTTGGGTTGTGGACGAAGACATGTATTAGCTTTCATTTTTCCTTTGTTGTTGTCTTCTTGTGTCTCGACGACCTGTTTCTTAGGGTATGGGTGTATTCTTCTTATCGGTATTCGACTCCCAGTGCGTTGGATTTATCCAGAGTCCTTGGTCAAGATAGGATGTGTCGCACCAAGGTTATAGTTGTTCCTATCACCTCGAGATGGCATGATTACTAATGAGGGGATCATTGCGTTCCCCTGAGAGATGGATATGAAGGATAACTTGGCCGAGGCCTGTTCCTTCTGTGTGGGTGTTGTTGATTGTTGTAAGTTGTTGTTAGCGCTTGGGTTGTAACGCCTTCACATGTTTGGTTCGTGTTCCTTGAGGCTCTAGTCATTGGTCATCAAGGCCAATATATCGGGAGGGGGATTTTTTCCCGTAGCTTGTAGGCATGGTCTTGTTTGCGTCGGGTGGGTAGTCGTTTCTCCTTGTTGTTTTATGCATGTTTCTTCTAGTTTCTCTTGTCTTAGTGCGTGGAGTGATAGTTTTCTATTGCCTATTCTGCGAGTGGGGGTTCGTGGTTAGGTTGCATGTTTCAACTGTTGTTGTTGTCACCTTCTTGCATAAACAAAAAAAAAATGCACTTATGCTTCGCTTGTAGTCGTAACGATGGGGTCGTTACATATGGTATCAGAGCGGGTTCAACCCGCGACTTGGGATCACTATGGCTTTCGTGGATATGATATTTGATAATAATGTTGCTAATTAAGTTGACTTGTATTCATGCAGGTAATCATTGTTAGAAGACGTCGCGGAGGCAGACGATGGGGTGCTAGGGGAGGAGACGCAATGCCTCTAGTATGATCCACTCTTGAGGGGTCTAACCCTAGGGAGACGAACACGTTGTCATACAGGAGAAGATAGAGATGGTTGATGTGGTTGGGCTGATGAGGTCTTTCCAGTGAATGTTTGAGGCATTGATCATTTGTTTGAATAGATATGAGGCTAGGGCGTTGGCACCCCTTGAGGGTCCACCATGCTCTCCGGTTGGTACTGGTAGCATTCACGACGAACTTAAGAAGGTCAAATTTCTCGAGTTATTTGGTGCCCCGGATGGAACAGCTGTTGAGGCATGGTTGGAGAATATGGTGATGTGATTTTCACTTCATGAAGATCCACATGGTGGTCCTTCAACTGAAGGGGAGCACTCTTCTATGGTGGAAGACGCTCTTGCCACAACTGAACATAGTTGTCAAAGATGTTTCATGGGAACTGTTTGAGGAATGGCTTCAAGAGACGTACCTATCAAAGGAATTTATTGAGCTTCAACTCAATGCATTCAACGCCTTATGATAGGGAAACCGTATAGTGACCTAATACGAGGCTCGTCCATTTTATGGAGTTTCTTCGGTATGCTCTTCATATTAATACTGAGAAACATAAGTTCAACAGGGTCAATGGAAGAATACATCCAAAGGTTAGGATTATGATGCCTCAGATCTTGCATAATTCCGTCTAGAAGGCGCTCATAGCAGAGCAAGATCTTGTTAGCGGGGGTCAGAGAAGGACTCCAGTGAGACCAACAGAGCAGGTGTCATCTAGTGCATAGGAACATTAGACACTAGTCAGACATATGCCAGGATATCATGGCTTCCCAAGGGGATCCACTTTCACTACACCTTGGCGACCAGTGCCTCAGCAGCAGACTCCTTACCGAGGACCAGCACATTAGCAGAAGCATTGACTGCAGGAGAAACAGTTTAGTTTTGTTCAGAAGAACAGACCAGGATTCCAGGTCGGTGGGCCGTCAGCTTCTACTTTGGGTACAAGGAGTACTGGACGGAAGAAAGGATGTTGGACATGCGGGGAGCCACACTACCAACACGACTGCCCAGTGGAGAGGACTAGAGCATCTAGATCATCCAAACCCACTACCATGGGAGATTTGGGCAAGGCCCGTCGGATTCATGCAACGATGAATAACCGTCAAGCAAAGCACTAGTCAATTGTTCTCGAGACATCAAGTACCGTCCCTAACTAGACCCTTAGTATTTTGATATATCTTGGTGCTATCGCAAGTTTCATTTATGGTGCAGCTCTAAAAAGTATTAAGGTAAACGCAATCGAATAGGATGAGTTTAGATTTGTAGAGATGGCTTCGGGAGCCAAACAGAAGGTTCGACGAAAGGTTATGGGTTGTACCCTTAACCTGGGATAGTTTGTCACAAGGGCCAACCTGTACATCATAATCTTAGGATCTTATGACATCATGATTGGTATGGACTGGTTGGAATCACATGAGGCGATACTCAACTATAAGACGAAACGGTTGAGCTTGGTCGATGATGAGGGACAAATACACGTGATTGAAGGACGAAAATAGGGAGTTTCCCTGAGGTTCATCTCTTCCTTATAGCTATGGAAGAGCATGTGCAAGAGATTTAAGCTTTATGCGATCGTTGCGTTAAACAAGAAGGGAGTAGTAGAAGGTCTAGAACACCTTCCGGTGGTGAGATATTTTGCAAATGTCTTTCCGGAGGCGTTACCTGGGATTTCGTCGGAGAGGGAATTGGATTTTACCATAGACCTAAAACTGGGGACTAAACCAATAGCGAGAACACCTTATCGTATGTCGACCTTGGAGTTACAGGAGTTGAGAATGCAACTGAAGAAGTTTTTGGACCTGGGAATTATACGTCCAAGTGTGTCACCATTGGGCGTGCTTGTTATTTTCATACAAAAGAAGGATGGGTCATGGAGGCTCTGCATTGAATACCGTCAATTGAACAAGGCAACGATCAAGAATCAATATCCATTGTCAAGGATTGATGATCTATTCGATCAAATGAAGGGTGTGACAATGTTTTCCAAGATCGATTTGCGATCAAGGTATCAATATTTACGGATCAAGGAGGATGACGTCCCTAAGACCGCCTTTAAGATGACGTTTGGACATTATGAGTTTATGGTTTTACCGTTTGGACTGAGAAATGCCCCAGGGGTATTTATGAGCTTAATGAATGGGTTGTTCTGCGATTACTTGGACAAGTTCGTCCAAGTATTCATTGACGATATTTGGATTTACTCTAATATGACAGAGGAGCATGACGAGAACTTACGCTTGGTACTATAGTGTCTACGAGAGCACAAATTGTATGGGAAGTTGTCCAAATTCTCGTTTTATCAATCAAAGATTCACTACTTAGGGCATGTCATCTTCGACGAAGGTATCATCATGGATCCAGCAAAGTTCGAGGCTATTATGGAATGGCATGCACCAACAAATGTACCAGAAGTGCGTAGCTTCATGGGTTTATAAGGATACTATCAACAGTTCATCGAGTGATTTTTGAAGATAGAAAATCCGATCACGGAATTGCAGAAGAAGAACAATAAGTTTGCTTGGACCGAAAAATGTGCAGAAGAATTTTGGAGGCTCAAGGAGTTGTTGTTGGTCCCCGGTTTTGACCATGTTCTTTGCCCATACTACATACTATTGACCTCCAACTATATGCCAGTACCACCCTTTTTGACCTCCTTTTGATATAATCAACATCCCTTTACCACCCAAAGGGGTCACCTAAGGTATCT